>OY829330.1:3266592-3866592 GCA_963691655.1 Toxonevra muliebris | reverse complement strand
ACAATTTAATTAACAATACATATATATATGTGTTACAATTAGTTAATAATAATTTACTTACATTCTGTAGCTCTAAAAGAACTAGTGGCGAATGTGAAGTATATGTAGGCAGATGTTAAACAATACAGTACAAGGGTCAAATACACAAAGGATTAACGTAAAAGTAATAATAGGTACTTAAAGAGTAAACAATAGTAAATATGTGAATGACAATTTTAGCAAAATTTTGTAATAAGAATTTTTTTTTTTTTTATTAATTATTAATTTAGTATACTGATAAGTGAGTTTATTTCATTATGATTAAATTTAAAAAGCCAAGACTTCAACTCATTAAGGAAAACATGTTTATTATGAATGCTTCGAACTTTGACAGGAAGGCAATTAAATAGCCTAGGAGCTACTGAAGTATAAGTGTGCAAGAAGTGCTGCATATTATGCGATGGAATCGTAGCCATGTTTAGATAGTTTATTCGTAACGTATAATTAGATCTGATGTTAGAAAGGTAACCAGAGTTGATAAAAAAAACTTTTAAAACTTTAAAAAAATACAGGTGTTTAAGCGGCAAAATTTGTAGTTCTTTAAAAAGTGGAAAACTATTTTCAAGTCGACATTTTTTATTGATAATTCGAATAGCGTGTTTTTGTGCTATTAGAATTGGATTGATTTTATTACCGTGTGTGCCTCCCCAGCACACCAGTCCATACTCTAGTTTTGAGTGAAAAATACCGAAATATATGCATTTTAACAATTTAATCGAACAGAAAGCATTTAGCTGATAGAGTTGTCTTATAGCTGCCATTAAATATCTTTTTAAGGCATTAGTGTGCTCAAACCAATTCATTTTGTAATCTAGCATAAGACCCAGATACTTGAATGATTTCAATTTGAGGAACAAGTACGGCTATCCTCATACGTCTTGATCGTTTTAGATGACGCACAAATATCCCTGCTGATTATGTATTTATCGCAATTAGCGCTATGAAAAGTAAAATCACAAAGCTTGCTCTCCTTTCCCGCCACATTAAATAGAATAATCTTTGTTTTATTACTCAGGACCAATTTGTGAGCAGCAAACCAGTGCCTTAAAATAGTTAAATCATGGTTTATATTAGCTATGAGGTTGAAAGAGGTATCACTTTCAAAAGTACATGCCATATCATCTGCAAATGCTATCGAATTACTCACAAATTTTTGTGAAAAAAGAGAATTAATATATATCAAGAATAATGTTGGACCCAGGACTGAACCTTGTGGAACACCTACATTGATGTTTAGAAAAGTACTATAATTATTGTCAAGCTTCACTTTTTGTACCCGGTTTGATAAGTATGATGCAAACCACTTATGTACAAAGCCTCTGACACCACATTTATACAGTTTATCTAACAAAATATTGTGATTAACTGTGTCAAAGGCTTTAGTAATGTCCACAAATAACGCAGCTGTTATTTTTTTTATTGTTTAAGCTATGGTTAATACTTGTGCAAAATTTCAAAAGAGCATCTTCGCAAGACATACTTGCTCTAAACCCAAACTGGCTGTCACTGAAAAACATGGATTTGTTTAAGAAATTAACCATTCTCATTTGAATTGATTTTTCAAAAATTTTGGAAAACGTAGAAAGTAGTGAGATTGGTCGATAGTTATTAAGAAGTTTTCTATCTCCCTTCTTAAATAATGGTATAACTTCAGCTCGTTTTAACTCTTCTGGAAAAATGCCTTTATCAATACTTTTATTGATTAAGGCACAAAGTACATCGACAACATTATAAACAATCTTTTTAATAAATATACTTGAGAAACTTCCTTCTGTGTTGGAATGTGAATTTTTCAACGAGTTAATAATCTTAAATAGCTCCCAGGAGGATATGGGTTCGAAATATAGACTTTGTGGACAAAAACTTTCGTTATATGCACAGTCACAAGAACAATTTTGCCTCAATTTTTTCTTGGTACTATAAAAATTTAAAAAAAATTGTGTTTTTTTTAGTGTATAACTAACTTCAATACAAAAATGCTAAATAAACTTAAACATCATTTTTAAATAGCTAAAAGTTTAATATATAGGACGCTGGGCGGAAATGGGTTAACCTTTAACTGGGGAGGTAGTGGTAAATTTTACCACACCTTGTGAAATAAAGTGCCAGTTTTGTTGAACTTAAAAAAAAGTTTTCAAACTTTAGATAAATTTTAATTAAAAATGTTATTAGCTTGTTTTCAAAGAACAAATAATTATCAAAAAACCTTGTTTTTACTAAAATTTTTTAGTAAAGTTAAAACGCGAAAAATTCACCTTCATAGTTAAAGGTTAATCTGTTAGAAATGGGCAAACTTTAGGCAGAAAACAGAAAACTAGACCAAACTTTTAAAACGCCGAGACACGTATAATTTTTTTCTCGAGTTCTATCAGAATCCCCTTTCAGAACCTTAATACTTTGAAATTAATTTTTGTCGGACAGTGTAATCGAATGGTTTCTCTTCATAACAATAGGCGTTTTTCTTTTTTAACTCAGAGCACGAAGTAGAGTAGAGCACGAGCATACCGAGCACGCTCTGATCATAGCACGCTCTGACAACTCTGATTTAATTTTAAAACGCATAGAGCACTGTCAGATAACAATTATTAGTTATTTAGTTTATTTTTCAACAAAGTTTTTTTCAATCGTTTTGATGTTTTTGTACAAAATGTATAAATTAATTATTCTGAGCCCTTCTCCGCCATTTAAAATTGTTGTGTATTGTTTCAAAAGTCAATTTCTTCTGAGCACGAAGAGCACGCTCTGATCACAAAAATAAACACGATAACGTTTGCTCTGAGTGCTCAGAGCTAAAAAGAAACACGATTACGTTTTTTGACAAGTCGAGCTCTGCTCAGAGCTAATAAAGAAAAATGCCTAATGGCACTAACATAGCGTCTCGTCTAGCTATAATTCATGTTAATGTTCCTGTTTTAGTGTCCGACCGATTATTCGGCTTCGGTTCTTCGGCTATTCGGCCTAAAATTGCACCTTCGGCAAAAAGTGGCCGAAGATTTGGCCGAAGTATTTTGCCGAAGCCGAAGATTATAAGCATTTTATTTTATAATCATTTTTACTATAGATTGGTAGTAAAAATTTATACAAATAAATAAATGTGAAGTGTTTATATAAAGTATTTACATTACAATTTCTGTGTTATATTTTCTCCGTTTGCTTGTTCCATTTTTACTTTTGAAGTAACCCACAGGTTTACAACCGTACAAACAGTAATCAGTGATTTTTTTTAACGAACAACCTGCTGGAGCTAATACAATTAGAGTCAGCAGAAGCAAGCCAAACTTTTTTACTTTTTAAGGAAGACTTGAAGCGTATTGAAAAGAATCGTAAATTGTTAGAGAATCCGACATTTTCCATTACTTGCGCTTCACTTTTTTTTTGCTTTCAAGGTCAAAAAAATTTAAAATTGTTTTGGCTAAAATCGTTCCAGAATATATTTGTAAAGGGATTCTTTGAAATTCACAGTCGATTGAAAGTTACATATGTTTATTTGCAGGTCCTGATACAGCAGTCATGCATATTTGAACTTTGAAACTTTTTCTCAAAACAGCATTTTTCGAAATGGCTGCCACGATATCTCCAAAACTAATGAACTGATTGCGCTTAAATTTTCATCGTACCTTCAATGCATCTATAGTTCTACTTCGTCCGAACCACGATCATTGTGATATCTTTCAATGTTTTTTATTTAACCTTTAACTGTGGAGGTGGTGGTAAATTTTACACCACCTTGTGAAATAAAGTGCCAGTTTTGTTGAACTTAAAAAAAAAGTTTTCAAATTTTAGATTTATTTTAATTAAAAATGTTATTAGCTTGTTTTCAAAGAACCAATAGTTATCAAAAAACCTTTTTTTACTAAAATTTTTTAGTAAAGTTAAAAGATAAAAAATTCACCTCCATAGTTAAAAAAAAAATACAAAAATCAAATACTTATTTTCAGAACTAGATAGATAAAAACACAAACTTTGAATGACTTAACTAAAAGAACATAAGTACAATAAAACTATCCCAAAAATTTAATTTTCAATATTTTTACTTAACCCTCTAGTTCCGAAGCGTGTCTCTAGACAGCCTTCATCAAAACGGGTGTAATTACCACCTAAATAGTTTTTTGCTGCTAAATTTTATCACATCGTTTATGGAATTTCCCAAGCTTTTAAAAAATGCATTAGTTATGAATTATGATGCGTATTACAGATTAGCGACAAAGTCAAAATTTGTCAAAAACAGCAAAATTAATTATTTTGTTTGAATATGAGATAAAAATAAAAAAAAATAAATAAAATACTTCCCGTCATACTAGCCAGATAAAAAAACTAGCTGTGAGTAGCTAGAAATATTTTATACATAACTTTTAGATTTTTAAAAAAATTGATAAGTTTATTCAACAATTTTGAAGCATTCAACTTTTCCGGCTTCATAAAACTACACCCATTAAATTTTTGAGGGTTTTGAGATCAGATTTATGCTTTTTACATTAAAATTTATCAATCCCAATTTTTTTTAAATCAATCAAAAATTTGGGAACTAGAGAGTTCTGGTTCCGGCTATAGGTCTATCGATTAATACGCTGATTCAATCTTTGATTTTACATAAGCATAATCATGGCATCCATTGGCCAACTTTTTTTTTTGACACAGGTTTCGTTGAACGACAGTCGTTCTACAGATATATATAGTCGATGTTACTGTATATTTTGACGTAAACTAATTTTTAAATGATTCTTGAGATAAATAATATTTGTCAGCTCCTTCGACAGTGACCAGTTATATAGTGTTACTGGTCAGCTTTTTATTTGGAGTACCTACTATTTATATTTTTCTGTATATGTTTGCAAATACACAGGTAAAAAATATTTACTTTCAGATTTTTATTTTTTATATTTTAAAAATCCTTCGGTCTTCGGCTTCGGCCGAAGGTTAGATGAATGGCCGAAGTTCGGCTTCGGCATCAGCCAAAAAATCACCTTCGGTCGGACACTATCCTGTTTTATCATCAAATTGTCTAGTTGAGACACGTTATGTTAATGTCATACCAAAAAAATCCAACATTTCGTCAAGACAGTACTGCTGCTATCAACCCTAACATAAATTTGAGGTTTCATTCGATTTTAACGTTTGTGTATTTAAAAATGGCGCAAGTTAAACTTAACAGACGCGAAATAATTAATTTCATACATATATATCGAGCATTTTGTAAAATGAAATGCCTAAACATAATTTGTCCACTTCATGTTTTGACTGCCATCAGCTGCTCCGACACGAACATGAACATTGCTATGATTTATACCTAGTCGAGACGCTATGTAATATCAACAATGGTAAACATTATACTAATGGATCTCACTCGACTGTTGTTGGTAGTAATTCTAATGCCGAACTAGAAGCTGCAGTTCGAACTAGTACCAATAGTTTTAGCAGGGTTGTCGTTGGCTGCAATTCTAAAACCGAACTTGATGTCGCAGTCCGCATGAAATGGATCCACTTATCATCATTTAAACTTTCAGTAATTAAAAATAACATAGTGAATTATATTTCGAAACACGGCCAGTTGGATGTGAATCAACTCTCTTATACTAAACTTGCCAAAAGCGACCTGCCCATAGAAAATATTAAAAGAGTAAACTTCATAGTAGGAATCTCTTTGCCTCACTATGAGAAGTTGTTTAACTCAGATCTTTGGCCTGTAAACGTTAAAGTTAAGCCATTTCGTTTTTTTCGGAGAGGAAGTCATTAGAAACTCAATAAACCATAATTTGAATCACGTTAATGATTTTCTTGATAATAATGATTGGTTTTCACTATGTCATATTTGCCGTCAAAGAGAGAAAAAGAGAGAATTTCCCATATGAAATTTGCAAACATGCTGGCAAATTTGATTGAATTTGACATAGCGAAAACCAGGCATAAGGCACTACATTAACAGCGTTCGAATAATCATATTATCAACACAAATACTACCCCATCAAGAAATGAATACTCAATATATTACCATAATAGTGGTGGCATACGCATGAAAGCAGCACTATTCCAACGTGAGATTTCTCTGCACGAATACGCCATCTTAGCTAATACTGAAACCTGGCTAAATGAGACTATTGATTCATCTGAATTTTTTGATAATTACTACTTTGTATATCGTACTGACCGCTGCCCGATTACAATTGGACTTGATAAGGGAGGTGGCTTTCTACTTGCTGTTAGAGCTGACTCAAACTGCAGTCAGATTAATCTTCATCGCAATGATAAACATATCGAACAACTTTGTATTAAAATTAAGTGTTCAAATAATAGTTCTTTTGAATTATATAAAAACTGTTTAGAAAATATTAAAGTTATCGCAGATATCGCTAATGAATTCGATGAAATCGTTTTCCTTGGTGACTTTAACCTGTGCTATATTTTATGGCTAGATCAAAGAATATACAATACATAGAAGGAGCATCTCTCAAAATTTTTTCAAAATATTTTGCTTTCGTTTCGGGTGCGGGCGGTCGCAGTAAAGAGGAAGAGCAAAACCACTCATGTTTTTGCTTTTACTCTCTCCCATGCACTCTCATGCTGTTTTTTTCTTAGGCTCTCTCAAAGTGTTGCAGAGTGCATCCAAGTGAGACTGCGTATAGTTTCATATGAATGGTTTTTTTGTTGAAAATATGTAGGTACATTTTTTGCGTTGTTGCCGAGTATCAATATTGTTTTCCTATCTAATTGATTTTTTCTCAATTTTTGACCCAAAATTATGGTTGTCGCAAAATTTTTTTTAGTAATATTTTTTTTTTTATTCGAAAAAGTTTAAATTAATCGGTATTCAAAATTTATTTAAAAAAAAACATTTATTTTAAAAAGTTTTTCACTTTAAAAAAATCGACCTTTTTTGCAATTTGTAAAAGTATATCTTTTCAAAAATATTTCTACAAACTTTTAAGTTGATGCGGAGTAAATTTTATACTGTTTGTTTATTTAAAATAAAAATTTCTTGTTGACATTAAAATAAGTTAAAACTTTTTCTCAAAACGTCGTTATTGAAGTCGATGGTGTTCCGGCCTAATTTTTAAGGTTTTTTTTGTGAGAATTTTTTATTAAAAATTAAAATACAATCATTTCAATATTTTTCTGTGTTTTTATTGACATTTTTAAAAGTAAAAAAAAAATTTTTGGAGTTTATTTTACGATATTTTTATAGTGTTTTTTTACGCCCAAAGTGGATACCTAAAGAAAAAGGTGTGTGGCTGGCCCGGGTGATTGCGACACTTGAAGTCATCTGAGACAAAAAATTTAAAAAGAATATCAATCGTTAGACTTTTCATTCTAGCAGGTCTGCAAAATGGCAGACTTCTAAGAACCAAATTTCAAAAACCGTCTTTTTTTTCGTTGAAAGTCGGAATGAAAAATAGGAAATAATGATTAAAAATAAACAACTCTACTACCTGCGAGAGCCATTGGCGTGTAAAATAAAGTATTAAAACTTCAGCCTAATCGGCTTTATAGAATTTCTTCAAACCCCTGGGCCAATCAAAAAAAGTTGTTTCGAGAAAAACGCTTTTAAAGTTTTAATAACACATTAAATTTAACCAACAGTTGCTCTCAACTATGTCCTATAATTTCGTTTATTTTTTGAATTTTGGTATGAAACAGTATATTTTCAATATATTGTACTTTTGAAATACCTAATAAAAAAATAAATTTTTTGAAACTCGAACACCAGACTATGCTTCTTCAACACATAATAGTCTAGTGATTAATATAAGGATTTTTTTATGCAAAACTATTTTTTTACAGCTGAAAATCGAGCTGTTAACTTTGACAGTGGGCCATTTTGTTAAATACTTATGTATATTTTTCAAATTCTTTGATTAATCACTAGAAATCTTATTATAAAGTAAATCCATTTCATTTTTGGATTTCATTTTTGGATTTCCTGTCGATTTGAAATTTTATTAGATGTGAAAAGTTTACATAACGTAGCCTGAGAATTGATTTGGCGTATAGGTATATGAATTTGTACACACATACGCCAAATCAATTCTCAGGCGACGATAAGTGCTTTCCGCATTTAACATTAGAAAGGCAACAGGGGTGACCAGTCACCCCACTACTTTTTAAAAGCACCGCAAAGAGATTTGCCTTAACTGCATTTAATAAAAATAACAAACAATGTATTTTCATTGAAGTAAATAAGTGATATTTGCTATTTATATAAATAAAAAAGTTTTGCCTTTCTAAGGTTAATGCACAAAGCAAAATTTTTATAATGCCGTGGTTTGCTATCATTATCACTAGATTTTCTTTATACATTTATTTAAAACTAGATTCCTTATTATTTATCATTTTGTATTGTTTTTTTATATTTAAAAAAATATATAATTTTAATCCAATCTAACTAACCGAATGCAAAACCTATCAAACGCTTGTGTTTGCTACGGCGACTTCTCTGCTTGTATGGTATAGTCGATCTCCACACGTTTAACACCAACAAATAATTCTGCCACGAATAAATGTACACACATTTTGTTTTTGTATGTACATATATGTGTGAGTAAATTGATCGAAACATAAACAAACAAACTCCGCTCGTATTTTAATTTCTCCCTCTCTTCTTCTCTTCTCTTTGTTGTTTAGAGTAGCACAGTCATGCCGCGCAGTAGTGTGAGCGAGAGGGGAACTGGATGTAACAGCTATCTTACATCTTACGTTACAGTTATTCTTACATTTTACACATTTGAAATTTTGCCCATACCGTGAGCTAAAATGTTTACACATCAAAAAATTAAAAAAAGAAAACACAAAACTTCTCCCTCTCATTAAACAAAGCCAACAGTAAAGAGAAACAAATAATTTAAACCACACGTTGGTTTTATGAGAACACCTGAACTTTGAATGTAAATTGGAGGCAGTTATGGCTCCATAGAACAAAATTTTTGTGCAAATAAATTTGTTCGTGATGCGCCTTCTATGTATTATCTATTCTTTGGCTAGATCGTAACAATAGTTTATAACCTATCTATCAGGCAGGTTCCGCATTTCACTTCCGAGTGAAAGTGAAATGAAATCACTTCTATTTCACTTCTTAGTGTTCTACGTTTCACTTTCACTCGTTCAAATTCACTCGTTCTTAGAAATGAATTTCTAACTAGTTTAGAGTGTTCTAGAAACCGAATTCACTTGAAAAAAAGTGATTTGAAATCACTTCAGCAGCGGAACGTGAAAAAAAAGAAACTTGGTAAAAATGTAAGTAAATTTACAAAAAATAAAATTAAATTAAAAAAAGGAACCATTTTAATTAAAAAACAAAAAAATTTTAAGGGGAAAACACAAAAATTATGCGCAGGATGCTTTATTTCTAAAGTTTATGGAGAAACATAAAGATATTGCTAGAGGATTTGTCAAGGGCGATAAGGTGAAAGTGGAGGCGCTTTGGAAGGAGTTGACGACGGATCTAAATAGCAATGGTCCACCGCAAAAAGACACGTCTAGTTGGAGAAAAGTAATTGGTAATCACATATTTTTGAATACCATGTTCTTATTTATATACATCAACAGGTGTGGATGGATTGGAAAGCTGCTATCCGCAAAAAAGTTGCCCACAACAATTCCGAAGCCAGAGCGACCAGCGGCGGCCCATTCAACAAACACGTTCTTTCTCACACTGAGGACTCCATAGCACAAATATGTGGAATTTATACTGTTATTGAGGGCATAACAGGAACTACGGAGTTTGGTGCTCCTTCTGCCTGTGACGACAACAGTGTAGATATCACCGAGGATCTACCTTCCACATCCAGAACTGCTTCCTCTACTGCTGCCGCTTCCTCTGGTGCTGTGGCTTCTTCTAGTGGTGGCGCTTCACCTGACAATACCGGTTCCTCTGCTGCTGGGGCTTCTTCTTCCGCAGCTGTTGGTCCACGAAAACGTCGGCGTGAATATAATGCCAATGATTCCATTACGAAATATATAAAGGAACAAACAAGTGCGATGACAACAATAGCGCAGAAAATGAAGGAAAAACACGAAGAAAGTAAGGAAAATCTGCGGTACATGAAGGAAATTCGCAACCAAATAAGTGAAGTGAATCATTCCATGAAGCAATTGACTTCAGCGCTAATTGAAAGCAATGATCAAAACAAAAGGCACCACCTCCGAATAGAAAAACTTCGCCATGACGAAATCCTTTTGAAAAGACAGGAATTAGAATTGAAAGAAAAAAAATTGGATTTCAAACAAAGTTTAAACCAAAAAAAAAAAAAGTAATGTGAAATTTCCTCTAAGGACATAATAGTTTTTTTTTTGTTTCTATGTGAATTTTTTATGTTTTTGTTTTTATGTAAATATTTTTTTGTTTTTATATGAATTTTTTATGCTTAGAAATGTTGCTTACTTTTATACTTATATATGCACATAGATTAATCTATGTATATGCATATTAACTGATCTCAAATTTTTTAAAAAATGAAAAATTAAACAAAAATATAGAGAAAAAATTCATGTATTTTTTTTTATATGTACATATAAGTACTTAATTTGTTTAAAGACGGTTTGCAATGTCATCTCTTATATTGTTTGCTTCTCCACTAGCTGTATAATCGATAAATTCAGATTCTTCATCACTTTCATCGCTAACGTAACCCAATAAATTTGCATCCTGAACTTTGTAGTGTATACAGATGTTGTGCAGGGCACAACAGACATTTATAATTTGCACTACTTTTTTTGGCTGGTATTGCAGCAAGCGTGCCAAACATCTAAAGCGACTTTTGAGTATGCCGATCGTTCTTTCAACGACATTACGCGCAGACGAATGATTGCCGTTAAATGTGTGCTGCGGTGTACCGATTTGCGGGTCCCTGTACGGCGTCAATAAAAACGGCTCAAGAGGATACCCAGCATCTCCCAGTAGCCAGATTCCACGCTCGCCACGTTCGAACAAGCTTTCGAAATAGCCGCGAGACTTGCTTACGCTCCATATCAATGAGTCGTGGCTCGAACCAGGGCGACGGCTATCAACAGCTCTGATCACCATTTCATAATCACATATCTGCAAATGATCAAACAAATATTACTCACTAACACTTCACTTAAAAATTCAAAGTACTTGCAATCATTGCATTAACGCTGAAATATCCCTTTCTGTTATAAAATAACGTGTGGTCACGATGCGGTTTTGTTATCCTTACGTGCGTGCCGTCAACGCAGCCTATGACGCCCGGAATTTGGAAGTTTTGCAGAAAATGCCGCTTCGACTGATTTCGCTCACTCTCCGTCATATTCAAACTTATCCATGGCTCGCAAATTCGCTTTTCTAATATTCCAAGGATGCAGCTTAATATTTTTGAGACGGTACTCCGTCCCAAAGCAACATCACTGTCTTTTCCCACTGCTTTTTGGAATCCACCTTCTGCCAGAAACCTTAACGTTGCAGCTAGTTGTATATTAGCTGGTATGGATGATACCTTTAGGCGCGGTGCTACAACATCCAGTAGCATAAGAAAAGCTTCTTTATTGACCCTGTAGTACGCCTTGAACCTAAAGAAAATTCATTAATCAATTCGGGTTTCACTTAGTGCTTTTTAGCCACTTACGCTGTTTCTCCCATTTCCAAAGGGTTACAATGGTCACGCAAAATTTTTCTTTTAATTTTTTCTTTTTTGTGACTCTCATTTCTATCAATTTCCATCGCAAATACAATTAATGCACTCATTTTGCTAACTTTCACAATTCTTTTTTCCTTTTTTAATTATTTGACAGCAAACAGCTGATTGAAAATTCATTTTGCAGTGAAATTAAAACGAGTTGGAAAATGAACAGTGAAATTGAAATCACTCGGTTTCTAGAACATGAAAAATAATTTCACTCGGTTTGAAATTCACTTTCAATTTCACTTTCACTCGGTTTCTAGAACCTGCCTGTATACATTTATTAGTGTAACTACATTTTTATTAAAGAAGATCCAAAAGTGCTACACTATTATTATATATCAATTTAAAGAGCTTGACGAGTAGGTTAGCCAAAAATTATCAGATATAAAATCGGTTGGCTAATTCCAAAATATTGCCGTCGGAAGTTCTTTAAAATTCACTCATTGAACAAAGCATTGCATTCATCGTTGTAAAAATCATTGCTTAAGCGGGAGTAAAAAGCAAATACGAGAGAGAGAAGACATGAGTAACGGCATCTCTCAGAATTATCTGCATACACAAATAACAAAACAAACACCAACGAGTAGTTTGGTGCTCTTTCGACATTTGTTTTTTCATAAAGAGATTTCTTGAGCAAAAAAAAAAAAAATAGCCCCAGTTATTATATTATTATTATATTATGGATTCAAACAAATTTACTATATTGTAAACGATAATTCTCGTATCTTAGATACAATTTTTGTATCATCTGATTTAAAAGCATCTTGCATAGAACGTGTTTCACCTATTTCGAACAATAGCATAAATCATAAAGCGGTCATTACACTGTGCTCGAATTTAAAAAAAAAATGTTGTAGCAGGAATTTAGTAGTGATAACCGTTTTTCCCCCTATCAGCAGCGTTTCATACAAGTTGCTTTTTTGAAGTTTTGGTTTGAGGGTATACTACGAAGTTACATGTTCTTCTTCTTATTGCGCTGAAAATTGGTATCGAGGGGTTTTTTGACATGAAAAAACTGAATCTGACATTTATTTGCAGAAAAAAATAATTTTATACATACCTCCCATACAAAAAACCGTCAAAAATCCCCAAAAAGTTAAAAATTTGTATGGAAAGTGGTACCCTTGTTTTACATCGAAATAAATCAAATTTTTGCACACATAATTTTTTCGGTAAGAAATTAGTTTCTAAAAGTTTCAAAACAACCGGCTAAAAAATAAGCAACCAGTTCTCATAAAAGCTGAAAATTTGAAACATTTTCGCCTCGCCTTGCAAATATTTTAGCTCTTCATTTTCCACCAAATTCTAATGAATTAAATGGCAGTTCATCATCAGTGTTGCCATATAGGTGTTTAAATAAACAGAAAAGGTCTCAAAACGTATAATAGGATGTGTGCTAAGCGCCTGGTCATATTGGTGCTTGGTGTTCGACGAACACAAAACATTTTCTCCCGTGCTCAGTCAAGGTGGTTACATTCAGCTCGTTGCAGAGTTGTTTTTTGTCAAAATATACTCGTTTGTTTAGTACTGTTTTATATGCAATGAGACTGTTTTGTGAAATAACTCATTGCCACCCTGAATACTCGGCGTGCTCGGTGTACAATACACCGAGCGTATCGTGTTCGGTGTGAAAATGAATGCAGACTATCTCTTTGTGTTCGGTGCAACAACAATTTCATGGTGTTCGCCGAGCATACTCACAATGTAACCACAGCCTAAAGCTGTGGTTATGTTGGTGCTGGCTATTAAATTTGTTTTCTTTTAGTTCAAGACATTACTTCTGAAAATCCTGTAAAAGTTAGAAATAAAAAAAATTTACATTTAGCGATTTTATCAGCAAATTAAAGATCGCCAATTTTTGTCAATTTGAAATTTTATTAGATGTGAAAATTTTACATAACGTCGCCTGAGAATTGATTTGTCGTATAGGTATATGAATTGTACACACATGCGCCAAATCAATTCGCAGGCGACGATAAGTGCTTTCCGCATTTAACCTTAGAAAGTAAAAGTAAAGTAAATACGTGATTTTATAATAAATAAGTTTGATTTTTTCTGTGTAACATTTTTGCTATCTACATAGACAAAAAAGTGTTGCCTTTCTAATGTACAAATATACAGGGTGACAATCGTAAAGCGACGCACACATTTCAGCAGTTATTTTCAAAAGGACGTACTTCCATTAAGTACAATTAAGTGTTAACATTGCTGAATATATAAGCATTCATTTGAACCCCACCTCATTCAATATAACCTCCTTTAGCCAGAACACATGCCTTCAATCGATCCCGAAATCGTAGGACTGTTCTCCGCAGGACTTCCTGATCAATTTCAGTCCAGGCTTTCTCTAATGAATTTGTCAGCGACTCCAGACTGTGGTGTTGAGATGCACAAGCCTTACTCTCTAAAATACTCCAAATGGAGTAGTCCATTGGATTCAAGTCTGGGGAGTATGGTGGCCATTCTTGAGATGTTATGAATCCAGAAAAATTGTCTTTTATCCATGTTTGCGTTAATTTTGCCATGTGGGAAGGTGCAGAATCTTGCTGGAAAGTCCAGTTTTCATTTCCAAATGTATCTTGGGCCCAGGAAAGAACATGTTCATTTAAAATGCTCCAATAAACAACCTGGTCAATTTTAACACCCTCTTCAACGAATATTAGAGGAATTCTGGCATTAGCGGAAACTCCAGCCCATACCATAACGGAAGCTGGCTTTTGAACTCGGCCAACAGTCCTATTTTGTTGCGATGATGATGTTAGCCACATTCGGTCATTTTGCGCATTGAAATGTTGTTCAACCGTGAAAATTTTTTCATCTGTAAACAAGATATTTTCAACATTTTTTAACACGGAGGAACGCCTTGCATCTTTGCAGTCGCAAATATTTCTTTCTTTGTGTCAGATCTTGAGCTTTTCGGAGGTTGTACGGCTTAAGATTAAGCTACCGTACGACTTGACAAATTTAAAGCCTTTGCAATTTGACGGCTACTATAATTTGCTAAATGAAATTTCATAATTTCACGACGAATATTTTCCTTGTCCATTTTTATGGATATTTCAAAATGTAATAACAAAAATTCAAATGAAATTAAAAGCAAAGCCAATGATGAATGAATTTGCTTTTTAAATTAAAGTAACGGTAAATGGCAAAGCTTGCTGCAGAGTATTAAACTTGCGTCACTTTACAATTGTCACCCTGTATATAATGCCGTGGCTTTCTATCATTATCACTAAATTTTTTTAATACATTTATTGAAACCTAGATTCTTTATTAAGTACTTATCATTTTTTATTGTTTTTATATTGTAAAATATATTTAATTTTAATTCAATCTAACAAACCGAATGCAAAACCTATTAAACGCCTGTTTGCTACGGCGACTTCTCTACTAGCATGGTATAGTCGATCTCCACACGTTTAACACCAACGAATAATTTTGCCACGAATAAATGTACACACACATTTTGTTTTCGTATGTGCATCAGCGATGTAAACTTGCGGGGAATTTTACAGGGTGCGGGGAATGAGCTGTTTTTTGCGGGGAATTTGAAGTCGTTCAGCTTTTAGTCTGTATGATATTTTTTGTCAAATTGTATGTAATGTAAAACGTTTAACTTACGCAATATTTCATATTTTGGGTTTTAAAATCTTCGTCTTTTCTTAAGTGGGCCCTTCGATTCATTGGTTTGGAGAAATCGATTTTTAAAAAAGAGTGCTACTTGAAAGTATTATATTTCGAAAGTATTTTGTGAACATTTCAGAGAGAGACGCGGAGTGCTTTGGTAGATATAGACGATTATAGCGCCGAGTGTCAGTCAGGCCAAAACAGTCGCGCGGCGCTTCGACCGTTCAGAAAGCTATGTGTTAGTCCAGTACCTCCTGATTAATAACTCTTAATCCTTGCTGACTAATCTGTAAGCTTAAAAATTACGATCAGCCATCTTAAAGAAGATGAAATATATTTTATATGTTAGAAACCAAACGTCAAAACTTTGAATCCGTTTTTCTCACAACAAGGTTTTGCCATTTTTTATTTGAGTCAAAAGAGAGCCCATGTCCTCTCCTTTGAGAACTTTAATATCGAAAAGTGGGCTGAGGCTTATTTATCTATCAAAACGTACGTCTAGTAACTCGAAACACCCCACGTTCAAATTTGATTTGACAACTACAACCCAATAGGATTGAACTTTGTACAAGCTTGAGCCGGATCGATTTTGAGAGCGGATTCCCTTGAAGTGAAATCTCCCCTGTGCCAAAAGAATTCCGGAGTCAGAAAGTGCATTTCTATTAATCTACCAGTTCCGTAAAAATTCGTTAAGTTTTGGACCGAGAAAGTTCAGGGTCGCCTTAATATATTACTCATTGAGGTCAATTTAAGGTAATTTTTCGTTTTTGTAAATGTTTATATGGAAAGTGCGTGTCGCGTTATTATAATATGAAATTATATCGATGCAGGGAATTCGATCGAAAATCGGGGAATTTCTCGAGAGCTATCGGGGGGAAAGAAAAAATGAGTTGGCATCCCTGATGTGCATATATGTGTGAGTAAATTGATCGAAACATAAACAAACAAACTCCGCTCGTATTTTAATTTCTCCCTCTCTTCTTCTCTTCTCTTTGTTGTTTAGAGTAGCACAGTCATGCCGCGCAGTAGTGTGAGCGAGAGGGGAACTGGACGTTACAGCTATCTTACATCTTACGTTACAGTTATTCTTACATTTTACACATTTGAAATTTTGCCCATACCGTGAGCTGAAATGTTAACACATCAAAAGGATAATTTTTTGATATCTCCAACGATTAACCAGTTATTAGTACAAAAAGGCTTTTTTCAGCAAAGGGGGGGGTCGCTCTGCAACCCCAGAACTGATTTTTGTGGTTTTTCTATCTATCATACCCCCACTAACAATTACTGAAAAAAAATCGCAGTTAAGAATTTTTATGAACTTTTGGTGCATTTTTTACTCTACCGACTGGGCTACAAGGGCTCAGAATAATTAATTTATCCGTTTTATTTTTTTTTTATTTTATTTAAGAAATAGAAGTACATAAGAATAAATCTTTTTCGTACATATAACCGTTATTTTTAAAAACAATTATTACAAAGTTATAACACTAAAAAACATAACTTAACACTAATTTTGCACACAAAAAAAATCAAAACGATTGAAAAAAAATTTGTTGAAAAAAAACTTAAATAGCTGTACTCTGACAGTTCGTGCTATATGCGTTTTAAAATTAAATCAGAGTTGTCAGAGCGTGCTCGTAGAGTGCATTTTCCATTTCCCCAGAATAAGGTGGTTCATAAATGAACCATTTGCGCTTAAGCAAAGTTTACCTATAAAATTTCTGTGAAAAGTGAAGAAAAAGAAAAACAGAATTGTATTTAGTTGCTTAGGAAAAGCATATATTTGATTATATTTTATTGGAGAGTGTTATAATTACTCATGGTAAGCACTGAAACATTTGATATGCAAGTAGACATTGCATTTTTTGCGCGTATGAAAGGTGTGCTTGTGACATATTTTACAGCGCCGCTTTTTATCGTATGATGCTTTCTCAACGACGTGAGTTCGTACATTGGCTCTTGGCAAAGTTCTTGGTCTTTCGCATTCTTCATTGGCGTCGATATCATCTTCCACTTCATCCTCAGTATCTGGTTTACTAGCTAACATGAGATTTCTAGCAATTTCGTCTTTGAAGAGAAGTTGAGTCAAAGGCTTTTGGTTTTCTTCATAGGATATAAGGCGATGCAACTTCCAAGCATTTACTGCATTGACCCACAACGGCCACCACCACTTTTTCCCTCTAACTGCAACGCGATAATTTGCTACGGCATTTTCGTGCAAATCAACTCCTCCCATATGCTTGTTGTACTGAGTAATTACATTTGCCTGCGGAACACTGAGCTTCTTTTTCTCCTTACGATCATAACGGTTTGCCAGACGTATTGGTTCAAGTTTGACGTTGTTTGTTGCCAGTGTTACCTCCGAATTATCATGCCATCGCACAACTAAGATTTTATTCTTTAGGTCAAACGCATGATCATAGTTATACATATGTAAATTTTTTCCAGATCTAAGAGTGTCGTTAACGTTACATATTCGATTTGAGCGAACCGTTCCAGTTGCTCGAAATTGTTTTTCACTCAGAAGGCACAACAAATAGTATGAAGTGAGAAATTATCAAAGAATACATCGTGCATGTCTGGATTTGGTACGCACTTCAAAAGATCAAGAACGACACTTGCACCTAATCCTACCTTCTTGTCGTACGGTGTCGAGGCACCAGCATACGGTGCGGTATTGAAAAGATATCCATCAGACGAACAGAGACACCAGTATTTGAAGCCAAAACGAATTGGCTTACCTCGTATGAACATTTTGCAATTGTGTCGGCCATAGTATGGTATCATTTGCTCGCCGATTGGCAAATGGGTAGCGAAAATTCCAAACTGCTGGTATTTTTTATTTAGTGTACTTAGTAGTGATCTAACTTTTGCGAATCGATCACTTGCGTCAATTGTGCAATTGTCTGTAAAGTTTTTGGCACATTGTGATATCCAAAGAAGAGCAGAACTCCTATAAATCTCTTCCTATCAACTTCGTTACAAGTGAAATCCGAATTGTTTTGCGAGGCGTATAGATTTGTTTTGTCAATTACCAACTTTATAACCTCATCATCGAAGAAGTACAGAAACAGTTCCATTGGAGACTTGCCACCTGAGGAAAGAAAAGCACTTACTATCATATTTATTCGGAAAAAGAGTAAACAAACAGCCAGCTAATTTCTGGATCAAAGCTTTAAGTAATGGTTCAACTAGTTCTTCATTTGTGTAACTCAACTTAAAATTGTTTCTATTTGTACGTCGCCACTTCGGTAGACCAAATTCAGCCGAGGTCAAATTTTCGGCAGGAAAAGAGTTGGAAGTTTCGTTGCGCTTATTAGCATGCGATGAGGAGGTGGATGGACTTATATTATCTGCGCCATAAGTAGTCAAATCTGCTGCATCGTCATCTGCAGGCATATACTCTATTTCCACTTCACCAGCGATTTCTTTCCGCGGGTCCACATCTTCGAACATCTCATCGTCGTCTAAACATTTCTCATCGCTGATAGCGTCGACTGTGTCCGGTGGAACATATATAACATTGGTATCATTAGTGAGTGCAGATGATGCTTCTCCCAATCGTTAATCTTCGCCCATGCCTACATCGATATTCAGCTCCATCAAAATTTCTGCCATCGTTAAAGCGTCTGCGAGCCATTTTTCTTATAAAAGCACAATAAGTAACAAAACAAAAATGCTACCACACATTAAACTTACTTTATTTTATTGAGCACTATTTAATTTTTTTTATAAACTAATTTCTTAAAAATATAAACACAAGAAAATTTCAGCACGTTGTTTTGCACCAATAAAAAAAGCGCCAAAACTTGTGAGAAATCAGCTGTCACAATTGTAGAATATGCGCCAATGGTTCAAAAAAGAACCACCGAAAAGTAAACTGCGATTGTGGGAGGGTATTTAACTAGGGAGGAAAGTTTTTAGTTTGGTCTTTGCGCTTTTTACTTCTGATTTTTATTTTGGATTTTTATTACTAATTATTTATTATAATTAATTTAAAAAGGATCAAAACAAGTGATTTTTTTCAACCCCCATTTGGGGAAGGAGAGCGAGAGTTTTTGCGGAAGATAATAAATTATTTTTTAACCCAAAACTTCAAATTATATTTTGGTAAAATAATATTTAAAAATAAAATATTTTTTAAGAAAAATAATTGATATCAAATTTGTTGGTTCAAAAAAGAACCAGGCGCGTATGATGGGTTAAAAAAGAAAAGTGCCTTCTGATTTAATTTTAAAACGCATAGAGCACGAACTTACAGATAACAGCTATTTATAATTAAAGTTTTTGTCAATCGTTTTGGTTTTTTTTGTGAAAAATCGATAAATTAATTATTCTGAGCCCTTGTTCGCCATTTCAAATTGTTGTGCATTCTATCAAAATATTTTTTCAATCGTGCTGTGCCTGCTCAGTCAATTTCTTCTGAGCACGTAGAGCACGCTCTGAGCGCGCTCTGATCACAAAAAGAAACACAATTACGTTTGCTCTGAGTGCTCAGAGCTAAAAAGAAACACGATTACGTTTTTTGACAACTCGAGCTCTGCTCAGAGCTAATAAAGAAAAACGCCTATAAGTTTTCTTTAGGTGCAAAGTAAAAAAATGTCAAAATAGAAAATTTTTTTGAGTTTTTTTGGTAAAAAAAATACAGTAGTTACTTAAAATATTTTGATTGATTATTTAAGATTGGACAAACCCCTATTGGAAACATCAGAGAATTTTCGCAATAGGTTAATGTTATCTAACATATGAATTTATGAAATATTCATAATATAATATTCAAAAAGTCAGAACTCTACGCCCCCAAATCTAGGCAATCCGCCGATATTACTTACTTTCTTTTCGCATACAAAATATAGTTCACTAGTACAATAAGTATACGAAGTTTAAACAAAATCTGGCTGATTTTTTTTTCGGTGGTGATTTGACGCGATTTGCCTCATATGTGTATTAGTGGCAGTCAGGCTGCGCTTAAATCCTTGCTTAATCCTCTCACTACATCTAAATTGGTTATAAATTGATTGCCTTGGAAAACATAATAACCTGCTGTTTATATGTGTCTCTGAACACTCAGGAATCTCAGGAAATGAATCTGCTAACCTTCTTGCCCGAAAAGGTTTAGAAACTGGTTCCTTGGGTCAGTCATTAAGATCACCATTAATGAATGGGTCGATTTGACCCAGAGTAAAGTAGAGTAAAAAATAAATGCACCAAAAGTTCATAAAAAATTTTATCTAAGATTCAGTAATTGTTATTCGGGGTATGATAGATGGAAAAACCACAAAAAACAGTTCTGGGGCTGCAGTGTGAATGAGAACGTTTTTGTTGCGAAATTGATAATTACATTTCTTTCTCATATTCTGATGCTTTCTGAAACAAGAATAAAATCCTTTTGTACTACCTACTACTACTACTATTATGGCACAACAGCCCATGGAGGGCCAAGGCCGAGCTTTTCGCATTGTGTGAGTTATATTTATACAGGAATGGAAGGGTCCTACAGTTTTATGCCGAATCCGAACGGCAAAGTGAAAAGCTTTTCATAGGCATTTTTTTACTCTTGGAGGTTTGCCATTGCCAGCCAAGAGGTGGTGCCATGTACAACAATTTTTATTTTCTATTTTTGATTTTTTTGAGCGTGCCGAGATATGAACCCGGGCACCTCTGCGTAGCGACCATACTTTGTACTACCTTTCCGTTTAGTATTTGAGAGGCTGCTCACACTGGCGTAAGCATGGACGCCTGTCTGAAAGAGAGAGGTAGAAAGAAAGTGATAAGAGAGATGCACCAAAAATTAAAATAGGCGCATTGATAAAGGTTCGATGTTCATGTTGTTCCGGTTTTGGCACTTTCCTCATAACTTTTAAGAAGTTGAATAGGCAACATCAACAAAAACTAACTATGCATCTTTGCGACACCCACTGTCTTTAGTTGTTCGGTATTTTTTTTTTAAAAAACTTATTTTTTTTTTTTTAATTTTGAGCACACCAATGGTTGCATTTATGTGAACATGACCGTCCTGCCCGTGACGTTCATGGTTGCGCCCGTATGAGCTGCATCTATAAAATACTTACAAAATGCAACTCCACGACCATACAAACTTGAGAGTAATTTTGTACTAATTAGTTCAACTACGTATCACTTATCCTATCTGGCAAGCTCCATTATTTTCCGAACCATTTTTTTTATTAATATGTTGATAAGAAAAGAATATATATATATTTTTGTAAAACCTTTCTGCTCATTTTTATTATTCTTTAAGTTTTGTTAAATGTATTTGCATATAATACATACGTGCATAACAAGTTGTGATTGTAAAAAATATTATTTAGTTTTTGAGTTAATTATTAATTGAATTTATATTTTTGTTTTTAATACGGATGTAAAATAAACTGTTAATATGCTCGTTGTGAGTCTATATACATAGCTATATGTAATAATAAGATATATAGGCTAACACAAAGTGTTAAAATACCAAATACGTAGGATTATATATTATATATTTTATACGATTTTGTTTTGTTTGTAAATACAAAAATTTGTTGTGGAAAATCGCGACTGAAATAGGAGAATTATTTTGGCTAGTTTGTGAATCTGAAAATTAGAGAGTTGTCATCCCTGCAGTGAACGAACGCGAAACAGCGAACGAACGAGTGGAAAAACTATTCTAATGCACTCGTTGTTGCGCTTAAAGTACTACTACTGCCTTAGAACGGGACATGTAATGATAAAATTAATATGAAATATATGTGCTAAAAGAGCACTTAAGAGATAATATCTGTTCAAAATTAATTTTTTTTTACTGGCTTGAAGACGATGAAGTCATCTCAAGAAAAAATATCATTAACATTTTTTAATGAAAACAATTTTTAAAAAGCTGAAATTTTGAAACATCTCCGAAATTATAAAAACCTGCCAGACACTCGAATGTTTGTGAAGCGATAAAGCTCATATATGACGAGCTTTCTTTGGATGACCTTCTTTCTCGCTACTCGGTTTATCAGATCATTTTTATATTCGGGACACACTTGGATTACCTGTGGGTCGGAATATTTACGATTTTTGTACCGAAGTCGATGAACTGTGTATCAAACTGGCTCAATCGCGAATGCAGCGAAAACTAATTAGCGTAGGACTACATCGTCCAGAAAAGACCTGAAGGCGATTGATCTCAACTTGGAAGGGCAGTTCTATGGTGCTGGGATTGCCGACTAAAGGTACAAAATTTACTGATAGATATATTTAAAATTGTATATATTTTTCTATATCTTTTTCCAATTTTTAATCGGATTTTCACATCAAGTTTTTCAAATTGGCACGCAGTTCTTCTCAGATAAATTGTCCATCAAAATACACATGACTGATTAACAACTTTTTAAACAAATTAACTTTTTTGTCGAACGAATTTTCGAAACTAATGCCAAATTTGCAAAAATCGAAATTAAAACTCATATTGATAATGGAAAAAAAATTTGTTTTGTTCTAATGCCAATGTTCACAATGTTCCACAGCGTGCCGATTGGTGCCTTACAAAAAATAGAAATAAATATGGTTTCAAAAAGTGCAAATTTTTGTAAGCTTCGATATATTATTATTAAAGTCTAAAAGGATTTTTTGATTGCTTTTACAGTTTCGTCAAAAATAAAAAATTCAGAAAAAAACTCTTTATGTTTCAAACAGATATTACCCATTAAGCGCTTGCAGATAAGCGCTTGAATTCAGTGCTTCAATTTTCCGTTGGGTATGTATACATATAATATTATTATTATTATTATTATTATTATTGGTGTTTATTTCTTTCTATTTCGTTTTTAAGTAATAATGTTATTTTATAAAGTATTGAATGGACTTGGCTCATCGTAGCGAGGAGATTTTTTATTTTTAATTTTAAGATTTTTTATAAAAAACAAAGTTAATAGCTTAAGATTGACGAAGTTTTACATTAGGGAACAAATTAGAAGAGTAGAAGAAAATTTGCATTGATATATTATCATCAGTGTATACACTGAGCACTTTGAGCATTATTATTAAAAAATTTTGAAAACGTTTATGTATATGGTGTTAATATTCGTAAATCGTAAACAAATATAACAATATATAATTTCTGTATATGCAAGTATATACGTTATATATTTATATATGTATATATGTCTGTACCTATATTGTATGTATATATACATATATTATTATATAGTATATGTACAAATTTTGTTCGTGTGGTGTTATTTTAATTGTTTATTATCTGGTTTATTGTATTTTGTTTTTTATGTCAATGTTTTTAATGAGTTTTAAAACCAACCACCACCTCCCAGCTTTGAGCTAAGACCACCAATTCCTTTTCCAAGTAAATTTCCAACACGTCCAGCCACAACATTTGTTACGGCTGCGGCTTGTGCTGCGGCCATTTTTGGTTTTGGCAAATTGCGTGATGTACTGCCAACACCCTCTTCACCCATGCCATCTTCTTCGCCAGTTTCCCCTTTTATGTCATCAAGATGCCTGCAATTGGAAATTAAATTTTATTTTACTTTTATATAACCACATAGGGTCAAAATTCGTGAAACCAATCACTGGAAATTATTTTTTCTCAGATTTTAATGTAAATATGGAAAAATAATAAGTTTTTATAAGACAACACGATTAACAAATTTTTAGCTCATACAAATTTTGTTTTACAACTTATTGACATTAACAATTTTAGAAAGTTTTTTTTTCAATTTGATGTATTTCTACTCAACCAAATTTATGGAAATTTTCAGGACTACTTCAGTTTTAGTGGTAGCTTATGAATATTTTGTTTCCGATCGCTAAATAACGGAAATTTGTTTATTTATAAGTACTTGTTTATAATAATTAGCAAGTAAACATTCTGAAAAAAATTGCTAATACTGTTTTAAAAAATATGTGTAAATTTCAAAGTGTGTCCATTCTTTTGTTTAAAAGTTATGATTTGTTTGGCTGTCGAGCCTTCAGTCACTCAAGGGGACTAACATACATCTCAATGTGTGCCGTAATTAAGTGGTCTTATGGTAGTGTGGTCTATCACCTCCTCGTGGTGACAGCTGGTAACCGTTGCATGTCAGTGCACATCAGATGTCTGATATGCAACTGGCTAAGATAGATCAGGCGGAGGGAGCAAACCCTCTCGATCCAGATATGTTAGGGTTCCATTTGTGGTGCGTCTCAGATATGTTTGATTTTTGATATCATTCAGAATTAGACTTTCTGGCGTGCACTACATGTGGGGTCACTGCATATCTGGTCAATCAAACCACTTCTGGGTACTTTGTCGTTCTCCCTCATTGAGATTGGGCGTCAGGTACCAAACTGGCACGACCCCCAATTTGTCCACGGACCTCCTTTTTATTTTTCCTAATTTGTTTTTGATTGCTTTGGGCGGGTGGTTGTGGCTTCTGGACCTTGTAGTAGCGGGGTGAAACCTTCTATGAACGGCTTCAGTTTAAGGTCACAACTGTCTCCGTCCCGTTAAAACCCTGGCAGGCCTCGTGGTACGTTCGAAGTCCGTCGTCATTTGGTTGACGGTGTAGGGTTGGTTGAGACTGACTCCCAATTAGCACTGGTCTGGCTCTGAGTACTTGTTCCCATAAGGGCTCGTACCAACCCTCGCATGGCCTCCCTGCTTGCATAGATAACCATGGAACCATTAAGGAGAGTACACATTACGGACCGAGATAGCGGCCACGAGTGGGGACCCATCAATCATGAATACGCCAAATAAAAACCCCAAAACCAAAGGCCAACCCACATGGGAAGCCCCCACGCTTGGCAAGGCAATCGCTAGCCTATCGCTCTCCACCCTCCACTTCTGGTGCTCATACCGCCAGTTCCTCGAGCACTCTCGTCACCACGGCAACTGTGTCCGGTGCGAGAGTTGCTCCTCTGCCAGTAATACTGTCTGGTAATGGCAAGGTTCCGACAGCTAAGTCGACCTCTTCTTCCACCATCACAGGTTCTGGCGTGTCTCGCGCACAACCACTTGCTTCGAGCACCTCGGCAACTGTGCCAGGTGCTCCTCCGTCCGTTCGCCTCACTGGTGTTGTACAGGCATCGGCAACTAAGCCGGCCTCTATCCCCACCAGTGCAGGCCCCAGCAGTGCTCCGGTCTCGGACGCACGCTCGCATGTTAATGCGTCAACTCGGGCGTACAGAACCAGAAGGTCCGCCTTCAGGATTCTGGGTAGATTGTCGTCCCTTGATCCCTCTTCGCTGTCGGAGAGAGACCAGGCCCAACTCCTATGGGCCCAACAAAACGCTGGTGCTCGACCACCACCACCTCTCACCCAGAGTGCTAGTCAGAAACGGCAAAGGTCGACTGAGCTAGCCATTCAGCCCATCCGTCAGGACAATAAACGGCCAAGACTGGCAGCCCCAAAACCGAAACTTATTCGGCCCTTTAATGAGGTTGCAAAAGATGGTCTCGTTTGGGCCATTATCGATTCCAGCAACAGCGATGGTACCATATCTCCAGATAACTGGAGGTTGGTACAAGGTGCACTTCGCAACATCTACAAGGATGTTGTATCGGCCAATCCAGGCCCGTCGCCCACATGCGCGATGCCGGTTGGCATCAGGGGCATGTTAAGTTGGTGGCTTGTTCAGACCAACGCTCTGCGGATCTGTACAAGTCAGCCATCGAAATGCTGGGAGAGGTTTGGCCAGGTGCCAAGCTTTCTGCCATTCCTAGGGAACTTATTCCCAACCGTCAGCGCTCTAAGGCCTGGATTCCGTCTGAGCCCTCCTCGCCGGAAGACATCTTAGAGCTGATTAAATTAAGCAACCTGGAGCTCCCCAAGCATGACTGGAGAGTTGCCAAGGTTAGCGAGCCCAAGGGTCCGAGAAGCGCTAATTATTTTAAATGAAGAGTCGCTGCCCCCCCTCAATGCCTGTAAGTGGGAGATCAATTATGGCTTTGATGCGATCTCGCTTTGTCCGATGAGGAGGACTCCGACGTCACCATTGTCGCGAACCCCAATGATGGTGAGGGTTGTTCAAATTAACCTTCACCACTCTATTACTGCCTTGGCAGCCGTGCTCCTCCGCCTTACTAAAAAAGGAGAGGAGCTCATACTTGTTCAAGAACCATGGGTCGTTAATGACCGGGTTTGCGGACTCAATACTAATGGATACCTCACAGTGTATGTGGAGGGTCTAGGTAAACCCAGATCCTGTATCCTTATCAAAAACAGCATTAATGCTATTTTACTCTCCAGGTTCAGCGATAAAGACAACGTGGCCATGGTCATTGAGATCGACGCCATAGCCACCTGGATTGTCTCCAGCTACATGGCACATGACCACGGGATATCACCGCCGCACGATACTTTAACGCTTCTGGTTGCAGAGTCTAACCGTAAACGGACCCCGGTTATCATTGGTGCCGACGCCAATGCCCATCACGAGATGTGAGGCAGCACGGACACAAATGAACAAGGTGAGTGATATTGATTTTATCCTTACTAATGACTTAGTTATTGCTAATAGGGGGAGCGAGCCAACCTTTATTACTTCAAATAGAAGGGAGGTTCTCGATCTCACTCTAATAAGTGAACACTCATCACACCTACTGAAAGACTGGAGTGTCTCGCAAGAGTGCTCTTTTTCTGACCATAATTATATTAAATTCACCATTGATAAACTAGATCCTACAGACTCTGCAGGTTCTACTAGTCTCATCAATAGGAAGCGTACTGATTGGGCAAAGTTCCAAGCCATTATTGAGTCTGGCATACAGCCTGCTCCACCCACTATTAATAACCACTGCGATATTGATCGAGAGGTAAACTCCATTACAGCACTTTTTAACACTGCTGCCAAATCGGCTTGCAATTCTTCCAAACCTAGAGGTAAAACCAAACCTTTATGGTGGACATCGGAGATTGCAGAGCTACGAAAGGTATGTAGAAGGCTCTTTAATAGAGCCAAGGCTTTCAATGACTGGTTTCCCTTTAAATCTAAGCAAAGGGAACTTAAGTACGCTATAAGAAAAGCCAAAAGGGCGCCTTGGAGGAATTTCTGTGGTAGCATAGAAAGCTCCTCGGAGACTAGCCGACTTCGAAAACTCCTCAATATGACCCCTAGGGCTCTCGACTGTATCCAGAAAACTGATGATCACTGGACCGATTCTGGGATCGAGACGTTAGAGGTCCCCCTGAATACTCATTTTCCGGGGAGTGAAACCTTCGTTGATCACAGTCCTCCTGTGACTGATCATTCTTTAAGTAACCCCTCCCCTTTCCAATTGACCGACACTCATCTAAAGTGGGCCATCAAATCCTTCAGCCCCTATAAATCTCCCGGGCCAGATGGTATCATTCCCGCGGATATTCAGCAAGGGGCTGTATATGTAACTTCCTGGCTATTGCAAATTTATAATGCTTGCCTAAAATTCTCGTACATTCCCAAAAGCTGGAGAGAAGCTCGTGTAGTCTTCATACCCGAAGCAGGAAAGGCGTCCCATACCAACCCAGAGGACTTCAGACCGATCAGTCTGTCCTCCTTTCTCTTAAAAACACTAGAAAGGGTTCTTGATTTTCATATCAGGAACTCTATCAATCCCACTCTTTTATACAAATCACAGCATGCCTATACTAAAGGGAAGTCTTTGGAAACAACGCTACATGTACTCATTGAGGAAGTTGAGAGATCACTTTCCAACAAAGAATACACGCTTGCAGTGTTTCTCGATATCGAGGGGGCTTTCAACAATGTCTGCCCCGACGCTGTCGTCAATGCTTTAATAAATCTTAATCTTGATCTTAATCTGGTTAGATTTATAGGACAACTACTTAAAACACGTATCATCAGCTCCTCTATCGGAAATGATAAAGTCAAAAAGGTTGTCAATAGGGGCACACCACAAGGAGGTGTATTATCGCCTCTTATTTGGAATCTGGCGGTGAACACACTGCTAAACAGATTAGACCAAACCGGCTGCAAAATAATAGCTTATGCAGATGACATTGCTATTGCAGTATCCGGCAAATACGTTTCTACTCTTTCAGAACGGCTAAATCACATTCTTAGCATTCTGTTACACTGGTGCCGTGAATTCGGTCTTAATGTAAATCCTGCCAAAACAGAGGTTATGCTTTTCACTAGAAAGTACAATATAAAATACCAACTTTTGCCCTACCCAAAATTAATGGTACCTCGCTTTGCCTTAGCAACAACGAGTTTTATGAGAAAGAAGAGGGGGCAATGTATGATCCTGGAATCGCTGATTAACCGTAAGTTACATCATTTGTAAGTACCATGTTTGTAAATCTTTAAACTCGTTTTTCTCGAAACCATTTTTTCCGGGACGGTGGACACGATTCACAAAAAACAACTTGTCCAATTGACTTGAAGTTTTACAAGGCTACTAAGCAAATGTATAGGTATGGCCTTATCTAGGATTATGGCGAAAGCATTTGTTTAACTAATGTTTTTAATGCAAAATATAAACAAAAACAGGGCGTCAAATCGTCATTTTTTTCAAACGTCTGATTTAAATTAAAGAAATTTGTTACATTTTGTGTTTCAGAATATTTAAACCGGAGATATCATGTCCACCATGGAGCAACTATTTTCGGCAGGCTCAAGTTCGGGGCGTCGAATGAACCATTATTAACACAGATATTTTTAACATTAAAAACGAAAATTAATATTGAAAACCTATAGCAAAAATTGCAAAAAACCTCGAATAAAAACATTGAAAAGCTTTTCATTTACAACGATTTGAAAATATCTATATTTCGCACCATCTCAGGTAGAATACCCCCTTAATCTTGACGACCTCTATTGTCTATTGGATATTGGATTAGACTTTCACTAGGGGAGTTACTGATTCGATTCTTAATTCTCATAATCTTCTTATATTTACTATGAAGTGAATGTGAATTATAACCCAGCGTCTACACCTGCCAGTACTGGCAATCCAGCATTAACACTAGTTCACTGACACTTTTTTCACTGGCAAGCATATCTCGATACCAATGATTTGAGGTAAGCAAGCAATATTTGACATTTCTGCAAATTTGTGAGAGAAAACAAAAACAAAGTAGAGCAGAGCGAGCAAATTGTCAGAAATGAAGTGCCTGACATTTAGTTGGAAATAAATTGGCATGATAATTGGCAGGACGCCTACGTCACAAAGACAATTTTTATGTTTTTTGACAGATAATACGTATTCTCAATTGGCATGCCAGCACTGGCAGGTGTAGACGCAGTGTAAGAAACCTCTTGGTTGCCAATGGCAAAACCACCAAGTGATAAAAAATTGGCACGCCGCCTTTCGGAACCGGCGATAAACTGTACGTCCAGCCATTAGGTATTACAATGGGCCGTTGTAGTCTGAGTGAATCCCTCGACAGCCATTTAAAAAAGAGGAACATTAGTCTTGCTATTGGCCAACATCATAATGGAAACAGAGTGAGCTAAAGAATTTTTATTTATTTTTAAATATACTCAAAATTGAATTTTTTTCTTTTAGATTGGAAGATTAAACCACAAACAAGCTAACATTATTAAACTAGACTGGATATGGAAAGGGAATTTGCAACTGGGAGTTGTGGCAGTAAAACAAAATCAGCTGTTCACAGCCAGTAAATTTAGAAATGGAGCTAGCCAGAGCAGAGGTTTTCAAAACTCTATAGAAACTTTACTTTTTAGGCACTTTTAGCAGCGAAAATGTATTCAGTTTTAATGCTATTATTTTGAGCTTTATGTTTCTGCACAAAATTTTTTATAGTAGGTAATACTAAATTGAACTTACTCGTCACATTCGTCTACGTCCGGCATAGTGAGCGCGCACGTTGCCTCCTCAGTGGCCATACGTTGAGCAACAGTTTGATATGCTTTGGAATTGAGTTTATCTTCAAGTACTCCTTGTAATTCGAAATCGGAGTAAATTTTCTGTAACATAGAAATATAATATTCTTATACATATAGAGTAATAAACAGGTTAATATGAAAACTAATTTTAACCCTCGGTCAGATATATGTTTCGATTATAATATTCGAAAAACGTGAGGCTAAAGTCAATGGTCAATTGTGTGTTTTAGTTGCGTTGGTGAAGGTCCATAATATATTTGCATCATAAAATTCCACATTCACAATCACAATATTTTTCAAACAAATATTTAAAAATTAAAAAAATGTAAGAAGCGCAATTATAAAAAACACGTCGAATAGCTTAAAGAAGATTTATTCAACCAACGTTATAAAGAAATATAGAATAAGTAAAATATGAAATTACCGCAATTGGGTTGCCAATGCGCTTTAATGAAAGTAGTAGTATTTTCCTAAAACTCCGCCTCAACCCAAGTTCGATTTTCAATATAAAAAAAAATAAACAAAATATTCATAAATATATATGTGTATGTATGCATTACATTTGATTTTTAATGAAAACTAAGATTTAACATTTTTTAACCATCCTCATGTTTTTTCGAAGATAACGACTTTGTAAATATATCGGCTGCATTTTCAGACGTGGGTATGTATTTAACGTCAATTTCACCGCACATAAACTTTTCCCGTATGTAATGGAAACGGATGTCGAAATGTTTGCTCCTTTTGTGTACAGTGTGATTTTTTACCACAAACTGAGCGCCTTGATTGTCACAGAGCATAGTTGTCGCGCTCTTCACATAGCTCTGGAAACCCATCTCTTTTAACAAACTGCGATGGAATGCAACCTCTTTTGCACCTTGGCACATAGCAATGTATTCGGCCTCCATTGTACTCAAAGAAACCACATGTTGCTTTTTGGTCTCCCAGGCAATGAGGCTGCCGCCAAAGAATAAAGCGTACCCGCTTAAAGATTTACGATCGGTTGGGTCGGTTCCCCAGTGCGCATCTGTTAAACATAGTAAATTTTGATTATTTAACATGTAAGTTAACATACCCTTAGGTTTGGCTTTTAGATATCTGAGAACTCGTTTCGCTGCCACAAAATGTTCGTTATGTGGGTGACTGTTGTACTGCGCCAATTTGGATACAATGTGAACGATACCTGGCCTAGACATAATGGCCAAATATGTGAGATCTCCAAGTAAAGATTGATATGCTTTTATGTTTAAACCAGAGCAATTTTCATTCTCACATTTCTCTAGAACTGCGCCATCTGCGCATAGTGTGGCTGCAGCTTTACATTCAAGCATACCCCATTTTTTCAATAGTTCGCCTGTGTATCTCTCTTGATGAATTGTAATCTCGCGTCGAAAACCATCTCGTTGAATTTTCATCCCTAAATAATATCTTATTGGACCACAATCGACAGCTTCTACTTGTGCACTCAATTTTTCAATTATCTCTCTCATAGTTGACTCTGATGAACAAGCTAAAATTATATCGTCAACATACAATGCCAAAATATTAATCCCGCTCTCGCTGCTCATAGTATTCACGCAATTGTCAGATTTGCATCGTTGAAATCCCATGTCATTAAGAAGAGTGTTAATTTTATTATTCCAATATCTTCCGGCCTGTTTTAGTCCATACAACGATTTTTTTAATTTACAAAGTTTTTGTGGATGATCTTCACAGACAAACATTTCCGGCTGCCTCATATAAACTTCTTCTAGCTAGCCATTTAAATACGCTGCCACAATATCGATATGGTTGACCAGCAATTTATGTTTAACCGATAGTGCTAATACAAGACGTATAGTAGAACGTCTCGCCACAGGTGAATACGTTTCATAAAAATCTTCACCGTGAATTTGAGAGCAGCCTTGAGCAACTAACCGTGCTTTAAATTTTTCCACTGTACCATCCGGATTGTACTTAGTTGTAAACACCCATCTCGATCCAATAACATTCTTATTCATCGGGCGGTCCACCAACTCCCATGTGCCGTTTTTTAATAGCGCGTTATACTCCGCCTGCATAGTATCTTTCCACTGGGTTTTATTCTCCAACTGCAATGCCTCAACTACAGTAGCAGGATTAGCAATCACTGAGTTTAACATTTTAAGGCAACCTGTTATGTACTTTTTTCTCGGTCGGCCAACACTACCATCTCTAATAATTCTCGGTTTACCTCTCTTCCTCTTTCCTACTACAATTTCTGCGTCCTCTTCTGAGCTCTCTTCTGAATCCAAAATCTCTTCAGTCGTTGCAGTTTGCGGATTTTCATTACCCATTGTGCGAGTTTCGTTGCCCCCTACAGGGTCTGTAAATACAATGAACTCAACTTCACTCTCTTGCTTTTCCAATTCAATACATACGCCCCCACTTCCATTTTCAAAAAATATGACGTCTCTTGCGATCATAATCGATCTTGTTCGCACGTTATACAATCTATATCCCTTTGTCAGATCTGCATACCCCACCCTTTGGTTGGAACTTGGTTTTGGTTCGCCGGTTATCCAGTGCGACTGCTTCACAACCAAAAATTTTGAAGTGTGATACCGACGGTTTTCTGCCCTACCAGCACTCATAAGGAGTGTTTTCTTTTAGCTTTGTTGGTGATCGATTTCTTATGTATGTAGCAATATTAATAGCTTCGGACCACAAACTTTGAGGTAGCTTCGACGACTCAAGCATACATCGTGCCATATCGACTAGCGTTCGGTTTGCTTTTTCGGCGATGCCGTTCTGTTGCGGTGAGTAGCTCACAGTGGTTTGATGAAGAAGTTCCATTTTGTTTAAACAAATTTTCGAATTTTGAGTTCACATACTCTCGCCCGTTGTCACTCCTCATGCATTTTAATTTATATCCGGTCTGTTTTTCAGCCTCTACCATAAAATTTTTGAGCGCATCATATGCTTCCGATTTGTGCTTTAGAAAACGCGTCACAGTATATCTTGTGAATTCGTCAATGAACGTGATGAAATAACGCGAACCCCCTTGTGATAATACTTTCATCGGCCTGCAGATATCTGTGTGCACCAGCTGAAGTGCACAACTAGTTTGAACACTTCAATAGCTTGGAAACGGTTTTCTATTATTTTACATAACGCGCACGCTTTGCAGCTAAAATTGTTGGGGATGGTTACTTTAATTCCTCGCACCATGCACTTTTTGGATAGCATGCATAAGTCCTTCATATTTAAATGTCCAAATCTGCGATGCCAAACATCGGCTTCAGTTTTCGCCGTATTCGAAACCGCGTTAATATATTCTAGCTCGCTTTTTAAAAAATTTGCGTAATATACACCACCGTTTAATTTTGCAAAGAAAACTATATTATTACTTTTTGTTTTGACACATGTTTCTTTCTCATCGAATTGTACAATGTTACCATTTTGAATTATTTTGCTTACAGAGAGAAAATTGCCATGTAATTTTGGCACGTACAAAGCATTGCGCAAAGTTATATCACAATAGTTTGATTTTAGATTTACGTTGGCTATACCTTTTGTAATAACGCAATCTCCCGACGCGAGAACGACCCTCTGTTCTTTACGATCCATAGATGAAAAAATGTTCTCGTCGTTGCACATGTGCGATGATGCACCACTATCCAAATATTGGTTTGTCTCAGTTTTTCCGACGTTAATTTGCTTAACACTGCAGCTGCCGACTCTCTTTTTTTTGTTCTACACAATGATTGAATGTGACCTCTCTTGCCACAAGCGTAACATTTGAACTTACTCCAGTCTCGTGTTTTATAACCATTCGGCTTTTGTTGCTCATTACCGCTTTCGTAACTATGTTGCTCTCCTCCTAGTTTCTCCTTTCCACTTCTTCTCCACTTTTGCAATTTTACCGCAAGAACAGTTTCGTTGTTGTTTTCAGACTTTTCACTTCGTCTATTTTCTTCTTCCAATACTTTGACCTTCAACAGTTCAAAATTCGGCAAACTGTCTCTACTTTCGATTGCTACAACAAAACTTTCCATGTCGTCAGACAGTCTACATAACAGTAAAATGCATAGCCGATCTTCTGGAATTTCTACGTCAATTTCATTTAAATTATCAATTATAGTGCAAAAGTTGTTCATTTGGACTCTGAATTTTTCGCCGGGCTTGAATTTGAAATGCACCAAGTTTTTAAACAAGTTTACCTTTCGAGCGGGACCATCTGCATTATATAAGCCGCTTAATACATTCCACGCTTCTTTTGCCGTCTTACAATTTTTTATGTGGATCAACTCCGACGGTTTTACACACAACGTTAATTATGCTAGTGCTTTTTTATCTGAACACTGCCACTTTAGCTTTTCGGGCGCCGTTGCTTCATCCGCACACTTTGTTTCTACGACATCCCAGTACTCCAACGTAATGAGCAGGCTTTTCATCTGCACTGACCACGTGATGTAATTGTCTGCACCCAGCTTCTCAATTTGTGTAAAAGGAACTCATCCCGAAAATCTCGTATATATACAAATCGACAAACGAATTGTTAATTTACAAAAACAAAAAAAAAGAATTCTAGTAAAACGTTGGGACTCGGCCCATAACCTTTGTAAGTAGCGCAATTATAAAAAACACGTCGAATAGCTTCAAGAAGATTTATCCAACCAACGTTATAAAGAAATGTAGAATAAGTAAAATATGAAATTACTGCAATTGGGTTGCCAATGCGTAGTAGTAGTATTTTCCTACAAAAAAAATATTTTTTCGCATTATTTTTTTTCTTGTTAAAATTTTTACCTGCTCAGGTAGTTCAGCATATGTGAAAACCATAGAAGAATAAAAATTAAGCAATTTACACCTGCAAAGCATAAATATATGTCCGATTGCAATGTTTTAAAACAAATGCTCTGTAATGTATGTGGGTCTGCCAACGTTCTGGTCGAAATGTGTCCGAGAGTGGTGGAAAATTGGGTAAAAAGAATCGACCGCTGTAAACAGGCTCGTGGTGGTCATATGACCGAAATCGAATTTCATTCATAAAATGTAATGCTTGCACTACACCCATAATAAATTTGAACTCAATATGTCAAAAAATTCTGTTTTTTATTAATAGATAAAATTGTAATGTCCTTAATGGAAAACCCTTTATATATGCTGGATACAGCGCAATATTTTTCTTGTTTAAAATATCAAACTCAGTTTTCTTTTTTTTTCTTTATTTATGGTTATAATTTTATATACAATTAACAGGGCCCCCTTACAAATTGTATTATGATAAAAAAAAGTAGTACATTTTTTAAAAAGCAAGAATGAAAAAATTAAAATTAATAGGTATGTATTTAAATTGTAAATTTAAACGGTAGTGTAGTGCATGTTTTTATCTGAAGTTAGGCCACATTTCATTTGGTAGAACCTTTAATATTCTATTTTTTGTTAATTTCAATGAATTTTCAAGTAGGTCAACCGTTGCAAAGTGCTCGCTGTGTTGGCGTTTTAATCACTTTTACACTTTAGCACCAAATCTAGGACATTTTCTTTTTTGAATCTTACAGACTTAAATAAATTAACCAGTTTTATATTTATTTGCATTGCGTCAATTTGCAACCTTACAATTGCAAAAACTATTGTGAATGGCTATTTTATTATGTTAAGTTCGTTTTTGTCATTGTTTGTCATTGCAATTAACCTCGTGCAACATTTCCAAACTACAGGCCACAGTCCTTTGAAATCTGGCAAGAGCTTTCCTAACGCTGTCAACATTAAGTCTGCTCCACCAGACTATGGATGCATAGGTGATGATGGGTTGAATCATAGCCTTATAAATCCATAAGACTTTATAATTGACAAAATCTGCCAGGGCCTTGGATACCTTTAGCTCAACATGAAAACGCAATTGAAGTTTGGTATTTACAATGACTCCTAGATATTTCACTTCTTGGGACGCCACAAGTCACAGATTGGCCACAAACAGCTTGAACCATCATACGTCTATGTGACAGCATTGAGCGTATCCAGTTAACAAGATCCGGATCCACTCCATGCTGACCTGCTGCATTGCACATGCCGTCAAAAGTCGCGTTGTCAAAAGCTCCCTCAATATCAACAAAAATGCCAATAGTGTATTCTTTCCTATTGAGGGCCCGCTCAATCCGACCTACTAGATTTTGCAGGGCCGTCTCATAAGATTTTCCACATTGGTAAGCATGCTGAAATGAAGAGGGAGAATGTAACAATAACGACTCACTACGGATGCGTTGTTCAACACAGCGCTCAAGACATTTTATTAAAAAAGGCATCATACTAATTGGTATAAAGCTTTTGGGATTAGTATAGTTGTCCTTTCCAATTTTTGGAATCAAAACAACTTTTACCAACCTCCATTGTTGAGGTATGTGAGCAAGAGCCAAACTGGAGATGAAGATCTTCTTCAAAACCGGTAGCAATTGCACCATACCCTCTTTCAGAGCAACTGGCAGTATACCATCCGGACCCGGCGATTTGAAACTGTCAAAGGAAGCTATAGCAAACCTAATCGCATCTTCATTCGCCACTGTCCTGGCAACCCACCAGTTACGCTGCGAAACTGTCGAACTAACTCTCCCCGCTTCCGGAAAAGTGGGATGTTGAACAACAGAGACTTGATTGCCCGGAAAGTGAGATTCCAGCATTAAGCTGAACATCTCACTTTTTGATTCCGTGTAAGTGCCATCAGATTTTTTGAGTGAACACAGTCGGTTGGCTTGACCCTTTTTGAGGATTTTCGCCAATCTAGCTGTTTCAAACATAGTTTCAATACCGCTGCAGAAATTTCTAAAGGAAGCTCTTTTCGAAACTCGCATTAGTTTTTTATACTCCTTCTGCTTTTGACGATATAGGGTCCAGTGCTAATCAAGATTAGTCCTGCAAGCACTGTTGATAAGTTTTCTCGACTCAACCCGCAGGGCTTGCAGCTCCTTGCTCCACCACGGAACAGGAATCATAGCAAGAGGCTGGCGAGGGGGACAGGGAGAAGACTTGAAAACCGTTGGAGGTATGATGATGAAAGTTGGTGCGTATGTATATTTAGTTGGTACTAATCACCATACCGAATTTGAAGGTTCTAGCTCAACTATTGCTATCTATTTCCTAAAAAAGTGCCATTTTTCGTAAAAATTTCACATTTTTACTAACTCCGATACAGTTTGGACATGTACTTAATATTAAAAATGTATTACGGGAATCACTGAACTTTTAACTACCAAATTTTAAGTCTCCATATACTTTAGTATTGGGAAAGTTGTTTAAAAACCAGAGCAACAAAATTTTTTTTTTCAAAAACGCCATAGTGTTCAGCGTCCCCGAATTATGTAGAAAAATATATTCGAGCTCTTGCAATTTTTATTTCATTTTCTGTGGCACTGTGATATCGGTAATCTCAAATTGTTTCTCGCAATTGCATTGTAAATCATGTAAATGTACATTCATGTTTATTGGCGAACAAACTTTCTCAAAATTCGTAGCAAAAAATTTGCAATTGTTTTCGGATCTTCAGATGATTCCTTGTGGAGTTTCATTATGTTTGGTAGTTTATTCGATTTATTATTTAAGTGCCTTTGTGTAAGCGAAAAATGCCTTTGGATTTTTTATTGTATTTTCGATGTTATAAATGTATTTTTTCACTTGCTCTCAGCTCATATTTTAATTCGCGACGTTTACTCTTATAAATATCATTAAATATTAAAAAATTTGTTTTTTGATATTTATCATGATAGTAATTTTTATCAGAAATTATTAATTGATTTTATGCGTGAACCATTTGGAATACCGGTCATTTTTTGGTGGTATTGTAGGTGTATATCTATTTATAATAGCTTGAACCACTTCATAGAATGTGTCAACCATTTGATATGACATAACGGACTTCATAAGCAAATTGTGTACCGTGTGTAGTAATAAGTCCCAAGCTATAATGATTGAGATGGATGTGATAAGATCTACTTGTGCATTTCGTTGTGTGAATAACCGAATTATTAACCCTTAAATACCCACTGGTCACTGCAGTGACCAGCCACTTCCGCGGCTGCCTGTGCCGCCATTTTACGTTCGCCATTAAAAATAAACATCTGATCTTACTGTCTAAAGTTCGATAAAGAATTATCGATACGTATAAATAAGAATGGAAAAATGACAACTGTCGTACAGTTACAGTTATTTTTAGCTCGGAAAGCACGTTTTGCAAAAATTTTAAACAACTAACTGAAAAAAGGTGTTTTTATTTTCGAATTTTGTGTAATAAATATATTGCCGTGTGGACAAATTTGTGTCAGGCGGTATGGGATAACACCAAATAACTGTTTTTAAAAAATATTGCGAATGTATTTTAATTTATTCTCCAGATAATCGCCAAAGGTTACTAAAGAGGTCTACATGGTTGATAATTAAAATAACTGCACCTTAAACTAATTTATTTGAAAACACGTAGAACAAACGTTGTTTGTAATCAGAAATACTACCTCTGGGTATGTTTTTAATTGAAATAGGACGTATTGGGCGTTTAAGGGTTAATATCTGGCAATAATGGCACTTGTCAAAATTACTAACGAACCAGAACTCAAAGCAAAATGAAAATAAAGCAATCAGTTCGGGACATTAAACCCTACAGTAAGATCAAGAACTAGTAGCATAAAGCATCTAGTTATATGCATAGTCAAAAAGAGACTAGTTCAAAGACTAGGGCTAAAGTTTAAAGGAAAATGCGCTCTTTCTGCTTATCCTAAATAGAAATTCGGTTGTTAGAATATAGCAAACAGAACAAAAAAATAAAAACAATGTTTTACAAAAACAAATAGCATTGGTAACGGAAATTTAGAGTTGATTGTGTTTTTGATTTATTTTAGTTTTATTGTGACTGTTTTTGATGTCACGTGTTTGAAAAATAAAGGGAAAGTGACTGAGAAGTAAGTTGTGAATTTAATTAAAATATTTTAAAAATAACATTATTCTGAAAAACATTTAAAAAAAATGAATTTTTAACCCTTAAACGCCCAATTCGTCCGATTTCAATTAAAAACATACCCAGAGGTAGTATTTGTGATTCCGAACAACGTTTGTTCTACGTGTTTTCAAATAAATTAGTTTAAGGTGCAGTTACTTTAATTTACATGGTTGACCTCTGTAGTGACCAGTGGGTATTTAAGGGTTAATTATCAATCATATTTTTGTATGTGGAAGCAATGATATCGAAATGGCTCTGAGAAAGCTGAAGAGATGGGGCGCGGAAACGGACAAAGACTTGTATTCTTCATGAACTTAGATTCAAGAAATTTGAAAATATAAAAATACATATCATCATTTATTTTCATTTTTATCTGCATATCAATTTCAGATAAAAACCACGTAAAAAGCCGCTAAAACGATGAAGATATCAAAACATATGAGCCGTTGCGTGCAAAAGTGGTGTAAGTCGAAATCATATTTTTGAAAGTGCTGTGCAAAATAAGGCTCTTATAAAATTTATTTTCCCGATGTACAGGCAGCTTTATAACACACATGTTCAACCTAGATGTACACCTTTTTTGTAGGAAACTAAATGAAGCCAAAATTATTGCCTGAAGGTGAAAATCCGAATAATAAAAAAAACTGACTTACACCACTTTTGCACGCAACGGCTCATATACTGATATAAAATAAGATGCATATATTTGTATACATATATTTGTGTAAAATAATAAACAAATACAAAATAAAAAAATCTGAGAATTCGACTTAGTCGTAGAAATATTTACCCGAAATATTACTACTTCAGTAACCAAAAGGTACTAGTTCAAAGGTAGTGCAGTAGGAGACAATTGTCTTCTCGTAGGACATTTACATTGTAAAAGGGGTAGTTGACAGCATGTAAATTTGGGTTGCGGTGGAACCAGTACTGGTTACCACTAGCTTATCTAGAGTTGGGGCTATAGGGGCTAAAGCCCCCCGCCCCTCTCACCCAGAACCCAACAATCTTATAGTAAACAGTCATTTTTGAGAAATCAAAAATATTTAGATTTTTCCAAAAGAAAGCCATCAGTAGTGGAAAGTATATACTTTCAACAAACGAAAAACCTTGGGATTTAAAATATTATTTTATATTATATTTTATTTTAATAATAATAATTTAATATAAATATTAAAATGAAGTCGGATATTTGAATCAATTCTGATTAGCCGCCATGCTGGGTGTGCCAATAGCATGCACGTTACAGTGCAACTGGTTATTAAATACATTCAGACTACATTAAATCTACAATTTCAACGCCAGCTTATAAATGTCATATTTTAGAAAGCTTGATAATGGTCTAGTTTTTGGATTGAATTTTGTACTGAATTTTAATCTGATTGTAATTCAGAATTTTGTTTTATTTTAGTTTGAATTTTAATCTGAATTTGGTTTGAGTTTTAATCCATGTTTGATCTAAATTTTGATTTGCTTTCCAGCGTTTGCAGATCTTCGTTTGATCTTATTTCTGGTCTAAATATTGGTTTGATTTTAATTTGTATTTGGCGTCTTTTTAGCCTCAGTATTAATCTAACTCTTAGTTTGAGTTGTGCTTAATATTTTCGACTGAATTGGCTTGATTTTGATACTATTTTGGTCTGAATTTCAGTCTAAAATCAGTCTGAATTTTTTTTTTAAATTTGGTCTGAATTCGCCTGGAATTTTGGTCTAGTTTTAGTTTAAGTTAAATTTTTTTTTATGTAAATATTTATCAGATATTCCCACTAGTTTTTGGTCTGAATTTTGGGTTACTTTCGTTCGGTATTTGTTGTCTTTTTGGCCTAAAGTTTTGTCTAACTATTGGTATGAGTTGTGGTCTAAATTTTTTTTGGAATTTTGGAATGAATTTTAAAACTGATTTTGGTATTGATTCGGTCTGAATCTTGGGTTTTTAGTCTGAGTTTTAACCTGAATTTGATCTCATTTTGGTCAATTTTTTGTTGGAATTTTGGTCCGATTCGTGGTCTGAACATTGTTTTTTTTTAACCGTTTGTTGCCCGGTACCCGAAAGCGTATACGGATCTCGTTGAAATTTAAAACGTATTGGTTTTTTGGTCAAATTAAGATATATTTACATTTTAAGTAATGTATAACAGGCTTAAAGAACGTATTTAATTTTTCATAAAAATTAAGTGCTTGGTTATGGAGTTGTGAGATCGTAAACTCACCACCAAGCCAATATTAATAGTGATATCGATGCTAAAAGTGATATGAATAAATATTTTAAAAATTCGTTTAAAGTACTATCCAAATCAACTATTCTTAAATTAATTTTTTTTCTGGTTTTTGTATCGACCAAAAATTACTCAAAAAATAGAGATGTATCAAATTGTTTCGTCAAAATTTTTTCTCAAAGGAAATTAAAATTTCCTTCAAATTGTTTTCTCAAAATAGACCATTTAACAATATAAATCCATCAGAAAAATCATAATCAAGGTTTTTATCTGAATTTGGTTCTTGGTTTGAACTTCGATCTGAAAAAAGTATTTGAGTTTAAGTTTGAAATTTGGTCGAAATTTTCGCCTAAATTTATATCCGATTTTAGTTTGAATTTTGGTCTCAGTTTTGTTCCAGTCTTTTCATTTTTGACTTGTATTTGATAAAATTTTTGCACTAGTTTTTGGTCTAGGTCTGGGGTTTGGTCGATAGCACGGTGCGACAGTTAAAAATACCTGGGAAGTGATATTATTTTTCTAATAGGTTTTGTAGAGTTAAACAAGAGTCTGCTTTTGAAATTTTCCAAACACCCCCAAAATCTTGATTTACCGTTAAAAAAAAACTGGTTTTACGTACCTTTGCGCACTTATAAGCCTGTAACTTAGTTGATTATCAAAAGATTTCCAGTTTCTTACCGGTTTTGGAAAAAAGAAGATCTTTCGAATGATATATATTTTATTCTAGAAGATTTGAAGAATCTGTGTGTATTTGTCTAGCAAACACACACGTGAAACAGCAGATTACACAAACCCTGGCAAATCTTGGCAGCTACCGTGAACATTTGTTTAAACTTAGAATGTGGACTGTTGTTTAGAACAAAAAAATGACGGGGTGATTCGGGGGTAAAGTTACTAAAAATCCAAGTGAAATTAAAATTAAACTACAAAAAATACAGAAAAAAGTACTAGGTAAAAACTATTATTTTATAAAAGCCACACCATAAGCTATAAGAATTTTACCACTTGAAAATAAAGTTGATACCTCTTTTTCCAACTTCCATTGTGTTTAATTAAATTTGAATCATTTTTCTTTTAGATTTTTACTGCCAAAAATTAAATACACTTTCACACTTTTTCCAATACAAAAATAACTTCAATTGATACTTGCACTTCTGATGCTTATATTTAAGAAGTACCGTCAGAAGCTAAAAAAAATTTACCGTTGAGAAGTTTGGTAAAAGTAGAGATCAGTGCTGCCGAAGGTACTCCGATCGGAGTATTCGTACTCCGCTCAAATCTCAATCCTCCTGTCCTCCCCAATCGGAAAAAATCCTCATATTTCATATTCTTGAATTTTTGGTTGTAAACTTAAATCAAACTAAATATGTTCTGTTGGGTTATTTTAGTTTCTGTCTGTAAAATATTTCTTACTATGACTAGCTCTACTTTATTTATCGCTGGATTACTGTCAAAATTCAAAAGTTCGCGTTCCATTTCCAGAAGTTTTTGCTTGGCTTTGTGTTAATGCTTATAATTTTTCACAATTGAAATCAATAGTAGAAAAACCACTCAGAAGTAAGTTTGCATATTTAATAAATATCAATAAATTAGTAATGAAATTATATATATATATTAGATTTGGAACTGGAATAATTTTGGTGTGAAATTTTTCATTTAAATAATGCTTTAAAAGAAAAAATGCTTTCAAAACTGGAAAAATTTATTGGCGCAATTTTACGTTTTCTACATAGCAGTACAGCGGCAAATATAATTTTTTCTCAATTGAATCTAATTAAAGACAAAAAACGAAATTGCTTGCTGACTGCAACTGTTAATGCAGTAATGGTTTTTAAGAAAAGCTACAAAAAAAAAAAATGGTGCCTCCTTCTAGGTACCTTCGATTAAGCTGGTTCAAAGTACCACAAATAACATTCTCCTTTTTTACCCGGTTTTGAGAAGAGAGAAGACAATTTTATTGTAGTTTTTTAATCATTATTGCTCTTTTTATTATTATTTACTGATACTACCGTTTGTTTCCAAAGAAGGAATATTTGGTTTTTATATGAATTTGTTTTATTTCCATAAATTATTTAGCTTTAAGTATGACTGAAAATGTATTTTTTTTTAATAAAATTTCTATACATTAGTGCAACTGTTTGCAATTATCTAAGACTCTAGATTCTAAGTAATATTTATTTGAAAACTTGTAAGACATTTTGAAAAATTCCTCACCTGTAAAGCAAAATCCTCCTCTTAAAAGGAAAAGTTCCTCCCTTAAAATTTTCAAAACGACAGCACTGGTAGAGATTGTGCAGTTGCTCATAATTCCAAAATTTGACGTTTGAATTTTTTATTTTTGTCGTATGACAGCAACCACAGTGCGACGTGAAATTTGGTTTTAATTTAAATCAATTCACTCTACTATAAATTTTACTTCAGCTCCGAGTAAAGATGTTATCACATCAAAGAATGATTTTTTTGTTACAGTATTCAGTAGTATTAGATTGGAATAACGAAAATTTTCACAAATTTGACAACCTAAGTAAAATAGCCAGTCATTCAACTAATATTTGTTTAAATTAGCCATTGAAAGCAAGGAAAAAAAATCTTTTTCACTGGAATGTTATCTATTTTCCCCTCACCCATTTATGTATACTTCTACGCTCAATTTCTTTCCGAAATATCAAACTGAAACTTACCTTGATTATGTGAGATATAGATGTTATTTGTGCAAAATGTAAAGAATGATCCAAGCGTTCTGATAGCCAATTGCAAAGCATATTAATCTGCTGCGTGTACCACTGCTCAAAGAAATTCAATGTCCACAGATCATCGCCAATTTTTCCACGTATTTGATCCATATTAGTTCGCAAGAAGTTCACATAACCCTGTCCAAGATCCTTCCCTGAGCTAGATACATTTGTAAAGCTAAGTATCGAACCAATTAAACTGCCCTCGTCATATCGTGCCAATTTCGACAAAGTCGACTCTAGTACAGACATAAGTTTACAGATAAGGCCTTGTGTCATAGCTACATTCGCTTTATCGATTTGGTCGTCAATTTTTGCATGAAATTTGTACTAAAAGTAAAACAGATTTGTTATATATAATTAAACGTCAAAGAATACATACATATGCATATAATATAGTAGGACACACAATTGCGATCGCTATTATATTTTATAAAATAATAAAGAAATGTGTATATACTCAGAGAAAAATAACGTAGCATTAAACATTGCACTTTGGTTAAACTATTTTCATTTATTATTCTGCTGTAAATACGAAAATATTTCATAATATTGCGAATAAATCTGTTGGACTGACGTGTTTTTTAATCCTCTCTGAAATATTCGAACTATAAATATTAAAATAATGCCACAGCATTACTATAAAATGAGTCTGACCTGCTCGCCGCCACCTCATGGTGACAGTAAACACCAACAAATGCAGCAAACAACAGCAGTAACTTCAACATCAGCAACAAACGCAATAATAGCAATAATAACTACAACTTTTAAAGCCAGTAGAAGATCCCTGGAGTATGGAATGCCCTCCTCCCGCCATCGGTTTACCGGCAACTCCAAAAGTAATAGCACAAGACTCTTCTGAACAGACTCAAATTCCCAAAAGAAAAGCCATAAATCAGCAATTTTTACAATTCATGCACAACAACGCAAAAATTCTGAGCAAGTTGTAAGCCAAAATAGCTTTTTACCACTTCCCAATGCAGAAGATACTTTTGATACCAGATACTAATAGCACAAAACCCAAGTCCTAATATTCCTCAGAGAGCAAAACTCCAGTGCTTTTTATGGTATCCCTACAAGGGTAAGATAAGTAAAACTAAGGACCAAGTTAATAATAAAGACCATCATTAGTGACTTGGAGCATAACAAAAAGAGTTTTTATTTGTACCAGCTGAAAAGTTGTAAAGGTTTCTCAGATGTTATTAGAGGTACTTAACCCGATGTGAACACTAATAAGCGGCATTGAAAGAGGAGGGATATAATGTGAAAAATGCCTATAACATGGTGAACCGTAACCGTGTTCCACAACCCTTCTATAAAATCGAACTAGTTGCAGACACGAATAAAAGGGAGATAATCACACGATATTTACACTTAGATACCGGATACACCGCGAAATCACAATGGAAGAGCCGCGCAAGTGCACAGGCCCAATTCAATGCATTAAATGTAATGAGCTCTGTTTAATCAAATGCAATATATATTAAATTTTACGTTGCGTTTTTCTCTGTATCATATCAGTGCAATACTTACCAAATCAATACCATCTATAGTAGTTAATTTAAAGCTTTGATTTTTAGCATCTAATATCACATTAACCATAGCGCACATTTCCGAAGGTATTATATAATCTGTTGAAATGAAGGCAATATTTTTCTTAAGCCACGACTGAAATGATGAATCTGTACGCTGAATGCATTGTTCAATCATTTCGGCAGCCATCATTTTTAAACGTTGCTCCAAATGTTGACGAAATTCTGCATCCGGCCAATGGAGGTCACGTATAAATGATTGTAAGGCATCTAACTTCCAGAAAAGATCCTCAGATGTAGCACAACCATTTCTATCACCCAAAAGACGTGGCCAAACATTAACGACAAAATCACATAAAAAAAAAAGTTTTTGTTTTGACGCAAATTTACGCGAAAAATACAAAACAAACAATACAAAATTTAAAATGGTTTTTACTATTGAATAATAATTTTATTGACATTACCAAAAGAAAAACAAATTCAAACAAAATTATAACATATAAAATATATAAGTAATTAAGTTAGACTAGCGAGCAAAATTAGCTAGTGATATGCATAGTTTTTATTTTTTGTGTGTTACTGTGTGTATTAAAAACTACAGAAAACTTTGTTCTGTAAGCGCTATATGAAACACAAACATATTGAACACATGTCTTAAAAATACTATCTTAATATTAATCAATTAAAAAAATTAAAATCATGCTCAATAATTTGATTTTTAAGGGCGGATTTCAGGTGATCAATTTAAATCGAATTTAAGTTAATTGTAAATTAAAAATTAAAAACGACTTAATTCTATGCGATATTCTATATCGCTGCAGACTTTGGCAGCTTTGCCATTTTTGAGGTTATGCATTTTATTCGGCTTTATTGCACGATATGGCTTTTGTGCGTATTCCTTTCAGTCTCGTCGCCAATTGTTGCATCGTTATTGATTGATAATAAAATATTATTTTTACATATCTGTGGTCAAAAATAGTAATCGCTTAAGTCTGAAAATCTCATCTCGAGTAAGCACGGTTTGAAGTTAATGTGATTGGTTTCTATTCTACGTTAGAGAATACGTTTCTTTTTTATAACTTTTGTTTTAAAAAACTTAGAATTTCAGGCATTTTATGTATATGTGCATTGTAAGGAGAATACGATAGCATTTATAACCCAATTCTGTTTAAAGTTTATTTAAGCGATTATTGCTTTTGACCACAGATGTAATTTTATAAATGCCTCGTAAGCTCGTGAAGTGTGTAAAATTGTCAAATTCATATGAAATTTGACAGTTAGCTTATGTGTTTATACAGTTTACAAGGTTTATGAGGCATTTACGAGTTTACAGAAATCCGTTTAATATATTTTATAAAGTATTAGGGCCGATACATATTTGAGAGAAAATGTTCTAGCTTTCCGTACACCCATATAAAATAGTAGTTTTAAAACTTAACGAAATATATTCAGTGTGCCTGCCGAAACAAGTAATAGGTCTATTCGCGTATTTTACTTGTAAAATTTTACTAGTAACAAAACTTAAGAGCGTAAAAAAAAAAACTCTCTTAAAAACAGAATAATCTAAAAACTATGCGGTCGAGTCCGATGATGATTTGTTATCGCATGTAAGCAACGTCGATGACATAGGTTCGGAAGTTGAGATGCAGTTGCTCAGTGATACCCCCGGCCTCCGGCTGTGGCTTCCGCGCCACGTGCTTCTTATTAAGAAGCACGAGAAGGTTGTGGCAAAGTTCGAGAAGAATAACGCCACTACCTCCTCGTACCAAAAGGGGAAGCCAACAGACCAGGCCACAGGTGGAAGTGTTAGAATGCCACCAATGCTTAAGTCCACAGGCTCTCCTAATAGGGAACAGGGTTCCTCATCTGGAGAGGCTCAGAAAAGAGCCCGGTCTGATGAGGTAACTCCAAGGGAGTCGAAAAGCCAAAACCTTCGGCCTCCTTCGTCTCTTCGATTTAGCTACAAGTGGCCATCATCCACAACGTCAACACTGATGGGAAGATAACGCCGGAGAACTGGCTACTTGTAGAAGCTAAGCCGCTCAGGGCTGAAGGGTGTTAAGGTTGTTGGTTGCAGCAACAAGAAATCCCTAGATTTCTTAATACGTACAATTAGCAGCCTTGATGCACTCTGGCAGGAAGCCCGTTTGGAAGTACTTCCTAGCACCCGGTTCGGCCGATAACATCGGAACCGGATCAGGAATCCATACTGAAACTTATTTCGCGTCAAAACCAGACACCAAATTAATTTGCACCACTCTACTTCAGCCTCTCTCGACTTGATGAAGTTCATCGGAGAAAAGTGGGTGGACGTAGCTCTGGTTCAAAAACCCTGGCTTGTAAGAGGTAGGGTTAACGGACTGGTGCTAAGCGGCTATCGCCTTTATGTTCCACTAACCCAAGGTAAGATAAAAACCTGTATAGTTGCCAAGAAAAGCATTAATCTTTTTCTTTTAACTCCCACTCCCTACAGCACTAGAGACATCATGCGGTGGTATGCGAGCACAAGCATAGCTTGTTGCTAACGTCCAGATACTTCCCATACGATGAGGAAGGCCTGCCCCCACAATCAATTCGGCCACTGGTCGCATATGCGGAGTCACGCAAATTGGACTTGGTGGCTGGCTGCGAAGCAAATGGTCACAACGAACTTTGGGGCAGCACTGATACCAACAGTAGAGGTGAGTCCATTTTTAATTATATTCTTTCCACTAACTCAGCGTCTACACCTGCCAGTGCTGGCATGCCAATGCTAACACATTCACATTTTTTCACTAATACACTCACACTTTTCTCATTGGCAAGTAAATTTCGATGCCAATGATTTGACGTAAGCCGACAATCTTTGACGTTTCTCCCATTTGTGAGAGAAAACAAAAACAAAGTATAGGCAAAATAGAGCGGAGTGAGCAAATTATTAGAAATGGAGAGTCTGACATTTTGTTAGAAATGAATTGACATGATAATTGGCAGGACGCCTACGTCACAAAGACAATTTTTCTGTTTTTTGAGAGATAATACATATTTTGAATTGGCATGCCAGCACTGGCAGGTGTAGACGCAGTGTAACCCAACTATATGCAACAAGGGTAATCAACCAACGTTTCATAACAGGGTTAGGGAAGAAGTCATTGATATAATGGCCACAGATTCCAATACTATTAGGGTTGATAATTGGAGGGTATCAGGCATTTTTTCCTTCTCGGACCACAGTCGGATACTTTTCACCATAAACTTTGAAGTAGAGTAGAGGTCTCACGGCCATTTAGGAATCCCAAAAGAGCGAACTGGTCTGAATTTTCAATAACGGCTTCCCAAAAGCTTGCCTCGATGAAAGTCAAAGTTGGCCAAGGGAATGCTAACATTGATAAAGCAGTAGAACGTCTGATAGGGATATTGATTAAATCTTTTGAGCCATGTTGTCCACAAACTAGGCCACGATCCAAACCAAAAACGGTTTGGTGGAACGCAGAGTTAGGACAACTTAGGGTGAAATCAAGGAGATATGCTAAGCCGACTAGAAGAGGATTAGAATAAGTATAGGGACAGTTTTAATGAATACAAAAGTAGAATTAAGGCTGCAAAAAGGGACTCTTGGCAGCAGTTCTGTGGAACCATGAAGACTGTAAATAAGACATCAAGACTTCGAAAAATACTGTCTGGAACTACTACTGCTCTCGGCAGTATTCGGAAGATAGATGGCTCATGAGTCTCTTGAGGTTCTGATGAAGACACACTTTCCAGGTTGCATGGACTTGACTGCCATCGAAAGTCAGATGGCAAATCTTGTGCGGGCATCAAGGACTCACGTCTTGGATATCGTGGATAGGGAAAAAGTCGCCTGAGCAATAAGTTCATTCAACCCGCTTAAATCAGTGGATTTATACCAGCCATGCTATAACATTCTCTGGATAGTGTGGGGCCTCATCTAGTGAAAATCTTTTCAAGATGTCAAACAGATGGGTATGTGCCAAGGATTTGGAGAGAGGTCAGGGTGGTTTTTATTCCAAAAGCAGGAAAACTAAATCCCTCTACTGCAAAAAAGCCGATAACATGTATATCAAAGGAGCTATCAGCATTCACACAATGGACATCGCGCAGCACGCATACCGCAAAGGTAAATCAGTGGATAGTGCTCTTCATGAAGTTGTTGGTACCATTGAGAAGTCATTAAATTTTAAGGAGTACACTTTAGTAGGTTTCCTTGACATTGAAGGAGCCTTCAATAATGTAAACATGGAAGCCATCTGCAAGGCGTTGACAGATCATGTGGTTAAAGATATCATAGTGGCATGGAACGGAACAATGCTGAGAGGCAGGCTCATTAACGCCGCTATGGGTATTGGCTCCGTGACCAAGAGGACTACAAGGGGAACGCCGCAAGGAGGGGTTTTGTCACTGTTGGAATCAAATCTGACTTAGATGTGGCCACGGTTTATATGACTTCAAATTTTGATTTTATTACTAGAATTCCACCTCTATATCCAACCAGCGAAGACTGGAAGTTGGCTTTAGTAACAGGTAATGCTAGTATTACCATCTTTACCGATGGCTCAATGATGGAGAATAAAACTGGAGATGGTCTCTACTCCGAAGACCTGCAGCTAAGGCGGTCGTATAATCTGACAGCTGCAGCGTTTTTCAGGCAGAGATTTTTGCTATTGAGAAAGCAGCTCGACTTCTACATTTTCGGCTTATAAGTTAAGCCTGATATACATATAGATTATATGTAGTGCACTTCAGAAATATTGATTGAGTGTATTTTCATTTCATCAAAATCAAGCATTTCTGGGATGTGTTATATAGGGCATTTTGCATATTCTGAAGTGAATTACATATAGAGGTATTAGTCACATTAGTCAATTGTAAAGATAAACATATAAAGTATTAAATTTTTCGAATTAAATGTTATATCAAATTTACGAGCTTGTGTTGCACGGGAGAGATGATATGAAAATTTATTAATACAATTTATGAAAACAATGGACTCAACCAAAAAAGCAAAGGCCTTATTAAATAGATAATTTTCTTAAAAACATTATGGGCACTTTTGGGCATTTTAAATGTGAAAAAAAATTAAAAAAAAACTTGCAACACTGTCCGGAACAATCATATTGCGTTCCGAACGGGCTTAAAGTTTCTTATTTTTGTTTCGGTGTAATGTCCCATTACTTTTTCGTATCGTTCCGCACTCTTCGATTATATTGTATGTACATGAGAGTGGTCACAATTTAAAAAAATGTTTTTTTGTCACCTCTAAAGGGCCAAAAATATTCGATGTGATGTAAAACTAAAGACTATAAAGTTTTGTGCCGATTGCAGTAGTTTAAAACTCGCTCAATTTGCTAAAGCCCAAACACGCATTTTTCAAATTTTACAGGAGAAGCAAACAAATATTTTGATATTTAGAGTACTGATTCCAGAATTTGTAATTTAAACTCAAGGAAAAGATTGTAAGTTTTCGATAGGTCTCTTAAATTTTCGGTACAGATGAAAGTGGGCACTGTTTATCATAATCCATCAAAAACACAAAATTGAAAAATTTGATGTTAGGGCCTTAACAAATTAAGGCAGCGATATGTATGTGTGTATGTAATATAAATTTGAAATTGATAGATGACGATATCGAAAAGATAACTCTTCTCCTAAACCAAACACAAATCACATATTGGTTACCAAACCGGCGATTTATTAAATCTGATATATGTACGTCGAACGCTAAAATCTCTAAAGCTCTACCTTTCATATAAATCATAAGCATTACCATGAAGTGAAAACTGACACTTTCTTATTAGACTCGTTTTTTAGGAAAAAGATAACTTGAAAGGAATATCGTTATTATACGTTTCTTTTTTTAACTTATTTTGTGACGCATTATAAATTTAGATAATTATAAGGTACACAATTCAAAAAGTTAATTTAACTTTTGTCGAATCATTTAAGTTCGAAACTTAACAGATATTGTGTAATATTAGTTGCGTTTCCCGGACGTAAAATTCGAAAAGCTGATTTCAAAGTGATTAATCAAATATCCGCAATCAGTGTTTATGTCTTAGATACGACATGATGTATTAGTAGTAAAATTTTTCAGAGCCAAGAAAAAAAAAATAAGGGATAGCGAAGTAGAACAACGCCGGCTGAGTGCAAATTTTTGTTTCGTTTTTGCACTTTCGTTAGCTACAACTTTTTACTTTATTTTTGCTTTCAGTCTGTCAACATTTAAATCGCATGTATTCTTATGAAGACAAACACATTGGCTGCAACAATGCAACACAACGGCAATTGCCGCATTCATTAGGCCTGTTCAGACGATCAAGTATGTTTGACAAATTGGTTTATTTGACGAGATATTGATCGTTTGAACGGCTTGACAAACGTCTTGATGATTTTGAAAAATTTTTGATTTTTTGCTGGTTTGTTAAACCATCCAACTCGTGTGAACATATATTAGTCAAGCTTCATACATTTTTTTCATTCGGAAAAAAATAATGTGAACAGTGTATTTTTTCAGATACAAATCCTTTTTTTTGGTATTAGTACTTTTTTATAGCTACCAAATATTTGCAACAATGTATTATTTTTCTTCTTTCCCTTTCATCAATACGAAACAGATGAGAAAAACAAACAAGATGGCTAATGCAAGTGCGACAGAGAAAGAGACTTATGTACGAATACCAAACTAAAATACAAGTACGAAAAATAAATGTATTCATTTACTATGAGAATCCCATACAAACTAAGTACGTTTTGGCTTTCGTATTTTTGGTACCAGTTTTGTTTTGGTATTCGTACATTTTTCTTTGTTTTTGTGTTACACTTTGTTTATTTACGAATTCATAGCTCTGAGCACTCAGATCAAACGTAATTGTGTTTTTTTTTGTGATCAGAGCGCTCTGATATCAAATTTGAACGCAACTCGTCGAGCGATTTGTCAAGCGCGGTTATCCAACCAATTGATCGTGTGAACAGCCCTATTGACTACAATCTATTGGACCTGCGATAGAATGAAATGTAAAAAACAGTGAAAATTGTACTGGAAGTGCATCAAAATAAAATACAGATATTCCAGTACAATTTTCACTGTATTTTATTTTCCAATCAAATTAAATTTTGATGCACTTCCAGTACAATTTTCACTGTTTTTTACATTTCATTCTATCGCAGGTGGCATCGGGTTTCTCATGCCAAAAAAATTTTCATACCCCAAAAGTAAGATTTTTGGTACAGTGCCAGTTTGATAATCAATGTATGATATGTATGTATGTGTATAAATAAGATTGGTTCTTATTTCGAAACTCAAAATTATTAAAATTTACGCTTAATAAATTTTTGTTTTCTTGCAGTGCTTCAATTCTTATATGTAAAGGACTGTAGGGATTGAACGTTGCTTCAGCGCTTAGGTCAAACGTGATATAATATATTTACGATACTATGGGTGCGCTTCCCGGGTGGAAATCAGAAAAGCTGATTTCGAAGTGATTCAGTGTTTGCATTAGTTGTAAAATGTTTGAAAATAATTAAATTCTAGTTTATAAAACGTTTTAATTTCCTTCCAAAAATATATTTATATAATTTTTGGATGATTTTGAGCTTGTGTCGAGTTTGCCAACTGTCAAAGTTTTGAGAAATCATGCTGACCTGAAAAATCAGAAAAATAATATGATTACTAAAATGACGTCCGCTTCGCTAATCAGAAACACTCAGCGATGTGTTTCTAACACTCTTTGAAAGCAGCTTTTCTGATTTTGCAACAGGGAAACGCAGCTTATATATACATAAGTAGTACTTACATGTATTGTATTGTATGTATGTATTATATTTTATATATATTTCTATTTCATTAGATTATGCCAATTTTTTATGGTTTATGAGATACGATTTTAAGTGAAATTGTTATTAATTTCTACATGCAATCAATTGAGTTTTTAAATGTGTTTTTAATGTAATTCATAAGATTTCAGTTATGCAAATTTTAAATTATTCAAAAACTGCTATAGCTATATATTTCAGTTTATACTAAATAATATATGTATATAAGTATTTCTAAATGTAGCGTTGATCTGTTAAACAAAAATGTGTTCAAAATTGATTATAGAATGAAAAATACTTTTATTTTGTACATAATAGCAATTAGACTGTGCAACGTAAAAACCCCTAAAAATTTGATACATGCTTCTATATCACTATTGCCAGATGTAGAGGTTCCCCGCTAAAACTGAAGGTTTTTTGAAGCAACTTAGGCATTTTTTTATGTTTATTATTTTCCTAATAAAATCTAAGCCTAAAATTTTAAACAAATTTAATCTACCGAAAATGTATATTTTTAAAATACATATATTAATCCTTTCTAACTTTTGATAAAAAAAAAATATATGTGAATTTTCTATATCAGTTCATGGTCTTCGTGACATTTTTACACAAGCTCTAGTTGAAGAATATTTTTTTTTAATTTTCGATTTTTTACAAAAGTTTTTTTTTCTCGCTTGAAACCACTAAAAGTTCTTAAGATAATGTGTTTTTACGAAATTTAATTTATAAAGTCTACTGATTATCAAAAATATGAAAATATCAACATTTTAGCATTAACCCTGCTGACATGCCCAGTATCTTATTCCTTATTTGAGAGACTTTTTTCTTAAATGAATTGTGACAAATCCAAAATACGAAATAGATTATTGGTTTCTACAACTGAGAAAATTTTACTTGTCCGCCATTGTTTAAAAATGTCTGAGGATGTAGCCGTTATTTAAATCTGAGGTTATCTACGCCACGTATCAATACCTGGATCTTTAAGAAATTTTTGATGATAATTAATTTTTTATGAATTTTTATGAAAAGATATTCCATATCTTTCACGGTACGTTTGAACCAGTTTTAATTGAAACGTCTTTGCATATTTTATTTTTGTTTTTATTATCGTAATCTGACACCGTACGATCAGTTTTAGACAAAAAACAAAAAAATCGCCGGGGACCTTTAAAAAAAAAACTAGCTCAAAAACCGTGGGCACCCAAGTTTGAGATAAAATTTTTCGGCCGAAAAATTGTCTACAAAAAAGATGATGACAAATTTTTTTCTATCTGCAGTACTTCTCTAGATATTTCGGAAAAGCTAAAGAAATAAACTGAAAAACGTTAATTTGACTACTTTTTGATCCAAACATTTGTTGAAACAATTAAAACAAATAACTTTTGCAACAAAATTTTTATTATTTATTGGACATTGGTAACATTCTATTTCTTTAAACGTGCAGCCCATTGCGGGTGAATTGTTTTGAAGTGTTGCGGGTGAATTGTTTTTAAATTAGATTTTTTTCAAACAGTATTAAAATCGAAGTGAACAGCCTCAATTGCTTATGATCAAAACATCAAGTTTTTCCAATAAAATTTTACAGGCATTTCCATTGTAACCAGTGCCCCCATGAATAATCTCCCGATTGACATGATGCCATTTTGCCCATGCCAAAGTTTCATCACTAAATTCCACAATCATATGATCGAAAATATTATTCACTACTCCCAATATTAAATGCAGCTCAGGTGGTGGAATTATATCCAAAAAAAAGATTCTCCGGGTCACCTGTAAACACTGGTTCGTTCACGTTGCCAACACATGTTGCCAACACATCATGTGCAGGGAAATAAGGCATTATACCAGCCAAGATATTTGCAAGTTTCAAATCGGTGGCAATTTTGCCTTCAAAGCTGTTTATCTGCATTGCGGACCATAGCTGTGAGACATTTTCGAAATTTTCTTGGATTGCCTGAGCTAAACCAAGAATGAATAGTTTCACCCTAGAATGGTGACTAAATATTATTAGATTGTATTGACAAGCGTACCTTCACCATCGATTCCAAATTTTAAGTTGCACTCGATCCACTTGACGTTTTTCCTAAACGAAATCATCAAACCATCCAAATTCTTTCAATTCAATGCATATTCTTTAGCGTCTGAGATTTTTTCGCCTTTGATATTTGAATTTTTAACTTAAAAAATACGTCCAAGCAGTGAATACCCATTGACAGCTGTTCTTTCAAATTTAACTCAATTGCTCTCCTTTTGCGACTTGCAGAACGAATCATTGACGCAATTCCAATGGTTGCATTTTGAGTCAAGTTGAAACTTGTTTACATAGATAATTTAAAAACCACTCACCCGCAATGTCCTCAACACTTATTAAAAACCGTGAGTGAATTTAATGGAGTATACGTTTAAAGATGAAGTATGTTACCAATATCCAATAAATAATAAACATTTTTTTGCAAAAGTTACTTGTTTTTATTGTTTCAACAAATGTATGAATCAAAACGTTATTCAGTTTTTTCTTTAGCTTTTCCGAAATATTTAGAGAAGTACGACAGATAGTAAAAAATTTGTTATCAGCATTTTTGTAGAGAATTTTTCAGCCGAAAATTTTTTGCTGAAAGTCAAAAAATTCTATCCAACCTAGGGTCTGACCTATAAATCAAATAAACGTTAAGCTTGGGTGCCCACGGTTTTTGAGCTAGTTTTTTTTAAAAAAGGGCCCCGGCGATTTTTTTGTTTTTCGTCTAAAACTGTTCGTATGGTGTACGGATGCAAAGACCTTGCAATCAAAACTGGTTTAAACGCACTGGGCTTTGACTTTCCCTACTAAATATAATGTTTATAATAATAGATTAAAAATATATGTACCCGTGCATTCAATTTTATCGTCTATTATACCATAGTAATTATTTAAAATCAAAATCTAGAGGTTGTTTTTTCTAAAAGTGCCAAAACTGAAGGTTTTTTTGGTACATCTAGAGGGAAATAGGTTTCGCAATCTGGCAACAGTGTTCCATATAATCCTGGGCCAAATGGAAGCCTGAGTAAATGCGCAAGAGCATGGCGAAATGAAAAAAGGTTCCGCGTTGCCGCTTTGACCATTTGTAGTCAAAAGTGGTTATTTTTTTTTTTGCCTAATGTTGAGTTTTTGGCGATTTTATTTTTCATTTGATTATTTTTGTTTTATTTCAAAGAGTAAGATGCTTGGCAGCACTGCAACGCATACGATATTATAGTATACGGGGCTATGTAATAATTTAACCAACTAGAGCGTTGTGCCTATTGACGTAGCTATGATTATTTTCTGGGAGGACCTGGCCCTCAGACTTAAAATTTACGTTAATTGTATTTATTACATATATTTGCTCCATACATTTTGCTAAAGTATTTCAGATCTTCATTGTGGCAGCAGAATATGAAAATAGGGTGCTAAAAACCAATTGCAATTAAAAAAAAATTTAAATTCGCGAAAACTGGATGCGCTACTCCAAAAAGAGTGATTTTAAAGGATGTTTTGCAATAGGATTGGGATTTTGTATGGAAAAAGCATTCAACTTGCATATAAAAGGTTTTCAGATACCTATACCATGTAAACATGCCGCTAAAGCGAATGTCGTACCCAGTTTTTTCATACAACTAAACCGAAAAAAGCCACCCCTAGTGCCTAAAGTGACCATTTGGCACCTTTTTTACGAATTTTTAAATTCACCCGTTAGAATTTTTCAGATAGCAATAATTTTTTAAAATTAAAGTACATAGGATTGTAGGTAATTCAATTTAGTTTAATTCAAATACAAAGTTTTCAGATCGAGTTATATTTGAACTAGTAAATTAACTTTTAGTGAACCAATGTCGAGTACTATAAAGTTCACCTTTGACAAATCAAAGAGTATAGATTGTAAAGAGGTCGCAATTCGCTCTTGCTGAAATCGGAACATAAAATTGTAGAAGCCAGCAATAATGTGCAATACCGATGGTGTGAAAGCGACGGTTGTCAACACATCCAGCGGACAAAAATGTATGAATGGATGAGTTTGTCGTGTTTGATAAACAAATATTTTACATTTCTTTTGGCAAATAACATTTACAGAATTTTATATATTCTTTATATCAAATATATAAAAGTTTTGTTTTGATTTTATGTATTTTATATAAGTATTTTTGAATCTTTTTGTTGTACTGATTTCATCAAATTGCGAAGAAATTGTTATTACTATTTTCAACATTTTACCTAAATATATGTAAATAAATATATTTAGGTAAAATGTTTGAACTTTTCATATTTCATAAATTTTAATAAATTATCCTCCTTGTACATTTTTACATTCATAACAACAAATCTTCTTCTTACTATGTATTTGGCAAATGTTTTTATTTCATTTCTGTTACAAAATGTAGAATCACAACGAGGTGCAATGTAAAAACGATTTAAAATATTAAATTTGAAATTCTGTATTGGCTTATTTTCGTCAACTATCAGGAAAACAACAAAAACACACATCTCTTCTTCTTATTCTTTGCTTTGGTTTTTTTACAATCAGATTTTAACATGGGGTGCAATGTTAATTCTTTTGTACATGCTAAATTTCAGATATCGCTGCTACAATAACATATAAACAAACAATTTTTGTATTTATTTTGCATATTTACATATAAATTCTACAAACATAGCGTCGCCTGAGAATTGATTTGGCGTATAGGCATACGAATACTTATACACATACGCCAAATCAATTCTCAAGCGACGGTACATGTGCAGATGCGACGGAATATATTTTTGCTTAACTTCTTTATTTTATTTCTTTTGCAAAAATCATAGCATTTATAACATATCCACCTGCTTTTTTAGAGGATTTTTAGTAAAAATTTATTTAAAATTGTTCATACAGGCTAAATGGAATACTGACATAATTCCTTTGATAAAAATATTCCTCATAAAAAAGTAAAAAGGGTGTCAGAACAACAAAATTGGTTTTGGGGACATATACTCCGAAAATGTCCCAAAATTGCTGTACGCCGAGCAACTTGAGGATTGCTGTAAAAGCAAACAATATTTATCTTTTCATAATAAACAACTTTGTCTCAGACATCAATTATGTAAGATGACAAACTAATAAACTATCCATCGATTACTACCAACACAAACATAAACAATGATCATAAGTTTCGCTGGCAAAATGAAAAATATTCAGTTCAAACCAAATTCAGTTTTGTTTGTTTACAGCAGCAAATTCGCTGATATCTGAACAAAAATGAAAAATGTAAATATCGAATTGTGTGTGTTGTGATGGGATTTTAGTGGGTAAGTTTATTAATTTGAAGTCCTACATTGTTGACCTCTGAGAGAAAATTGTTTATTATAAGAAGATAAATATGTTTTACCTTTCAATCATTCTGTAAATGTTATTTGCCAAAAGAAATGTAAAATATTTGTTTATCAAATACGTCAAACTCATCCAATCATACATTTTTGTCCGCTGGATGCGTTGACTACCGTCGCTTTCACACCATCGGTATTGCACCTCATTGCTGGCTTCTACAATTTTATGTTCCGATTTCAGCAAGAGCGAATTGCGACCTCTTTACAATACTCTTTGGTGCTTATTATTAAAATTTTTTTATATAAAATCAATATACTTTCTGTTTTTTTACTTTTTGCAACCGAAAATAAAAACTTTAATTTATTTTTAAAAGAGAGAAAATGTATCAAACCATACAAAAAGTTCAAATATACATGAAGTAAATGAATGCCCTTGAATATGACAGCTCGAACGAGCACTTATCCCAAAAAGTGTTTTTTTTTTAAACTTTTGGAACATAACCCTGTTTTTGTACTACTTGCTTGTCCCTTATAATACGATTTCGTATATAATACGGTAGATTTCTAAATTCTTGGAGCCTAACTCCGCTTTTTATACTGCTTCCTTGTTCTGTATAACATGAATTCGTACAACACGATGCTTTTTTGGAACCTAACTATCATGTTATACGGGGGACACCTGTATTACATATTGATATAAATCAACAATTTTTACGCAAGCGATTAAGTATGGAGAAAATGTTAAAAGTTAGTAGTTCTTAATTGGTAAGTTTCATTAATTTAAGGCAATTTTTTCAACGTCTGCTTTGTTTTTTGCAATTTTTTGGCGACATTTGTCAAAGGTGAACTTGATTGTACTCGACATCAGTTCACTAAAAGTTGATTTACTAGTTCAAATAAAACTCGATTTGAAAATTTTACTACTAAATTTACATACAATTCTACGTACTTTAATTTTTAAAAAATTACCGCTATCTGGAAAATCCTAACGGGTGAATTTAAAAATTCGTAAAAAAAAGTGCCAAATGGTAACTTTAAGCGCTAGGGGTGGCTTTTTTTTTCTGTTGTATCAAAAAACTGGGTACGCCATTCGCTTAATCGGCCTATTTTACATTAGAGTAGATATCTGAAATTGTGTGCAAGATAAATGTTTTTTCCATAAAAGGTCCCAAACCCATTGTAAAACCAATCCAGCGCATCCAGTTTTCGCAAATTTGAATTTTTCATATTCTGCTGTCACAATGATCTAATATATATATGGAACATTCTATGTCAACGGGAGACCCTCCTGCCCGAAATCGGTTAAGGTATTTTAAAGCATATTTGGGCCAAGTCATAATAAAACGGCGGAAAAAGCCTATTTTTGTGTAATTTCAGTTGAACATGAATGTAATATTATTTTCTACGGGAAATTTTACGTGTTGTCCCTAATATATGCAAAAAGGCTTTTTCTGTTGATGACTTGGGTAAACGTATGCTTGATGAAACTATCCTCTCAAGGTGAGGTCGTAGACTTGCAGCCTCGAAAGAAAGTTTACTTCATATTTTACTATTTTTTATATAGGAATGAAAGGAATAAGAAAATTTCAGATTTAAATTAAATAATAGATTGGAATTTCCGATTTTGTTTTAAACTTATTTGCATTTCCTGACAGCTCTGGTGCAGCAGAAAGACAATTTTCCCAATTATCATTTGTAAAAACAAAGAATGGAAATAAGCTTGAAATTGATACTATAAATAGTATTACGCTGGGAAAAGAGCTTTTACCGTAGTATCGAGACTCGCGATATGTTTTGTCTTTTAATTAATTTCTAAAAATTTGTATATTTTTATCGGTACATAGGTATGTAAGCATATGTTATAAACACATTTAAAATTAACCCTTTCAATCGTGACGCCCTCTACAGAGGAGAAACTTTGACAGCTAATAATTATGTTTAAAATTTCATAATCTACTAATAACATTAAATATATTCAGTTCTGTTAAGATTTTTCATGTTTTTAGATTAGCGAACATTTGAAATTTCGTTCTTATGCTATTCTTTGATAGTTCTTGCATTTAAAGTTAAGTCAAAAATGTGTGTGCAAAAATTGAGCATCATTATTTTAATAAAAAGCAGTGGCTGATTGCAAAGTACGCAAGAGATTTGATATGCAAACAATCAAGCTAACTTATTGCCATATAAACAAACTCACACATGTGTAGGCATACATAGGGATTTGAAGATTTGGCAACATTGCTACGGCGACTTCTCTGGTGGTATGCCATAGTCGACCTTCACACGTTTGTGGCTGTTCACACGGGGGCAAGCATGAGCGCCTGTTTGAAAGATAGAGGTAGAAAAATTGCTAGTTAGAAAAAGCAGACGAGTTTCTACCTCTTTTTCGGTTCCTATTTTTCGACCTCTCTCTTTCAGACAGGCGTTCATGGATGCGCCCGTCTAAACAGCCACTTTAACACCAATTAATAATTCTGCCACGAATAAATGTACATACATATTTTGTTTTCGGTAAGTGCTCTCTCATATACATAGCAACTCCGCTTGTATATTAATTATCCCCTTTTCCCCCTGTGTTATTTAGAGTAGCACAGTCATGCCGCGCAATAGTCTGAGCGAGAAGGGAATAGGACAATACATTACATTTATTTAAATTTTTTAAATTTGTCCTTACCGTGAGCTAAGATGTTTCCTCCTCAAAAAATCGATTATTAACTGCTACATAGAAATATTGCATTCAAAGTTTATTTGTAATACCAAATTAAAAATATGGACTGAAAGGGTTAATAATTTGAATAACTTATTCATCAGCTGATTGCACATCAGCAGTGCAAACAAGCCTAAACTGCGCAGTTTTGCTCAATTTTGGTGCATTTACGAGCATAACAATTATTTTGTACAGTGTTATTTAATTTACTGTTTATTTGCTGTTGTACAGTGTTATTTAATATTATAGCGATGTCCAAATAACGTGAAAGTTTAAACTTGTAAAAAATGTTTCCGTGAGGCTTTCTTTCGCTGTTTTACTTTATTTTTTCTGCGAACTTTAAGCTTTCTTTTTTAAATAGCGTCTTGTTCTTCAAACAGCTCTCAAACTTTTCTTAAAAATATGGGTTTAACGTTTCTATCAGGGTGGTAAAAATTAGTTACATACATTTTGTTGTTATCACAGTACATCATTTGTAGCAAATATATCCTATGAAACGCCGAAAATACGACGAAGAGTGAATCTAGGTCATTATCATTTAAATATGTTTAACGATACTTATGCAAATTACCAACTGGCTAAAACAATGAATCCTGTAGTATATAACTTATAAATAGTAGTAAATAAATTTGTAAATAGTGATAATAGAGAATAGAAGAGATGATAACATTAAAAGTGAAAAGTTAAACTACAGAATAAAAAAATTTAATAATAAAAAGAAAAGGTTCCATATTCTACTCATCCAAGCTAAAGCTTTTGTAAAATATATGCACATACATATATATATGGCGTAAATAAGTAAGAGCGCCGTCTAATAATTTTGTAAGTAATTGTCCTCAATCGTTAGCCCCAGATGAAATTACAAATGGTTCATGTTTGTATGTATGATGCGAACATAAGATATCTATACAATCTCGAATGAATGAGAGACAGGCTGGCATTCCCAGTCGGACAGAACGAAAGGCCTTGCAGAAAAGTGAAAATAAAGGCCTTTTGAACTCCATTATTGCACTTTCTGAAGCAGTGAGATTTTATATTATGAAGTCGATCAAAACAAAAGTTATCTATCGTCTATAACTGTTAATGTAAATTTGTGACGACCTCGATAGTAAAGTGGACAGTTAACTAGACTTTCACCCTGACGGTTGCTGATTCGGTTCCCAGCTTGACCTGGTGGTTAATTCTAAGAACTTTGAATTGGAATTATAAGAAAATGTACATGTACATCTCTTGGTAGACAATGGCAAAACCACCAAGTGATAACAAACCGAAACCGGCGTTAAACTGCAGGTCTAACCACAGTGGTTTAGTGGCAGCGTGCTAGACTCTAGTCCCGGGTAGGGTATTTCTTATCTATCTTTCTTCCTTTCTCTCATAATTCAGGGCTCTCTTCTGTTGTTGCTATCAAAATTGTCAAATTTACAAATTTACTCTCTTTTGTTTAAATTTCTCATTATTTATGTTTTGCCAACGTCATTGGAGTTTGAGTGCAAATAAATTGATTTTAAGAAAAATTAAAAAAAGAGTTTTCTTTAATTTAACTATTAATTACACTGTGCAACAACAAAAACCGAAATGGGGATTTCACATGTATTTTAGAGTGATTTGAGGTCGCTTAGCTTCAATTGTTTCCCGTTTTTCGCGATTACTGCACATGAAAAGTAAGAAATTCGGCCTTGCGAGGTTATTTATTAAAAAAAGAAGGTGGCCGGGGATATTTTGATGTTCTAGAACCCACCATACTTTTTGATAAGCAACCTTTTTCCCAAGCACACTGCAATCAAAGAGGCTATATTCTAAAGAGGTTACAATTCGCTCAGCAACATTTTACCGTTCATTCTTCAAAAACCACATATGGGCTAACCGACCGATTCTCTCGACTCCGACCGAAAATAACTCAAACCATCGAACAAAATACGTTGGATCGAGTAATTTTCGTTCGACCATACTTAAATATGTTAACCACATTAGCTAATCAATATGAATGTTGATATACATAATATTTCAATGAATATGAATGCAAATGAAATTTCCACATTAATGAATTCTTTCTTATTCTGAAAAACTTGAAGAAAAAACGTAAGTACAGTTTGTCGAAAAGTTTTTATTTTATAATTGATTTTTTATTGATTTGATATTTATTGGGTACCTACATATATTATATTCATATTTTAGAAAAATCATAAGTCATCGAATTATTAAAGTATATTATTATTCATTCACTTTGTGTAAATAAATTTATTTTTATTACCATACATTTGAAGTCTTTTAATAGACATTTTATTTTCAATCATCATTTTCTAGCAATATTGTTGGGATAACAAGCAAACGTAATGTTATAAATCCAATCCAAATACAAAAAATTTCTAAAGGTCATTGGTTTTATGTTAACATTCATGAGAAAAAATTTAGATAGAATGTTGGAATGCATCTAAAATGTTATCTAACTCAAGCAAACCAAATGAAACAGTGAAATAATATACTACAAATGTCAAGTAACATTAGCTAACAACAGTGTAAATACTACAAATGTTAACTAACATTGGTAGAGGTATGAAATTAACCTTTAAGAATAGAAATGTAACGCAAAAACAAAATGTTCTGCACAGTTATACATACATACCTTGAGCAGAAGTGCCACTAATAGCTTCTGTTGAATTTAGAAATTTGACAGTGATCTTAAAATGAGGTTATGGCTGTGAGAGTAGCATGTTAGCTTTTGATCTGGTGGATCCGAGTTCGAACCCACCAAGGGTTTTTTACTTTTTTGTTTGCCTTTTTAAACTTCTATTGAAATGTATTTAAAAATTATCCTATTCTATATTAGTAGATATTTTTATACACATGTTATATTTTTTTAAGTTCTAATGAAATGTATTTAAAAATGATCCTATTGGTACCTAGGCATTTTTATATACATGTTATATTTTTTTAAAATTTGCAAACAAATAAAATTGTGAAAAAGCAAATTAATAAATTAATTTTCAGCATTTTTTTTATATTTATGAAAATTCCTTAAAAATGACAATAATATAACCAAAATGGTTGCCCATAACGATTTAAAAAAAATTGTTTTTTTGAGTCTCTCTATTTAAAATAATCAAACCAAAATATCAAAATTCAATAAAAACCAGGAAAAAAAACAAAGTACCACGAGTTTTGCAGAATTGATAGGTAAAAAATGTCGAAATGCGAAAAATAACAACGATCACAATCAATAGATTTATTATATGCGATGTTGCCAAAATATCGTTGAAATTCGGCATCATCGCAAAAATAATTTATTAAAATGAAGAAATTTAGTTGTTCGCCAAATTGTAAATATCCTATCAATGAAAAATTTAAAAAATGTTTGCTACTACTGGCAGTCGAACCCACAACTACCGAGCCCTAGATTTATATGCTACACCCAGAGCCATAGATCTGCTTTCATTGGAGTGTCAAATTTCTGCATCAAGCATGAGCCAGTTAGTTGATTAATATCTTCTAATGTGTCAATTTTTTCATTGATAGGATATCTAAAAATATGCCGATAAATGAAATTTCTTCATTTTAATAAATTATTTTTGCGATGTTGCCGAATTTCAAAGACATTTTGACAACATCGCATATAATAAATCTATTGATTGTTATCGTTGTTATTGTTCGTATTTTGACATTTTTTACCTATCAATTCTGCAAAACTCGTGGTACGTTTTTTGTTTTTTTTTTTCCTGGTTTTTATTGAATTTTGATATTTTGGTTTGATTATTTTAAATAGAGAGACTCCACAAAATGACAATTAATTTTAGTTAAATTAATTGTCATCTATAAGAAACATTTATAAGGGCTAAAAAGTAATGGATATCTGCAACTTTTTTAAATATTTCTTATAACAGTTACATATGTCCCTGATTGTAAATAAATGAATTAAATTTTGCAAAATTAATTAAACTTCTTATTTTGCTTGTAATTAGGAAAAATATTACATATTCGATATAACGTATGACCCTGAACAGTACATTATTAAATATACTGGACCATCACTGTATATAAAAATACCTGCTAATAGGATTTTTAGACATGCTTTATTTGAAATCATTTTTAAATATACTGCATTTCTCAGTGCACACCTTAAAAAAATGTGTGTCCGAATAAAAACTTTATTTCTAATAAAAATATAAAATGTATTTCACTTATGTGCTAGAAAAAATGCTGAAAATTAATTTATTAATTTGCTTTTTCACAATTTCATTTGCTTGCAAATTTTTAAAAAAAATGTAACATGTGTATAAGAATACCTACTAATATAGAATAGGATAATTTTTAAGTACATTTCAATAGAAAAATAATTCAAATTAAAACAATTCTTTTACAAACTTAAAAATTTATTAGATATCATTATCTTTTATATATAATAGCCCAATTCACTATAAATTCAAATGATCTTTATTATTTATTATTTATTTAGGGGAGCCCAACCAGTCAGGCACTGCGACCTAAAAGATATTTTGTGCCATTCCCCATTTTATGACAAAAGACGTTCAGCTGACCTAATAAAAGTCAAGACATCTTTTGTAGAAGAAGATTTTATGTGATGAGCCGTCAGAAAAGGAATACCAAAAATTCTTCCTCTGAGCTGAGCCAAGGCCGGACACTCACACAGAATGTGAGGTGTCGACTCGTCATCTTCCAGACATACACGACACTCTGTCTCATTAGACAGACCTATTTTGTTTAGGTGATATCTGAGCCCATAGTGTCCAGACATGTAGCCCACCAATAGCCTAAGGTCAGATTTGGGGTAAGAGATGGGCTTATTTTGGGCAAGCGGAATGATAAGTGTGCAAATGATCTTGCATCATTGCAAATGCAAATTTTTATTCCATATCGCATATATTTGTTGTTGTGATAGCAAAAATATTTTGCAATTGCTCCAAATCGTAGTTCCATTTTTTTCTTTTACTCAAAGCATCGGGCACGATATGTTCGCATATACGCAGCTGTAATTGCATCTTTTTTTCCTCGCTTTAAGTTTTTCTTCCTGTCGATTTGAAATTTTACTTGATGTGAAAATTTTACATAACGTCGCCTGAGAGATAATTTGGCGTATAGGTATATGAATTTGTACATATATACGTCAAATCAATTCTCAGGCGACGATAAGTGCTTTCCGCATTTGACCTTAGAAAGGCAACATGGGTGACCAGTCACCCCACTACTTTTTAAAAGCACCGCAAAGAGATTTGCCTTTACTGCATTCAACAAAAATAAGAAATAATGTATTGTGATATTATAATAAATAAGTTTGATTTTTTCTGTTTAACATATTTGCTATTTGCATAGATAAAAAAGTGTAGCCTTTCTAAGGTTAATGTACAAAGCAAAATTTTTATAATGCCGTGGTTTGCTATCATTATCACTACATTTTTTTATACATTTATTGAAACCTAGATTCCATATTTATAATTTTAATCCAATCTAACTAACCGAATGCAAAACCCATCTAATGCCTGTGTTTGCTACGGCGACTTCTCTTCTTGTGTGGTATAGTCGATCTCCATACGTTTAACACGAATAAATGTACACACACATTTTGTTTTCGTATGTACATATATGTGTGAGTAAATTGATCGAAACACAAACAAACAAACTCTGCTCGTATTTTAATTTCTCCCCCTCTTCTTCTCTTCTCTCTTCTCTTTGTTGTTTAGAGTAACACAGTCATGCCGCGCAGTAGTGCGAGCGAGAAGGGAACTGGACGTTACAGTTATCTTACATCTTACGTTACAGTTACTCTTACATTTTACACATTTGAAATTTTACCCATACCGTGATCTAAAATGTTTATAGATCAAAAAGTAAAAAACCCTTGGTGGATCCGAACTCGGATCCACCAGATCAAAAGCTAACATGCTACTCTCACAGCCATAACCTCATTTCAAGATCACTGTCAAATTTCTAAATTCAACAGAAGCTATTAGTGGCACTTCTGCTCAAGGTATGTATGTATAACTGTGCAGAACATTTTGTTTTTGCGTTACATTTCTATTCTTAAAGGTTAATTTCATACCTCTACCAATGTTAGTTAACATTTGTAGTATTTACACTGTTGTTAGCTAATGTTACTTGACATTTGTAGTATATTATTTCAATGTTTCATTTGGTTTGCTTGAGTTAGATAACATTTTAGATGCATTCCAACATTCTATCTACATTTTTTCTCATGAATGTTAACATAAAACCAATGACCTTTAGAAATTTTTTGTATTTGGATTGGATTTATAACATTACGTTTGCTTGTTATCCCAACAATATTGCTAGAAAATGATGATTGAAAATAAAATGTCTATTAAAAGACTTCAAATGTATGGTAGTAAAAATAAATTTATTTACACAAAGTGAATGAATAATAATATACTTTAATAATTCGATGACTTTTGATTTTTCTAAAATATGAATATAATATATGTAGGTACCCAATAAATATCAAATCAATAAAAAAATCAATTATAAAATAAAAACTTTTCGACAAACTGTACTTACGTTTTTTCTTCAAGTTTTTCAGAATAAGAAAGAATTCATTAATGTGGAAATTTCATTTGCATTCATATTCATTGAAATATTATGTATATCAACATTCATATTGATTAGCTAATGTGGTTAACATATTTAAGTATGGTCGAACGAAAATTACTCGATCCAACGTATTTTGTTCGATGGTTTGAGTTATTTTCGGTCGGAGTCGAGAGAATCGGTCGGTTAGCCCATATGTGGTTTCTGAAGAATGAACGGTAAAATGTTGCTGAGCGAATTGTAACCTCTTTAGAATATAGCCTCTTTGGTGGCAGACACAATAAGGATCCGACAAAACTTCTTGAATGAGGTAGGTACATAATTTGTTTTAAGGAATTTTTTTCGCTAAAAACATAATGGCCGAATTCTTCGAAACTGTCGCCTTTTTGCATAAAATCATTTAGAAATGAAAGCCTCCACTCGCCTTCTAAATCATCTACCTCTTCGTATTCAACCAAATTCTAATAAACTGTATGACAGTTCGTCATCCGTGTTTCTACATAGGTTTTTGAATAAACACAAAAGGTCTCAAAATGTACTAAAGGCTGTATGCTAAATGGTATATTTCTAGTTTTTATATGGAATATAAATTCAAACATACTGATCTGGCTACAGTCGGAGCATATTACAGAGATGAGCATATTTAGATATTTTATCGATTTTAGTTTTTCATTGAAACTGGAAAACCTAAGACAACTGAAGTGACAGCACTGTTGTCACCTCATGTTAAAATAAAAAGAAGAGTTTTGTGTTGTTGTTGTTTAAACGAATAAATCATTACAGCGATTTTGAAATTAACATTTTGAAAAATTTTAACATCCACCTCATTTGAGGTGCATGTTAAAATCATATGGCCACGGCAGAGACGTCGATAGATTTAACAGTGATAATAAAATTAACATCTTTGATAGGAATAAATCATGTTAAAAATATGAGATGTCATGTGAGAAACTACATGTGTGTAGTTATTTTATATTTAAAAAATAATGTAAACAAAGAATTTGCAATTGTAAATAAGGAAAACGAAATTAAAAAATAAGTATGAAATTTAAAATTTTCAAACAAAAAATTTAATATTAAAATCTATGCAAATGCGTGTTTTTGGTTTGCCTTTTTTCCCCATGTAATAATACGCAAAGGGGAAAAATAATTTTTTGTATGTTATCATTTATTCATTGTTTATGAATTTATTGAATTTTATAAAATCAAATCAGAAAAATATACTCAAAAGTATGCATGTGCATAACAAAAAATAAATCAATTAAAATACATAAAATCAAAACAAAACGTTTGCATATTTGTATATAAAAATACTGCAAACGTTAAATGTTAATTGCCAAAAGAAATATAAACTATTTGTTCTATCAAACACCGCCAACCCATCCATTCATACCTTTTTGTCCGGTGGACAGGTTGCTAACAGTTGCGTTCGCTTCATCGGTATGGCACCTCATAAATGGTTTCTAGCTTTTTACGTTCCAAAAAAGCTAAGAGCGAATTGCGACCTCTTTGCAATCTATACTCTTTGATAAGACCAAGTGAAATCAGGCGGTCAAAATTCAATTGGTTAAATGTATTTCGGCCGCGGGGTCTAAATACATTTTCGATCGTGGCTTTAATTCATATGGCCAAATGAATTTCGATAGCTGTACAAAATGTAAAAAATGAAACGCGGCCTAATTTACGCAGTTTAAATTCTATCCAGCGTGTTTTTATCACATCCAAACATTTCCATCATAAGCAGATTATTTATTGCAGTGTCGTCAATAAATTGAAGTAATGCTGCTTTCCTATTTCTTGTCACCATTTTTGACTTTTTATATTTACCAATTTAAAAAAAGTATACAGTTGCGCTTTGTATAAACTTATCTGCTTACATGAATTTTTGTGGTCAACATCAGCGATGCCAACTTGCGGGGAATTCCCCGATTTGCGGGTAATTTTACTTAGTAAAGGGGAATGGGGGCTGTTTTTTTGCGGGGAATTGAAAGTCGTTCAGCTTTTAGTAATTAAAGTCTGTAGAAAATTTGATGGCAAATTTTTTGTAATGTAAAACGTTTAACTTAAGAAATATTTCATATTTTGGGTTTTAAAATCTTCATCTTTTCTTAAGCAGGCAATTTATTGGTTTGGAAAAATCGATTTTTAAAAAAGTGTGCTATTTGAAAGTATTATATTTCGTAAGTATTTTGTAAAAATGGATGAAGATGAAGTGAATTTTTTCTATGTTAAAAACCAATAGTCAAAACTTTGAACCCGTTTTTCTCAAAACAAAGTTTTTGCCATTTTTTATTTGAGTCAAAAGAAATCTCATGTCTTCTACTTTGAGAACTTTGATGTCCAAAAGTGGGCTGAACATATCTGTGGCAATAAGGAATAACAGCTAAACTCAAAAGTCGACTAAAAACTTGTTGCGTATTTTTCATTATAAACTCCAAAACTTTATATTATAAGCGTTAAGAATTCCGGAGTAAGAAAGTACGTTTAATCTACCTATTAATCTACCAGTCCCATAAAAATTTGTTGAGTTTTGGACCGAGAAAGTTCAGGGTCGCCTTAAAATAACACTCACTGAGGTCAATTTTGTTTTTGTAAAATGTTTGTATGGAAACTGCGTGTAGTGCTGTTATAATGTTAATGCAGTTGAGGCTGTCTGCAAAGAAATTAATGTAATGAAGGAGGAGATGACAGCTCTTCGTCATCAAACAGACTCTTTTGAAAATGAAGCAGTCTCTGCTGACGTTATTTTGAATGGCATACCGCACTCTGTAAATGAGAATTTACCTAGGATTTTTAATAACATATGCAAAGTTGTCAACATTGAGGTGCCTATAGTGCGAAATATTTTTAGAGCGAAGAGCAAAAATTCCAATAACAACAACACATCTTCCATTATCATAAAACTGTTATCATCTTATGACCGTGGTCGGTTATTTCGATCTATTGCTGATTTTCGTCGATCTATTAAACGACCTATTACTCTCCATGACATCTCGTGTGGTGGAAATCAGTTTGTTTACCTGCATGAGAGCCTCTCTAAAACAAACCGTGAGATTTTTAACTATGCTAATCAACTTAAGAGGGACAATCGCTTGGCGGCTGTATTCTCTTTGCGTGGTAAAGTTTTTGCTAAATTTAAATCTGATGAGGCACCTAAAGTTGTTTATGATAAAACTGGCGTGGACTACGTTGCTAATATCAAAACATAAACCCTTCTATTGTTTTGCTAATTTAAAAGTTATATTTGTAATAATGTTTCTAATGATATTTTTAATAATTTTAAGCTATATATTAATTTTTTTACTTCTATTCTTATTTCAATATTTCTCACTTCCACTTATTCTGTTCTTATGTTTACCTTTTCTTCTCTACCTATTTTTCTTCTTATCTCCTCGCTTCTCCACCTATTATGCTTCTACTAATTATTATGTTTCGGAGTTTTGTTGGTTTGTTTTTGAAGCTGCTTGCCATTCTTTTTATGCATAGGATTTGTTCTGGCATGTCTGGTGGTGTTGGTGAAAATACTAGAACTCTGGTGCACATACTCTGCAAGCAACGTAATGGTTTGAATGTCGTTCACTTTAATGCGCGAAGTTTAAATGGTCCTAAGTTGGACAATGTAAAGTATGTCTTTGAAAACTCTCTTGTGGACGTTATGTGTATCTGAAACTTGGTTCAGAAGTGATCTTGCAGACCAGCTTTATTGTATTAATGGATACCAGCTTTTCAGAAATGATAGGAATTCTAAGAGAGGCGGTGGAGTGGCAGTTTATTGTAAAAGTGACCTTGATGTCAAAGTTATAAGCCTGAGTAATGATTCGGTGATTGAATTTATTAATCTTGAAATTTTTGACAATAGTACCAAGCTTCTAATATCTTGTGTTTATAACCCTAATCGCAGTAATAGCCTTCAACCATTTTTTCTTGACATTAATCACAGACTGATTGACTATGACAACCATGTCATTTGTGGTGACTTTAATATTAATTTATTGCAGAATGATAATTTTACTCGTAACTTTTTAGATTATAACTCTACTAATGCCTTTACTGTCGTCAATACTCTCTCTCCCACCCGTTACTCTAACACAGCTGAGCCTAGTTTACTTGACCTGTTTTTAATTTCTGATCCTTCTATTTCCTTATTTTATGACCAATTATCATTTGTGTCTGACCACGACTTAATTTTTTGCTGTGTAGATGCCTGTTTTAATCGTGTCACACATACTGAACATGTTTCCTATCGTGACTATAACTCAATTGACTATTCTACTTTATTTAATGAACTTGCTAAAGCTGACTGGAATAGCTGTTGGCTCCTTCACACTGTAGACGAGAAGCTTAGTTTATTCTCGTACCTTGTTTCCAGTTTCTATGACCGCTTTGTTCCTATTAAAACTTTTAAAATTGTTAACAAATCATGTCCTTGGTTTAATAATCGTGTACTAACTTGTATCAGAGAAAAAAATAAGCTTTATTCCAAGTGGAAACGAAACCGTACGGATTTCAATTGGGTTGCTTTCAAAATAGCTCGAAACAAAGCTAACTTGGTAATTAGACAAGTTAAAATACGTTTTTTTAGCTCCAAACTTCATACTAATCTTTCGTCAAAACAGCTGTGGCGTAATATTCGCCAACTTAAGATATGCAACAAAAATAACACTCCTTGTACTCTTAACTCTGACGTGCTTAACAATGTCTTCATCTCTTCTAGTAGCTCTTACCACCATAATAGTATTTTGTCAAATGAAGCTCTAGTTCATTCAATTTTTAATGATGACAAAGCTTTTCGTTTTGTTGCTGTTAGTGAGGATGACGTAGGTAAATGGGTTTTAAGGATTTCTTCCGATGCCGTTGGAATTGATGGTATCCCTATTAAGTTTATTAAAATAATTATACCTTTTATACTACCGTCCTTAACACATCTCATAAATCATTGTTTTACAAGCTCATTATTCCCCAGCTCATGGAAAATTGCTACCATTATCCCTATGGTTAAAAACACTGCCGCTCGTGAACCCAAGGACTTCAGACCAATTAGCATATTGCCTGCCTTGGGTAAAGTTTGTGAACACTTGATCGCTGATCAAATTACTGCCTATGTACATAGCAATCAGCTTCTCTCGTGCCTGTAATCTGGCTTCCGTGCTGGCCATAGCTGCACTACTGCTATTTTAAAAGTTATTGACGATATACGTATCCCGCTTGACCAAGATAAGTTAACTCTTCTTTGCCTCCTTGACTTTTCCAAAGCTTTTGACTCAGTATGTCACAGCATGCTCTGTCACAAGTTGAAGCATTACTTTAATTTCAGCAAAGGTGCTATTAGCCTAATTGCTAGCTATCTTAATAACCGGTTACAGCAAGTAAAAGTTGGAGATGAAATTTCATCACTATCTGTGATCCCTGCTGGTGTACCACAGGGGTCTATTTTAGGACCTTTACTATTTTCAATATTTATTAATGACATTTTAACTGTATGTAAGCATTCTAAGATTCATGCCTATGCTGACGATATTCAAGTATATATCTCCTGCGACACTGCACACATTGATCAGTAAGCTTAATTCAGACCTGGGCTGACAATAACAATTTGCGTATTAACCCTTTGAAATCCAAAATCTTGCCTATCTCGAGGAAGACTACAGGTTCTCTGGTTATTCCACCTATTTCTATTGGGGATTCACAACTTGAACTTGTTGATAGGGTCATGAGCTTGGGTTTCATCCTTAACTCTAGGCTAACATGCTGTGACCACATAAATGGCGTTGTATCTAAAATCTATTATGCTCTACGCTCACTTCGGTTTTCTGCTGTATATACTCCTCCTGCAGTTAGAGTTAACCTTGTAAAACAGTTAATTGTCCCCCATATTACTTATTTTAATGTTGTTTTTAGTAAACTAGACTCCGCTTCTAGCGTTTAACAATGCGATTCGATATGCCTATGGGCTACAACGTTTTGACCATATATCTTATAGAGCTACTTGCATTCTTGGAGTTGAATTAACTGACTATTTGGACATTCGTAATTTAATTTTTCTGCACCGGATCATTCACTCCAAAACTCCAACATATTTGTATAATAAATTACAATTCTTCCACTCCACTAGGTCGCCTCAACTGGTTATTCCTAGGTTTAACCATCTTAATTCTGGCCGATTCTTTTTCATTAACGCCATTAGACTATGGAACTCACTTCCAACCCACCTTCAACGAATGGCTAATACAAGTAGCTTCAAGAATGCAGTCTTCCAACATTACTCCAAAACATTTTAACTCTTTAATTTTACATTTCTCACCTATACTTTTCCCTCTCTCACTCACTCCTTTGTATTCCTAACTAACTTTCTGTCTTCTATCCTAATTTTCAATAATTAATTTATAATTTTAGTTTATAAGTATTATGTATAGCATATAAGTTTGACTGTACTGTTTCCTTTTTTTATATTTTGATAATCCTTGATGTACTTTAAAAGAACTAATTCTTATTGTACTACCGATTATAAATAAAATAATAATAATAATAATATGAAATTATACCAATGCGGGGAATTTGATCAAAAATCGGGAAATTTCTCTCGGGTTATCGGGGAGAGAGAAAAAATGAGTTGGCATCCCTGGTCAACATTGTTTTTGAGAATAGAACGGGAAAAAATCGGTAATGACAGAAAAAATTTAGAATTATTTGAAGAACATTCCATAATTTCTGCTCCTCTACACCATAATTTAAATCGAATGGGGTGGCAACACTGATAAATAAATTACGAGAACTACCAAATTTGTTTATGGAATGAAATCAATTGTAAGGTCTGAATCATTATTACAGTAGTAAATTTTGAATTAGAAATTGAATGTTTTTGAGCTATAAAAATAACTTTAAGAATGAAGACATTTGTATATGTTTATTCTGAGAATATTGTGGGAGACTTTATAATGTCAGCATTCCAATTTTTTTACATTACACTCTTACTTATTTACTAAATATGTATAGCAATAGCAATTTTTTTTAATATATTAACCATGGTATCAAATTGTACTTTGAAACAAACCGAGGAATTCAAAAAAAGATAGATTATTGAAATAAATTAAAAAAATTAAGATTAATAGCATTTATCAAAAGAAAAAAATATTATTTTGTTAAAATTTATTCAAGAACCTCGTATCTTCATTGACATTAGCTGAACGCCTTGGTAGCTTTGGTATATAGAAATTGACCTGATCTTTTTTCCCACCCAGTAATGATGCAGGATTAAGCGCTGCAGTATTAAGTGCCTGTGCTGCATTATTTAGAGCTGCAGGGTTTAGAGCTGCGTTAATCCTGTATAATGTTGTGGTCGGTCGTTGTTATTGTTGTTGTTTGTTCATTAATATTGGTTGATTGTTTGATTAAGAAAAGAAACCATAAGATAAAGACATGAAACGTAATAAACGGAGATAGAACATAAAGCATAGCAAAGATTGTTAAGAGGTAGCAAATTGTAGTGCATAATGTAATGATTTGACACAATTACATACCTATACATATGCACACAGTAGGGCGGATGGATTTTTTTTTTTCAAATGAGTATTTTCTGAAAGGTCTTAAAAGAACAATTTTTTGATATATACATATGTATATTTTTAAATTTGGATATCATTTTAACTTTCTCGATAGTGTTTGAAAATAATTAAGTTTTCTTCTGAAGACTTTTCACAAAATACAAGACTAATATGGCGTTAAAAATTTTTCATACAAATCGAGGAATCGATAATAATAATACAATTATATTAGAGTGATGAAACAAAAAAAAATAAGTTCAAGCTAAAACATTAAAGATCATTTTTAAAGGTCGCTACTAGCAACTAATTATTTTTATTAACGAATCCTTTTAGTCAACCCAACTTTCAAAATTGTTCTTAATGTTTTATGATCAATATTTTTTTAGAACATATTAACCCTCTGTGGATGGGGTAAAAGGACGATTTCTTTTGAAAAGGCAAATCAGACCCATAAATGAGAGTATTTCCCTCTAAGGGAACTCCATATTCAGGTGGTATGTTGGAAAAATTTATGTAGTTAAAATTAATTATTAGGCCTTAAATTGATCTTGATTAAATGTGTGTTAGCAATTAGAGGTGGAAAATAGCTGATTTCAGTGGAAACTCAAATATTTTGAAAGAAAAATTGTTTCTTCTTTGGGCATCAGTTTTATTGTTTCTTTTTCTCAGGGTCATTACAGTTTCTGTGGTAGACCCCAGACACATTCTCGAGGCATGGTGGAAAATGAGACATTGGCCGGTAGTAATATCTATTAAGGAGGTCGTCTCATGTGATGGGTCAATGTGTTTGCTTAAATCGCGTCTATAACTGTAAGGACGACGAAATTAAAACACCGGAAAATTATTATTTAGAGGTCTTTTATTGAGCAATGTTCGATTGTGCGTGAAAAAATATTTTTCAAGTCATACAAAAATTCAGGCAAACAAATTCCATATATGTTTTTCATTATTCTGAACCTGTATATAACTAGTATATAACAAAAGCAAGTATATAAACTCCAACACTACCCCTTAATGAAAACCCATACAAATTACAGCATGCCTAATTTAGTAAAAAGTGTTTTGTGTTTAAGTTTACTCAAAGATTTTGTAAATATATCAGCGGTGTTATCATACGAGGGAACATATTTAAGTGTCATTATTCCAGTTTGGAACACTTCCCTTACATGATGAACTTTTATATCAATGTGTTTGCTTCGAGAGTGGTAAACTGGATTCCGCACTAGTTGTTGCGCTCCAATATTGTCACCATAAAGAGTTGTTTCGTTTCTCACCAATTTCTCAAAGCCTAATTGCTGAAGGATATTTCGCAGATATATTACTTTCTTCGTTGCAGAAGAGATCGCCATGTATTCAGCTTCTCTACTGCTTAATGCGGCTGTTTGTTGTTTCTAAGACTCGAACGTTATTGCAGCACCAGCTAACATGAACGCAAATCCAGTGTAAGATTTCTTATCCACCGCGCTTCCGGCCTAATCAGCATCAGCAAAACCGTTTAAAGGTTTACCTGTACTTTTGTAATAACGTTTTATATCAATTGTATTATTTAAATACCTAAGCACAGCATTTAAGTGTTCAACATGAGGATTATTGTTGAACTGTGCTAATTTGCTTATAGAATGCAAGATATCTGGTCGAGTACACATCCCAATATACATTAAGGATCCGATTAATGATTGATACTTAACTTCATCAACCTTCTTGCAGTTTATACACCCATCAGTGCATTTATTGAAAATTTGACCAGGATCCAAAGGAGTTGACACCTTCTTGCAATTCAAAATATCATTTTCATCTAGTAAATAAATAATATTTTTCTTTTGACAAATAGTCAAAGGACCAGTAGGTGCTTTTCTTTCAATTTCCATCCCCAGAAAGTAACCTACAAGACCTTTATCGACGATATCCAAATATCTGCCAATTTCAGTTTTTATATTTTTTAAAGATTCTTCTTTTGAGCACGCAATTAGAATGTCATCAACATAGACAATCAGGATAACTATTTCCTCGTCTGAATACTTCGTGTATGCACATGGATCCATTGTGTTACGATAAAACCCAATTTTCCTCAAAATATCGTCTAGCTTCTCGTTTCATTTCCTCCCTGACCGTTTCAACCCGTACAATGCTTTTTGAAGTTTGCAGACACTGTTTGGAAATTTCGAATCTACGAAAAGTTCTGGCTGTTCCATTTATATATATATATGTGTCAATATCGCCATTTAAGTAAGCTGTTGTGACGTCGAGTTGTTGTACGTGTAGCTTAAGTTCTGCCGCTAATGCTAATATCATGCGTACCGTGGAATATCGTGTAACAGGTGAAAATGTTTCAGAGTAGCTTATTCCATACTTCTGACAACAACCCTTTGCTACCAACCTCGATTTATATCTACCAATTTTGCCATTCTTATCTCGCTTTATTGTAAAAACCCATTTACATTTAATTGTAGAGATATCCTTTGGTCTATCAACTAAAATCCATGTCTCTTTTGACATAAGCGAATCAAATTCCATTCGCATTGATGCTAACCACATTTGATGGACATTTCGTGGCATTACCTCCGCCACCGTTAACGGATTATCGGTTAGGCTTAGCTTATCATCATTACCCAAGTAATTATTGAATACCATTTTCCCAGATCTAAGGACGTTATAGTTCACATCCCCGACCTCAGGTATTTCAACTACTTTTTCTGGTAAAATATCTTCTTTATTGTTATTATTTATAACATCTACTTGTTCTGCAAACAAAATTTCATTGTCTCCTCCTTCGTTCGTTTCTTTGCGAAAAATTAATAAATCTTCATACTTGCCATTTGATGATGGCTTTAACATATGTTTCAAAAATTTTACGTCACGGCTATATAATTATATAATTTTCTCGTTGTTGTGTCATACAATCGATAAGCTTTCGATTCTAAAGAGTACCCAGTCAACACACATTCAATCCCTTTCGATTGAAACTTTGATCTACCTGAACTCTTATTCAAAATAATAGCTCTACACCTAAAAGTTCGCAATGCGCAACTGTCGGCTTTATTCCAGTCCATACTTCCACCGGAATTTTATTTTTAACTGCTGTAGTTGAACATCGATTCCTTAAATAAACTGCAGTAGCAACTGCTTCTGCCAATACTGACTCTTGCAACCCAGAACCAATTAGCATACACCGTGCCATCACCGTAACAGTTCTACTAGCTCTTTCAGTTACCCCATTCTGCTGCGGAGTATATTCTACTGAAAACTGCATCTTAACTCCTAACTTGTCTAAATTCGTCGCAAATTGCATACTTAAATTTTCTCGAGCATTGTCGCTACGCAAAATTTTTAGTTTCTTTCCTGTTTGCCGTTCAGCCATAGCAATAAAACTACAAAATGCATTGTATATCTCACCCTTGCTTTTAAGGAAATAAGCAAACATCATCCTTGAGTGATCGTCAGTGAACAACGCAAAATAACGCGCACCGCTACATGAAGTAACGCGCATCGGGTCGCAGATGTCGGTATGTACAATCTCAAGTACTTCTTTCGTTCTATAGCTGGCTTTCTTTGGAAATGGTTCCGTGTGAATTTTTCCTTTGTAGCATGTCTCGCACTTCAGCTTTTCATGAGTTTTTCGCATATTTAAGCCCCGTACTAATTTCTTCTTCATCAGCTCAGACAAGTTTCTTGATTAAGATGTCTATAACGTTGATGCCATAATAAAAAAATCGTTATTAGAAATTAAGCAACAATTTTTAATTGACATATCTACCATACTTTCGCCATGGCATATATATAACTGACCACGCTTCATACCACGCAAGATAGTATAATCACCATTCGCCAATGTCACGCCACCATTTTGAAAAACTACTGATACCTTATTTTCCACCATTTAACTGATTGAGATAAAATTAAATTTGAGTTGTGGAACATAAAGAACTTCTTTCAATAAGATTTCATCACCATATGTAGTTTTTAAGCGAACACCTCCGATGCCTTTTGAAAAAATTACAAAATCACCGGCCAATTAAATTTTTTTCTTCATACTGTCTCATCGTTGTGAAAAAGTTTTTGTCACAACATAAATGACTCGTCGAACCGCTGTCAAAAACCCACGTGCTACGCTGCAACTCTCCTGAATTCATGCCATGCAGCATTGCAGTTACCCTTTGTTGACGCTTTTTGCATTCTCTGGCAAAATGCCCTATCTGCCCACAGTTGTAACATTTCAGACCTTTCGACTTTCCAACATTTCCTTGCCTCTTATCATATGATTTCGTTAAGAACGCTTGCTCCTCACCTTGAATTTCACAATGATTACTGCGCCGGTCAAAATCTTCCATCAGTTTTATCTTCAGAGCTTCCGAATCCGGCAAAGCATCGCGCGACTCAATAGCAATCACAAAATTTTCGTACTCTTCGTTTAAGCTATTTAGCAGGATAATTGCCAGCAATTGGTCTGGAATGCTAATATCATCTTCCACCAACTTCTCTATGATAACCGAAAAATTTCGTAAATGATCAGCCATGGAAACTTGTCTGATCATCTTCACAGCAAGCAGCTTTCGGAATAACAATACTTTCCTTGCAGGACCTTGTGAACAAAATTTCTGTTGCAGGACAATCCACGCTTCCCTCGAGGTTTTACAGTTCTTGATGTATCCCAACTGTGACCGAAGCGCTTAATAAAATTGTTGACAGCGCCTTTTGGTCCTTTGTTTTCCAGTCTGTGGATTCTCCACCGCCATCCAGAGCATTTCCCATTGGTCTCTGTATCGACCCATCTACATAGCCCCACAAATCCAGGCTAATGAAGACGCATCGAATGTGCATCTTGCATCCGTCGAAATTGCTTTCTTCAAGCTTTCAATATTGTATAACGAACTCTTTACGTGTGGCCCATAACCTTTGTAAGGACGAAGAAATTGAAACACCGGAAAATTATTATTTAGAGGTCTTTTATTGAGCAATGTTCGATGGTGAGTGAAAAAATATTTTTCAAGCCATACAAAAATTCAGGCAAACAAATTCAGTATATGTTTTTCATTATTCGAAACCTTTATATAACCAGTATACATATAACAAAAGCAAGTATATAAACTCCAGCAATAACGTCTCTAGAATATGTGTGTGTATTTTCAACACTTGTTAGGATTAGTCCCAAATAGAAAACTACAAATTTCCAGAAAAATATCTTAAAGTTTGTGAGCGTGATAAGTGTGGTAATGTTTACGTATGATATAGCATTTTTTACTGTTATAAACTCAAAAAATATTTTTTTAAAGTACAGGTAGACCTCGCTTAACACGTACTTCTTATAGTACGGCCTCGCTCTAACACGTTTTACTCTTTGAGACATATTTTCTTTTAACTCGGTACAACCTCGATCTAACACGGTTTCGGGGAAAAAATTGTTTTTTGCTCTTTATGTTTGATTTATACACATACATAAATGTATGTATGTATATATACATACATACATGAGCCTGCGTAAATGCGGAAATGTGTCCACTTGGCTTCATTTAGACATCCTAAGATTTTAACGAAAAAATTTTGAAATTTAATGATCGCTCAGTTTTTTACCTGGAAAGTCAATTTTTAAGCGGTTTCAGAAAAAATCCCTTCTAGAAGCACCAAGAACATTGGGAAATTTGTTTTACCATTCGTTGTACACTTAGCCACATAATTCACATACGATTGTCTTTCAATTCGGTTTTCTGACGTAATATTTAAAGTTAAAAAATTTTTTCGATGTAGTTTTATTTAATTCATCGTTATAAACTAAGAAAACTCAACAACAGAACAATATTTAAATTAGTAAAACGAAAATAAAGAAAAAGTGTTCACAAAATTGTTTAAAAATGTTAGAAAAAAAATTAAATATTAAAGTCTAAAATTTTGTATGGCCTAAATTGGCTTTAGCGGCCTCTGATAGACGAGACGGCTTAGACAAGTTTAGGTTTCTTGTAGTTTTGTGAGATTTCATTATACATTCTTAAGTTCGGAAATCTTAATTGTCCAGAAAACTTAAGCAGTTTTTGACTTTTTTGAAACTGCTTAAAATTTTAAGATTTGACTTAAGTTTTCTGACTTATTGCTTTTCTCGCCTTTAGAGCTTTTACCTAATTAAATGCTACAACGTAAATTTACGTATAAGAAATGACTGTATGTTACATATGTATGAATGTTTTCTAAAATATTTTACTCCTAAAATTATTTAAAACGACTATGAAGCTTAGAAAACTAATAAATGCAACTGCTATGTAGCATTGCACTAAAAATGTACTTTTTTGGAAAAAAAAGTTGATTTTAAAAACCGTCCAGAAATCTTAAGAATTCTGAATTTTTAAGAAGCCCAAAAACAAACTAGTTAAGAATTCCGAGCGTCCACTGTATAGGGATTCCGTTTTCCCTCTTTTTACATGCTACACTAATAGGAATTGTTTTGTTTTTTGTTGTTATCAGTGCAAAAGTAACAAAATAGCAAAGATGCATTTAAGAAGTTTTTACATATTAATTATTACGTAAAAAAATTGAATAATTGTACCGTATGTTCACTTATAGCTAAGTATATGTGTTATGGATTGGCGAGTGCACTGGTGTACGTCAAAGAACGCTGAACTATACGCGTTGTCACTTTTTTGCGCAAAAACAAGAGAAATAAGAGAAAAATCCCCAAGTTTAGGAGATCGATCGATGAACTGTAATTTCAATTAAAAAATATCTAAAAATGAAAAAAAAAATATTTTTGGATTTCTCTTAGGATCTTGGAACATTAAGCCCCTTTTTGCACTGGTTCCTTGTATCGTTTAACACGATTTCTCTAAACACAGCATTTTTCAGGAACGTAACCCCCGTGTTAAGCGAGGTCAACCTGTATTTAACCTTACTCACCTGTATAATAATTTTGTAGCTTAGACTTAAAATTTTTGTTCGTTTTATTGTTTTGTTTTTTTTTTTCAATCTATTTTCAACAATATTAATTAGCTTCGTGCCATTTTGAATGTTTTTTTTTTTTTGAAAAACTGTCTTTTATGTCGCTTATGCCGTTAACAGTCAAAACGAATACGTGAACTCTGACTTTTGAGAAATTTATAAAAACACTTCATTTGCATATGATATATCATACGTAAACGTTAATGGGTTAATAATAATTAATGATAATAAATCGTCTGTTGAAAACACTCGATTGAATATTCAAGCTTTGCAATATATTTTATATGTCAGATACAACATCAAACTGACTTGCTTAGAATTGTTCGAATTTATAAAAAGTCAAGCAAAATTATTAGAGCAAATTGGATCAAATAGCAATATATCGCAAAATTGATAAATAAAACAATTTGAATTAATTAAAATAATAATAAAATTTATTTTTTGAGTTATTCTGTTTTTTAATGTGTACAGAATTTGTCATTTTATGTACCCAAATTTAGTAAAAAAGAGAGTTACCTAAGAGAAGCAAGTTTTGTCTAGCATCATCATAAACTTTGCATGTGAATAACTTTTGAAAAAATTAATTTTTTCAAAAAATATTTTTCGGAAGTCAACAAATCGAAAATAAAAAATTAAACCTTCGATTTTTTAGATGCCCACTTGGATAAATTTGAGCTATATCGTTCACTTTTATTTATTTACTCGAAAATTTCTGATATTTATTGCAGAAATAGGGCATTGCAGGACTTTTCGTTCAGGGCGTAATTTTTAAAGGGGACTGAATAATTTTTTTTTTTCACTCTTGATATAACGATTTTATTTTGTTGGTATTTCAAGAACTGTTATTTATTTATGTATATTAAATGTTACTTCATAATTGTTTAACATAAGAAACTTCGCTACATTTAAAATGATTGTGATTTTTATTTAATAGGCATATGCATTTTTGAAAAATGTATAGAAAAATTTGAGACTTTAAAAAAAATATATATATTTTAAAATACACGAAAGCAATAAAAACAAACTATATTTACTGCGAACAGCAATTAAATAGTTTCAGAATACATACATATGTTTAAATATGTATATCGCGAAATTTCCCCTATATAATTGGCATAATAATAAATATGTATAATACATAATCAATTTTTAAACATAAACTTAAAAAGAATTTCTTCTTTATTGCAAAATAAATTATAATAAAAAAAAATTTTGTAAAATTGTTGAATTGTTGTTGGTGTTTATGTATGTATGTATGAGAAAAACTCTGAAGTAGATTGGAACGAAAACGCACAATTTTTATACTCTCGAACTTGGCGCATGACCCTAAGTAAAAATTTTTAATGTTTTGCGAAAATACCATTTTGTTTAGGAGCTTCTCGTTGGAAAAAAAAATTAAAGGCCCACCCATAATGGGCTCAAGCTGGCTTAAGCTTATGTCAAAAGTGAATGAAAAGCCAACGTAAGTTCTGACAATTCCTTAAGTTACCCATAATACACTAACGTGAGCATAACTGCCAGAACTGTCAAATGTTAGTTACAGACATATAAAAATAAACCGCGAGCCAGATCGATCAAGCCATCATAAAGGATCATAATGGCTAAAGCTAATATTAAACGTGAACAAAAAGCCAACTTAAGTTTTTCCAATTCCTTAAGTTAAAATTCTGTTCTATTCTAATTATGGGCATTAGAATAGCCTAGAATGGTGTTCGCATTCTAGGCTAAGCTGAGCTTTCATATGCCTATTATGGTTCCCACTTAAGTTTTTCAGAATATATCACTCGTTTGTTGCAAAGACTGTGCTAGGTTAGTTTAGGTTGGAGTGGCTGTCGGGAGACACACTTAGGCCTGAATGGCCCATTGAGGTACAACATAGTAAGACCAATAGTTTAACGCCTATTCCGAACGGCGATGTAGTAATTTTATATCGGCTTGGTGGTTTTGCCATTACCAACCAAGATGTGTACTTGTACACTTTCTTATAATTCTCATACACTTCATTTTGTAGTGAATATTAGAAAGTTATGAAAATTAACCACCAGACAAGGACAGGAATCAAACCCGAACCCGGATGAAGGTCTGATGCACTACCCAATAGACTATCGAGGTCGTCAAGAATGTCCTAAGTAGAAACAAAAATTTGAAGCACGATAAAATTTGGTATCCATAGTTAACTTGATTTTCAAATTAGAGATTTAAAGTGTTAATAAACTTATAAGAAAGAAAAAGTATTCCTTTTTCCAAATGACATTAATTTTCAAATTGTAATTTGTAATTGTAACAGTTATTTCTTTACACTTAACACAAATTTTTTATTTTTATCTATGACAGTCTTGCAGCAAATGAGTGATATATATACATATCGAACTTATTAATCGCATTAGTGGACATTGGTTAAAAACAAGTAAAAATATAGATTTCTGCGTTTATTCTTAAATTTCTCATCTTTCATTTCCTAATCAATTTTTTCGTTTGTGGGAAGTTTTTAACTTTCACTTTACTACGAATCAAGGAAAATGTATGGAAGAAATTATAAGTTTTTTTGGAAAATTTACTAAAATTTTTAGGCGTTTGGTTATTAATTTTGCAAGAAAAAGTTTATTTGTCTTTAAAGTGGCCAAGGCCGTATTTAGGGGGAGTTTTGGGGGTTCTGACCTAATCTAATATCAAATATAAAAAATAAATTTGAAATCTTAGTTACATTATGCGATCAAATCCGATTTGTTTTCTTCGACATGAGGTTTGACTACGGATTCAAAAAGAGAAGGTGATACTGAGCGCTCCTGCATTCATAGTTTTTCTAGGTCAGTAACTGTTTTTGATTTAAGGTTTCGTCCTTAAATTTATAATTATAATTAAAATTAATAAAAATAGGAATTATCGGATCCTTGTAAAATATGACTTGCTTGAACCCCATTTTTTTTCCTAAAACGTGACGTGATGATAAGTTTTTGACCCCAGATTCGTGTTCAACGTAAAAAATTCTTTCGCAAAATTCCATCTTATTAGGTGCTCGGAGCACCACGTCTAGAAAGATCTCTTTCAATGCTGTGACTTCACGAATTTAGAGAATATAAGCCAACCTCATCCGGGTTACTTATCATTGATAATGGCTCAAATTCCCAATGATGATCATTTGAAAAAAATGAGCCTCTACTATTTTTGGTCATTTTTTTGAGGTTGGGTACATCATCAGTAATGGGAAGTCAATGGCTGCATTCACGACACTCATCAATTGCTAAACAGTTGCAGCTCATCAATTTCCGTGTTGTGAACATGCTGCTACTTTTTAGCGTTAACTATTCTATTGTGAATAGTTTTTTACTATTTTTCGCCTTTAACAAAACCAAAAACTTAAATAATGAATATAAATAATTTAATGTTTTTGCAAAGTATGTTTGACTATGGCTTTAATATATTCATATGTTTTGTCAATTATGACAGCCATAATAAACAAAAATAGTATATATAGAAGAAATAGATAAACATAAGCCGCTGTACACAAATTAACAGATGAAAAGTATCATACAAATTTTTCGCTACCAAAAATGGGCTTGCTCACTAAAAATGTTGCCATTCACAATAGAATTTTACAACTGTTTAGGAATTGATGAGTTTCGTGAATGCAGCCAATGAGTTAATGAAATTATGTCCCTCACGATTAAAAAAAATGCACTAGAATCCATATTGAATAACATTTATTTAAAAAAATTTAATTTGAATATTAAATTGAATATTAAAGACAATTGAATATTAAAGACAATGTCATAATTGCGATTTGATGCTCTCAAACTACATAAAAAATAGCAAACCCAAAGAGGTAATTTTTTGAAAATTAGATTTTTTGCGTTTTTTTAACTTTTTGGTTGTTTGGGATTATAAAATCGTTATTAAGATTAAAAAAACCGGAAGCTTAATTTAGGTTAAATTTCCAATCTGTTATATGATTTCAAATCTTGTCTTTTACTGATTTTTAATATTCATGAAAAACGAAAAAATACTTTAATTGCTTCCTTGAAATTCTTGAAATCTAAGAGCCCAAATAGTAGTAAATCGTAATTCAACGGAAAAAAATCGATCGAACATTTTTCGAAGATGACAATTCCTTGTTCTTGGGTGCGATTTCATGATTTCAAAAACCTACACAATGCATAAATGCTGAAATGGTGTTTATTAGAAAATTGTATTATTGGCATTTTCTTCACTTTCTGACCATTTTAGGATTATATAATCGTTCTAACACATTCGGAAAAAATAATCTAGAGGTGTCAAATCGCTCGATCTAAGTGGCCAACTCACTGGTTAGAAACGTGAGATAAATTGCTAGAGAAAATAGGAGGCGCCGACAATATTTAACTGTCACAGAGTTGAAATCGAAAATCAAGAGAGCAAGGGACATAATTAAAAAAAAAGAATATTCCAGGTCCTACAACAAAATGGTATTGAATTTAAAAATTTGTTTATGTCTGCGCCTAAACAAATATTTCGGGCAAATCTTGCCATTTTCAAATACTGTCAGGTATATTGGAGTGCATTTTTTTTATTATTAGTTTTTAGTGATTCTTTTTCTTCAATTCTTATGTCTTTGTTATAAATTTGTATTACCTAAAATAAGTATGTGCGCTTGAGGGTTATTTCGACTGTAGCGTTCCTGAAAATATTTGTATACTCGTATAAGTGTTTAAATATTGTGGAAAGCAGCTGTAAAAATAAGAAGGTAAAATTGTGATTCTGCCACTTTTTGCCTTATTTGGGCTAACACTTTTTTCTTTGAAATTGGTGTATTGGGGTGTTCTGATTACAGCAAACTACGGTTAAATGCACATCGGGGTTTTCACGAGTTTTTGTACACTTCTGCGGTTTTTGCATTTATGCAAAGTACACAAATATTGCATTTATACAAATAGTACATAAGTGCACAAGTATTGCAATTATACAAACATTGAATAAAACATTGGATTGTATAAATTAATGCATCGTACATGCACTATGATTTATAAGAAATTAAGCTATTCATCGAGACCTGAACATAACCACTGTTAGAAGTGAAATCGAAAAACACGCCGCAAGCCACAAGAAGAGGCTCAGTCACCATGTTAACTAAGAAGCATGAAAGTTGCTTGTTACAGAAGGACTAATAAGAAGGCTAAAATGAACCAGGCCCTTAGATTTACTAAGGACATAATAGAAACCAAGTGATTTAATGTAAACCGCTTAGATTAACATAAAAATTATTTTTTTTTATAACCAAACTACTTGTTAGTCTTAAGAACTAGTAGTAGTGTAATGAAATGTTAATAACATAATAAACATTAAAAATAATAAAAGAAAACTAAACTGAAAAAACCAGTTCAGTTTGAAGGAAAAACCTTAAAAAAAATAATTAAATTACAAAGTTTTTTTTCATGTTTGTTTTTATTCGTATTACAAACAATAATGAACCAAACGCAAATGACATCAGCTGATTTCCTTTACATTTTTCTTTTCTTGCTCTATTCTATACAGTTTGACTCAAAAAGTAGTAACAGTATGTATACTAGGGTGGCCCTTATATTGAAACTTTCTACAAGTTTTGCTCCCAGACCCTTAAAATTTGAGCTCAACTTGAGGACAACTGCGAAACTCATTCAGGAATACAATAACATAATAACAATACATAAATCGTTGCCAAAGACCGAAAAAAATACCCAACTGCTACTAAATTCTCTCATATAGTGCGGATACACGAGAGTGAATTTCGTTGAAATTTTGAATTTCAAATTAAGTTGGACACAAGACAAAAAAGAAGAATTTTTGTACGCTATAATTATACGTGTTATCTCTGCGACTTTGTTGTTGTTTTCATATACAATTATTGCTGCTAGTTATACATAACTAGAAGCAAGTGGCGAATAAAACGCAGCTATTATTTTAAATGACTTTACCTTCAAATTAAAGATCATTCTTAAAACGATATATAATTCTAAAAATTATTTAAAAATTCGCATCATTTTATTCTTTATAGTCAAAAATATCTTAATTCTAGTTATGCTGTTTTTCATTTTCACCACAGAAATATTGCATCTGTTATGAAGAAGACAAAATGACAAAAAAATCAAAAAAATATATCATATTTTCCCTGTTTCTTACAACCATTTGTTTGAGGGTTGCTTAGTTACTTTCGGCATTTTAAGTGAATTTCGTTGAAATTCTTGTGAAATTCACAATTGATTCTATAGATATTATTCTTGTAAATAAAAATGCGTTTCTCCTATAGAAGTTGTGGGCGATTATATTTTTCAGATTGTTTCAGGAATTGTGAGAATTTACTTTTGAAAAATTTGATTCGGAAGGTTTTCACACAATTTCGTGGATGTGTCCAAATAAATTTCTTTAAGAGGAAACAAGAAATGGTTAAGATAGGGAAGACTATACCGCTTATGAACGAAGTTAATAGTTTCGTATACTATGTTTCAACTTCAAGGCGTTTGAGGGTCACCTAGAAGTTGTCCGATGGAGCTGAAGTTTTGCAAAGCCCGTTTTTTTTCTTTTTTAATTTTGAAAAAGACCTATAGCTAATGGCCACCCTAATGTATACAAATCTGAACTAAAAAAGTAGTTTCAGGTTTAAAAAAATGGTTTACTTATGCGGTTTTTGTATTTATTCGTGCATTTTTTCAGGTAGAAGCATAAAAAAAGGCTTACGGCTTTAAGACACGATGCACTTATGCGGTTTTTACATTTATCAGTGCTGCACTTAACCATAGTTTACTGTACTAAAAAAGCGGCGGAGAGCACGATGTTCCATTTTTTTTTTATAAAAAAGGCAATAAACAATGGTGTTAGACTTACTGTGTTTCATGCTAAATAGAAGTAGTTGTTTCGTGGAAACGTCGTCTTCACTATCGAAATTCTCGTTTGATGCCATTGAAAAAGTACTGCTGCATGCTGAAAAGTACAACAAAATGTATAAAGTTCCCTAGAAATGTGAATTTACAATTTTTTCATACGTCAAAGATTAAGTTCTGAAAGTAGAAGAAGAAAATATTGAAAGTCCCCTAGATAGCGGCGAGAACTTTTTTATTATAAAGCAAACCTGCATACTCGACATGTTTCAGTTTACATAAAACATCGTAAGTCTAACACCATTGTTTATTGCCTTTTTTATAAATAAATAATGGAAATTCGCGCTCTCTGACGCTTGTTCAGTAATCAGAACACCCATATACACCATTTGTACAAGAAAAGAAATTTTAGTTCCAATAGGGCAGAAAGTGACTAAAGCACAATATTACTAATATAAAATTTATGGATTGTTTTTGCAAATCTCCAATGAATATCGTTTAATCAATCTTATACATATTTTGGGCATAGGAGCATTTGGCATGGGGCAAGCCGGTTGGTTGTATAAATTTACCCATATTACAAAGTGAGCGTGGCGCTCTTATAAAAAAAAAACGGTTGCAGGGCGAAACGAAAAAAATAGAAACGTTTCAGTCGGCAGTCAAAGCAAAAAAATATCGTCCCGATCCGAGTTTCAACCTGCTATATGATAGTAGTATGAAAACACAACAACAAAAGTATAAAAAATGTTAAAAAATATTTAAAAATCTGGCTTCTTTTTTAGGCCCATAAGACACGTCTTCCAGCGGCCATTTTTAGGAAATTGTTATTTTTTTAAATTTTAAGTCGAAAATTTTTGGAACCACATAAACAATTAACTTCTTTGAATCACATTTAACGACTTTTTACAACTGAACGAGATCTGTCAAGTGCCACGCCCACTTCCACCAGGGCGCATGCCTCGAAAATTGGAAATGAGAATCAACAATTTTGTGTTTGCATGTTGTATTTTGTATAATAGGTTTAAAAAGAAAATTATGTGTAATAATGTTATTAAAATTATTTTTACCATTATACTTATATAATACATAATTGAGTTTTCCACTTGTATATTATCTAATTACTTAAAAAAATTAAGAGAAAATGAATACAAATGAAGTTTAAACCGAAGAAATTGCTTCAAACTCACCCTTTACTTTCCCAGCGTTCCTTTTCAAAACCTTTGTGTATCGATTGTGCAATTGAAGATTCCATTAGGTCAACATAACGTACCACAAGTGGTGCAAATGTATCCCTTAGATGTTGATGAAATCGTCCATTCCTTAAATTATCTGAACAATAAAATGGAAAAAATAATTTTAGGTATGTTTTATATTTGGTGCAGTGAATCTTCACTCTGTAGGATAGACAGGTTGGACAGTATTCCGTATGGATTAATAAAACGGAAATGAGTGACAAAAGCCAAAGAGGCTATATTCTAAAGAGGTTACAATTCGCTCAGCAACATTTTACCGTTCATTCTTCAGAAACCACATATGGGCTAACCGACCGATTCTCTCGACTCCGACCGAAAATAACTCAAACCATCGAACAAAATACGTTGGATCGAGCAATTTTCGTTCGACCATACTTAAATATGTTAACCACATTAGCTAAGCAATATGAATGTTGATATACATAATATTTCAATGAATATGAATGCAAATGAAATTTCCACATTAATGAATTCTTTCTTATTCTGAAAAACTTGAAGAAAAAACGTAAGTACAGTTTGTCGAAAAGTTTTTATTTTATAATTGATTTTTTTATTGATTTGATATTTATTGGGTACCTACGTATATTAGATTCATATTTTAGAAAAATCATAAGTCATCGAATTATTAAAGTATATTATTATTCACTCACTTTGTGTAAATAAATTTATTTTTACTACCATACATTTGAAGTCTTTTAATAGACATTTTATTTTCAATCATCATTTTCTAGCAATATTGTTGGGATAACAAGCAAACGTAATGTTATAAATCCAATCCAAATACAAAAAATTTCTAAAGGTCATTGGTTTTATGTTAACATTCATGAGAAAAAATGTAGATAGAATGTTGGAATGCATCTAAAATGTTATCTAACTCAAGCAAACCAAATGAAACATTGAAATAATATACTACAAATGTCAAGTAACATTAGCTAACAACAGTGTAAATACTACAAATGTTAACTAACATTGGTAGAGGTATGAAATTAACCTTTAAGAATAGAAATGTAACGCAAAAACAAAATGTTCTGCACAGTTATACATACATACCTTGAGCAGAAGTGCCACTAATAGCTTCTGTTGAATTTAGAAATTTGACAGTGATCTTGAAATGAGGTTATGGCTGTGAGAGTAGCATGTTAGCTTTTGATCTGGTGGATCCGAGTTCGAACCCACCAAGGGTTTTTTACTTTTTTGTTTGCCTTTTTAAACTTCTATTGAAATGTATTTAAAAATTATCCTATTCTATATTAGTAGATATTTTTATACACATGTTATATTTTTTTAAGTTCTAATGAAATGTATTTAAAAATGATCCTATTGGTACCTAGGCATTTTTATATACATGTTATATTTTTTTAAAATTTGCAAACAAATAAAATTGTGAAAAAGCAAATTAATAAATTAATTTTCAGCATTTTTTTTATATTTATGAAAATTCCTTAAAAATGACAATAATATAACCAAAATGGTTGCCCATAACGATTTAAAAAAAATTGTTTTTTTGAGTCTCTCTATTTAAAATAATCAAACCAAAATATCAAAATTCAATAAAAACCAGGAAAAAAAACAAAGTACCACGAGTTTTGCAGAATTGATAGGTAAAAAATGTCGAAATGCGAAAAATAACAACGATCACAATCAATAGATTTATTATATGCGATGTTGCCAAAATATCGTTGAAATTCGGCATCATCGCAAAAATAATTTATTAAAATGAAGAAATTTAGTTGTTCGCCAAATTGTAAATATCCTATCAATGAAAAATTTAAAAAATGTTTGCTACTACTGGCAGTCGAACCCACAACTACCGAGCCCTAGATTTATATACTACACCCAGAGCCATAGATCTGCTTTCATTGGAGTGTCAAATTTCTGCATCAAGCATGAGCCAGTTAGTTGATTAATATCTTCTAATGTGTCAATTTTTTCATTGATAGGATATCTAAAAATATGCCGATAAATGAAATTTCTTCATTTTAATAAATTATTTTTGCGATGTTGCCGAATTTCAAAGACATTTTGACAACATCGCATATAATAAATCTATTGATTGTTATCGTTGTTATTGTTCGTATTTTGACATTTTTTACCTATCAATTCTGCAAAACTCGTGGTACGTTTTTTGTTTTTTTTTTTCCTGGTTTTTATTGAATTTTGATATTTTGGTTTGATTATTTTAAATAGAGAGACTCCACAAAATGACAATTAATTTTAGTTAAATTAATTGTCATCTATAAGAAACATTTATAAGGGCTAAAAAGTAATGGATATCTGCAACTTTTTTAAATATTTCTTATAACAGTTACATATGTCCCTGATTGTAAATAAATGAATTAAAGTTTGCAAAATTAATTAAACTTCTTATTTTGCTTGTAATTAGGAAAAATATCGATATAACGTATGACCCTGAACAGTACATTATTAAATATACTGGACCATCACTGTATATAAAAATACCTGCTAATAGGATTTTTAGACATGCTTTATTTGAAATCATTTTTAAATATACTGCATTTCTCAGTGCACACCTTAAAAAAATGTGTGTCCGAATAAAAACTTTATTTCTAATAAAAATATAAAATGTATTTCACTTATGTGCTAGAAAAAATGCTGAAAATTAATTTATTAATTTGCTTTTTCACAATTTCATTTGCTTGCAAATTTTTAAAAAAAATGTAACATGTGTATAAGAATACCTACTAATATAGAATAGGATAATTTTTAAGTACATTTCAATAGAAAAATAATTCAAATTAAAACAATTCTTTTACAAACTTAAAAATTTATTAGATATCATTATCTTTTATATATAATAGCCCAATTCACTATAAATTCAAATGATCTTTATTATTTATTATTTATTTAGGGGAGCCCAACCAGTCAGGCACTGCGACCTAAAAGATATTTTGTGCCATTCCCCATTTTATGACAAAAGACGTTCAGCTGACCTAATAAAAGTCAAGACATCTTTTGTAGAAGAAGATTTTATGTGATGAGCCGATATGAGAAAAGGAATACCAAAAATTCTTCCTCTGAGCTGAGCCAAGGCCGGACACTCACACAGAATGTGAGGTGTCGACTCGTCATCTTCCAGACATACACGACACTCTGTCTTATTAGACAGACCTATTTTGTTTAGGTGATATCTGAGCCCATAGTGTCCAGACATGTAGCCCACCAATAGCCTAAGGTCAGATTTGGGGTAAGAGATGGGCTTATTTTGGGCAAGCGGAATGATAAGTGTGCAAATGATCTTGCATCATTGCAAATGCAAATTTTTATTCCATATCGCATATATTTGTTGTTGTGATAGCAAAAATATTTTGCAATTGCTCCAAATCGTAGTTCCATTTTTTTCTTTTACTCAAAGCATCGGGCACGATATGTTCGCATATACGCAGCTGTAATTGCATCTTTTTTTCCTCGCTTTAAGTTTTTCTTCCTGTCGATTTGAAATTTTACTTGATGTGAAAATTTTACATAACGTCGCCTGAGAGATAATTTGGCGTATAGGTATATGAATTTGTACATATATACGTCAAATCAATTCTCAGGCGACGATAAGTGCTTTCCGCATTTGACCTTAGAAAGGCAACATGGGTGACCAGTCACCCCACTACTTTTTAAAAGCACCGCAAAGAGATTTGCCTTTACTGCATTCAACAAAAATAAGAAATAATGTATTGTGATATTATAATAAATAAGTTTGATTTTTTCTGTTTAACATATTTGCTATTTGCATAGATAAAAAAGTGTAGCCTTTCTAAGGTTAATGTACAAAGCAAAATTTTTATAATGCCGTGGTTTGCTATCATTATCACTACATTTTTTTATACATTTATTGAAACCTAGATTCCATATTTATAATTTTAATCCAATCTAACTAACCGAATGCAAAACCCATCTAATGCCTGTGTTTGCTACGGCGACTTCTCTTCTTGTGTGGTATAGTCGATCTCCATACGTTTAACACGAATAAATGTACACACACATTTTGTTTTCGTATGTACATATATGTGTGAGTAAATTGATCGAAACACAAACAAACAAACTCTGCTCGTATTTTAATTTCTCCCCCTCTTCTTCTCTTCTCTCTTCTCTTTGTTGTTTAGAGTAACACAGTCATGCCGCGCAGTAGTGCGAGCGAGAAGGGAACTGGACGTTACAGTTATCTTACATCTTACGTTACAGTTACTCTTACATTTTACACATTTGAAATTTTACCCATACCGTGATCTAAAATGTTTATAGATCAAAAAGTAAAAAACCCTTGGTGGATCCGAACTCGGATCCACCAGATCAAAAGCTAACATGCTACTCTCACAGCCATAACCTCATTTCAAGATCACTGTCAAATTTCTAAATTCAACAGAAGCTATTAGTGGCACTTCTGCTCAAGGTATGTATGTATAACTGTGCAGAACATTTTGTTTTTGCGTTACATTTCTATTCTTAAAGGTTAATTTCATACCTCTACCAATGTTAGTTAACATTTGTAGTATTTACACTGTTGTTAGCTAATGTTACTTGACATTTGTAGTATATTATTTCAATGTTTCATTTGGTTTGCTTGAGTTAGATAACATTTTAGATGCATTCCAACATTCTATCTACATTTTTTCTCATGAATGTTAACATAAAACCAATGACCTTTAGAAATTTTTTGTATTTGGATTGGATTTATAACATTACGTTTGCTTGTTATCCCAACAATATTGCTAGAAAATGATGATTGAAAATAAAATGTCTATTAAAAGACTTCAAATGTATGGTAATAAAAATAAATTTATTTACACAAAGTGAATGAATAATAATATACTTTAATAATTCGATGACTTATGATTTTTCTAAAATATGAATATAATATATGTAGGTACCCAATAAATATCAAATCAATAAAAAAATCAATTATAAAATAAAAACTTTTCGACAAACTGTACTTACGTTTTTTCTTCAAGTTTTTCAGAATAAGAAAGAATTCATTAATGTGGAAATTTCATTTGCATTCATATTCATTGAAATATTATGTATATCAACATTCATATTGCTTAGCTAATGTGGTTAACATATTTAAGTATGGTCGAACGAAAATTGCTCGATCCAACGTATTTTGTTCGATGGTTTGAGTTATTTTCGGTCGGAGTCGAGAGAATCGGTCGGTTAGCCCATATGTGGTTTTTGAAGAATGAACGGTAAAATGTTGCTGAGCGAATTGTAACCTCTTTAGAATATAGCCCATTTGGTATGTATTTCATTTCATGAACAATCAGAAAAAGAAATAAACAGGGTGAGACTGCGTGCAAAAACGATTTCAATACCATTAAGGTTAACCAGAAAAACTCTTAAGATATTAAAAAATCAATACAAAATCAGTATAAAATACAAAAATCAATACATTTTCGTACTGATTTCAAGATTTAAAAAATCAGTATTTAAAAATAATCAGAATATGTACGGATCAAATCAGTACATCTGGCTACCCTAGTTGTGAATAGGGATCCATTGCAGTATTTTGCGAACAGGGTTGTTATATCAAAGGCAAAGAAAAGGGGTAATGGAAAAAAAATTAAAATGTACTTAATGAGAATATATATTTATGTCATATGCAGTAAACTACGGATGTAGCACACACGGATAAATGCAAAAACCGCATAAGTGCAACATGTTTTGAAGCCGTAAGCCTTTTTTATACTTCTGTATGAAAAAATGCTCTGATAAGTGCAACACGCATAAGTGCACCATTTTTTCAAACCTGAAAGTACTTTTTTAGTACAATTTTGTAGACAAAATGCACAATTCTGATACTTCTTTTTGAGTCCAACTTTACATATAGAATAGAGCAATTAAAGAGAAATGTAAAAAAGAAAATCAGCTAATGAATGTTATTTGCGTTTGGTTCCATGGTAAAAGTATTTAGAGGTAGATGCATTTTTTCAAAAACTAGCCATTTTGAATTTTTGACAAGTAAGAGGAACATTTTAAAGGTGTATTTTTTAAATGGATAGAAAAGAGTGAGTTAATAGTAGATTATTAATACTACTTTTCTTACTTAGTATTAAATTATAAATTTTGTTTATAATAAAAAACGTACAAATAATGTTATTAAAATTAGTTTTCTTTATTAGAAAATACCTTGAAGATGTTAAGAGTTAAAAAATAATATAAAAAGCAACAACTAATTCTCCCTATGTTCATGCAATACTATGTAAATTATTTTCTTATAAATTCTCACCTAAAAATTTAATTATGAAAATACAACTCTGTTGCAAAAAGAAGAATAGTATCAAAACAAATGTTTTCCCAATTGTCAATGTTTCTCTTACTTGTCAAAATGTATCTACCTGCTTAATTCTTCTGCCATGTTTGGTTCATTTGCTTCGCGTGCTGAAAGAAATTTGGTTTTTCGTGAGTAACCTACATTTTCAAATAGTTTTGAAATTTACTACATAACTCAATGTATTTCATACAGATAACCATGAGTTCCAAACACACATTGACGTTAAAGAAAAGCTGAAATTAATTGAGACTTTAAAAGCCGGCTGCAGTCGAAAGGCCCTGGCTGAAAAATAAGAAGTCAATCTCACAATTTCGCGTTTGTTAACAATTCAACGAAAGTATTGTATGAAGCTATTAGTGCTAGTCATGGGCCAGGGCATAATGACATGATGAACAAGGCCGCTCAAAGACATGAGATCCAAAAACGCAGTTATCACTGGGCCCATGATTTCCGAGAGAGCTAAGCCATTACAATGGGGTTAGATGGTTTTGAGGCGAACGATGTTTGCACCGTTGGAAAAAAATGAAATCATTGCAGACCAAAAATTTGGTTCAAAAAAGGATTTCTGACTTTTTCACCACATATGGCTTAGTGAATTCTCAATCACTTTGCTCCTCATCAGCTTAATTCTCTCAACCAAACTTGTTTAGTCACTCTTTTATATGATTAAAATTTTTTAGTTTTGTTTATTGAACTTAATGAACTAAAAATTTGTAAAAATGTTATTTTTATTTTTTTTAGATAATTTTTTTAAGTTGAACTGATTTTTTAAAGTTTTTTTAGAAAGTTCAACATAAAGTTCTGTTCAAAATTATAGCGCACTTAGTACTTACTATGTTCAAAGCTGAATAACTTCGGCATAAATCCAGAGAAATCTATCGGGTCTTTTTTATTGCAAAAGTCTATTTTATTCTATATTACTTTGATAATCAAAAATGATCACTATAATACAAAAAACAAAAAAAATCAAATTTTTTTCGAAAGACTTTCGGGTTTAATGTGCCAAAAATTATAGGAGTGTTCCCGGTTATGAGACGTGTTTTGTTTTTGAGCCATAAATTCACTGGTTCCTTAAATTTAACTGAATATTATTAGGGATCCCTAAAATCAGATAATTTATATATTGATATGTTAACAAATAAAGGGGTAGCCCTTCTTTATATTAAAAACTAAATTTGATGCTCCTAATAAAATATTAGTATTTAAATAGTTCAAGTGCGCTGTAACATTGGCACACTAAATCCGAAGGTCTTTCGAAACAAATTTTTTGTTTTTTTTGTATTATAGTGATCATTTTTATTTCTCAAACTAATATAGAATAAAATAAACTTTCACAATAAATAAGACCCGATGAATTTCTCTGGATTTATGTCGAAGTTATTCAGCTTTGAACATAGTTAGTACTATGTGTGCTATAATTTTGAACAGAAAAACTTGTAACCATACCATGTATACCTCAATGATATAGTGATTTCATATTTTTTTAAGATTCTTTTTTTTTTAACTGAACCGATTTTTAAGCTTTTACAAAAACTTTTATGTATGTCTAATACGAATAAAATCACACATGAAAAAAAAAACGTTGTAATTGAATTTTTTTTAAGGTTTTTCTTTCAAATTAAACTGGTTTTGACATATTAATCCAAAATCCAATGTTTTATTCAATGTTTGTGTAAATGCAATATTTGTGCACTTATCCGAGTTTTGCATAAATGCAAAACCCGCATATGTACACAAAAACTCAGGAAAAAATCAGTGTGCATTTATCCGTAGTGCGCATTGTTGTAGCCAGAAATTTTTTCGGGGGGGCGGGGGGAGGGCGGGTTTAAATACAATAAATTAAATCGATGATACATTTGATGGACCCTATCAGACTAAGGACAAAAGTAGATAAATATCTTAAAAGTTTACGAAAAATTTTCCAATATTTTTTAATCTTAACCTCAAATTCACAGAATGATAAAATTAAATTTTTTCGACTAAATATTATTCAATGTGCATTCAAATGCATTTTTTTTTATCGTGAAGGACATAATTTCGTTCGCTCATTGACTTCCCACTACTGATGATGTACCCAACCTCAAAAAAATAGTAGAGGCTCATTTTTTTCAAATGATCATCATTGGGAATTCGGACCATTATCAATGAAAAGGAACCCGGGTGAGGTTGGCTTATATTCCCTAAATTCGTGAAGTCACAGCTTTGAAAGAGATCTTTCTAGTCGTGGTGCTCTGAGCAATAATGGGTTAAAAATTAATTACATCTTAAGATTGTCTCCTAAAACTGCATGGGTTTTGCTAATAAGATGGTTCCTAGTTTTTGCGAAAGAATTTTTCACGTTGAACACGAATCTGAAAACTTCCCATCACGTCACGTTTTAGGAAAAAATGGGGTTCAAGCAAGTCTAATTTTACAAGGATCCGATAATTTTTTCTATTTTCTATTAATTTTTAAACTTTTCAAACTGATTCAGGACGGAACTTTAAACCAAAACTATGAATGCAGGAGTGCTCAGTATCATCTTCTCTTTTTGAATCCGTAGTCAAGCCTCATGTCGAAGAAAACAAATCGGAATTGATCGTATAGTGTAACTAAGAAATACAAATCAGAACCCCCAAAACCTCCCCCCTAAATACGGCCTTGGTTGTCAACCTAAGTTAAACCAAGTAATCACGCTTTAAAACTCAACTATTTAAAAAATTAAGTATAATCTTACCGTCAGCTCGCAAATAATCATTAAGTATTTGAAATAATGGAAATGAGTCCCATGTATCTGGTGCTTGTTCTGAGAGTACACGATCCATATCCACGGCAAAAAGTGACCAAAATATTTCTGCATGTTCCACTAAGAGATCACTAAACCACGCAAAAGCCTACACCATTTAAAAAAAATATATATGAGAAAATACATAATAGATATATAAATATTATACATTCAGAATAGAGTGGCAATATTTTTTTTTTAACAAATTGTTTTTAAAAGAATGAAGATTTAGAATTCAAAGATGGAATGAGGATAGTATTGATTTAGCTTGACATTTTCTATAAAAATTATTTCAATTAAAATTATGTGAAATGAGGAATATGAAGAAAAATAGTAAAGATAAAATGTAATAAGTTTAAAATTTTTAGTGATAATTCATACTGTACTACACTGTTCAGCGTGCTTTTTAATACCAAAAGTATATTAAGTTCTAAAACAATATTCACAGTAAGCGCATACTTCTACCAACCATGGCGAATTTATAATATAAAAGTGTGTGTTTATATTGATGGCAAAACATTATAATTAATCCATCCATTAATCCGATATTATTTTTCGTAGTTTACAAGATATTCTGATGTAAAGTCGAAGAATAGTCTTTAGACCCATTTTCTATAATACATCAAAAATATAAAACTAAATGGTAAAAATAATAATAAATTATACTAGTTCCTGAATTAAATGGATTTTAGTACATTTAAATACATCAGGATATCTTGTAAACTGCGTGAAATAAAGGCTGTGCTTGTCATGGATTAATGGATTTAATTTATTGTGAGTCAAATACCGATCAAAATTTATTTATAAAATTCTGCTGTGAGTTTCTTTTTTTTTAAGTGATTAGAACTTTTTAAAATTTTTAAATGAAAGTATCTCAAAAATTTGATAGTAAAAAGTTTAGTACGTCATTATAATTAGAGCCAGCAAGTTATATAAATTATTGTCTATGTAAAAATTTTAACACAAAAAAAGGCTCAGTAACAGGTGTTTCATTTCAAGAATATTAAGGGGACATGTCGATTGCTCGAGTCGAAAGAAATGATTATTTTATAATAAAAGTTTAATTATAGTTTAATTATTTATTTTTCAATTGGTTCAATAATTTTCCTGTAGATGGCGTCCAAAAAAATTGCCATTTTGATCGGCGGGTGTTATAGAAGTCCTCCGGGTGCTCCAGAAGAAAAAAATCAATAAAAATCTAAAAATACACATAATTTTCTGTAAAATAGACTATTATGAAGCTATAATAATAAAAAAATTACTCTTTAAAACTTTAATTAAAAAAAAAAACAGATTTTCCCGCAAAATGTCCCCTTCTAAGAGCTGTAAAAAAAAACTAAGCAACCTGCTATCGTAATAATAGCCTATCTTATAAAAAAATATTTTTGAACAAAATGAACCTAGGTGGTACAAAATCCATCAAGTATTTCAAAAGTTAGAACACAAAAGTTAATTTGAAAAAGTATATTTCGAGAAAAACGGGCTTAAAGAATAGTGCAGCTGTTGCGGGACTATAAAATTCTCAGGCACTGATAATATACGCACTTACATTATTTTTTTTATAAAATTTTTGATACCTATTCTAGACACTATATGGAAAATTTTTGTGCAAAAAAAGATTTTTTGGACCCTAGCAATGCTCATGTCTCCTTAATTTATTGTGGTAATAACCGCAAGTCCACCGCGACGCAGAATGCCTGGATTTGTTTTTATTTAAACTTTTTGTGGTGGAATCTTATGAACCTAGGTACTGTAGACCTTTTTTTAGATAAAATCTCTTCTAAATTTTTTGGATTCAAGCAACATTTTTTTTATACTTTTCAGTAGATTCAAGTTTGTGTACATAAAAACTTTTTTCAGAAATTGAGTTATTTTTTATAAGATTTATAATGTCATGAAATTAAAATAAAAAATTAAAAAAATTTTGCTATAAAATATTGTTTTTTGTTTTTTCATTCTACCTAAAAGAAAGTTTAAACCATCACTTTTTTGCTTAAGTGAATTGACCTCCTCTTTCAGGGTACAATACCCCACTGTGCAACGTTTAGTGAAATTCACAAACGTGTTTATTTTATTCTTTTGTTGAGAAATAGGTTTTTGGTGTTCATGTGTTTTTTAAACTAAAATCTATTGGAATATATTGAACTCAATACCATTTTTTCTAATATGAAAAATACTACGCTACAGCGCTTCAAAACGTTACCATTTCATATTAAAATTAATTTTCTTTGTTCAGTTTAATGTTGCACATTTTTAATTTTTTTGTCCTCCACAGATCTCAGGGATGAAACGGACTTACTAATCTCCACTTTTTTAGATGACTAAGACAGTTCATGTCAAAACTTTGTGCAAAATAATACCACAAATGTTGCAGTAACATAGCAAAAAAAAATTTTCTCAACAATTTTGATTGACGGAATAAGCACTCTTTCTTAAGTCACTTCTCAAATATGGTATTTTTTAATTGTCCAACAAAACGTTCGGGTCAATTTTGAATAAAAACCATGCTCTCATGTTCGATTCGGTTACGACTAAGAAATGACTGAACTACCGGCCTCTGCCGGTTTTAATTTTAAATGCGATTTTGCAAATAGATGGGAAGCATTCACGAAACTCAAAATTTACTTTAAATACTTTCAAAAGAACTTTGATTTTTTAATTTCAGATAAACCTAAGGGACAAAATCATTTCCAACGTTTTCTGGATTTTCATGAAGCACTACATTGAAGCGTAACGTACAATCAGGTTGAAAACTGGATTGGGTCAAAAAAATTTTTTTTTGTATATTCCATTACATGTTCAAATTTAATAAAAACAAAATTTGCCTGAATAACTATGACAGTTTCTAAAAAAAGCGCATTTATAAGAAAGCCTTTTTTTCCATGATTTATATTTAGTTAATAACTCCTTAATCAGTCTCTTAAAAAAAAGGTCTTTAAAATTGTATTATCAAAATGTATCTGGGAATCAGAAAGAAATTTAATATTAACTATAGTACGAGTATGTCATTGTTCTTGTTGAAATTGTCAGCCTTAAAAAGTTTAAAAATTATCGGAATAAGTTTCATAAATCATAGAGCCACAAATAACGTTGAACATAAAACAAAATATAAGCATTATTCACTATAAGTCAATTGTCTAGAGATAAATTTTTATACAATCAATATATCATGCACTTTGAAAACACCATTAAATCAGATTCAAAAACGTTCTGGAGCTATGTATGTGAATTGTTCTTAAATGACAAATTTTCATATTCTCTCTGCAATACAGTGTAAGCATGCAAGTCGGCGTCCTCGTTTACGTCCTCCACCCTAAGTTGCGGTGTCATCACTGTGCTCATTTTTTTTCATTTTTATTGTCTAATTTTTGTTATTTGTTATATCATGAATTGTATATGTTTTTCCTATACTTATTAAAATTATAAATTGTATTTTCAATTAAAGTAGTATGTAATGAACAACCTAGCATTGTTAATATTAGTACATAAGGCAAAAATGCAGTGTCTAATGAATGCGACCCTGTAATTACACGGACAAAGGGAATAAGCCTAAACACACCCGAGGAAAGACGCGGCGCAAATCGCTAGAAAATTTATAATAGAAGGAAAACTAATCAACAGATTTAAGCTTGTTAAAAATATTTTATTTTATTGAAAAGGTTTCAATAAACATTATGTTCTGCATGCATGACCAGAAATACTTTCTAGAACTTCAATACTGTACTGCAATATTGTCATACATTGAAATATTGCAATATGGACTGAAATATTTTGAATAATTCTGCAGTAGCATTTTAAAATGTATTATTGATTGCTGTAAATATTGTAAAATTACCCACAATTTTAAATATTGTATAGCAATATTTCAGTTTTTTAATATATACATTTTGCAAAAGTATCGAGTATCCAATACCGACCCTTTTTTTTTGATCCAATGTAAAATGCTTATGTTATAGCATCGAGTAAAAAAAGTACTTGAATCGAATGAAAAGTATCGAGTTTTTACTTGTACTTACTTATGTCGAATCATAACTAGGCGTGTGACCATCTTAGAAAGGGAAAAAGAGTGGTACGGTTTCTAGCACGATCGACAAGCAGACAGGATAGACGTGTTTCTCGCGGGTGAAACAAACAGAAGTACCGTGTACTTGGATATTCACGTTGAGGAGCACCGTGTGCTCTCATAGCATACGTATCATCTTTGAGCGCTTCGACAAGAGTAGTACTGTGTTCACTTGCTTCATTTCAATAGCGAAACAACAAGCAGTACTGTGTACGCTGAGAGCCACGTAGGATAATACGCGTGCGTCCCGCCATGACTATAAGTGTGCTCCTGGTGTAGGGAAATGAATGTTGACTGTCGACTAGGGGTCGTTCCAATTAATAAATTTTCTGTGTTCAAACCCTGGATGCGGCGAGTAAAACCCCTACAGAAAGGGTCGTTAGAACCAATGTTGGCGTTTTGGTAGAATTCTACCAAACTTGGTATACTTTTTTCTTCTTAATCTAATTTTTTTGTAGATTGGTGGAATTGTCTCCGATTTGGCAGATTTTCGGTAAGATTAATATTTAAGAAAATTTTTAGAAAACGGGGAAAAGTCTGGAAAGATTGGGGAAAAATTAGTTGACTTACAAACCGGCATCGGATCTTTCGTCAGAGCTATTCCCTTATTATTTACCATCTTTAAAATGATTGTTATGGTGATGTGCAGCACTGCACTGCACTTTTCATTATGTCTGGCTGTGTTTGTAAGTACTATAAAATCTGTTGTGTGTACCTCCTAAGGCTGATGTTACACGGTCAATGTTTTTTGTTTTTACTCTCTTTTCATCATTTTGTTTGATGCCCTGTTACACTATCAGTTTTTTGCTGAATGTTATTTTTTATCTATGTTTTTCCAACTAAAAAGTATTTAATTGTATTTTGGAGTGAATGAAAATTCAACAATTGGAATGGAAATGGATGGAAAATAACTATAATGACAATATGAGATAATGTCGGTAGAAATAGCAACAAATTATACAAAAAATATTGCATTTATAAATGAAAAACACAGAAAAATAATCTTTAAAATTTGCGAACTATTAAAATAAACTACGACACTTTGTTACTTGGCCATTGAATTACCATGTTATTATAAAAATTATTAAGTAATTTTTTAAACAGTACTCATTTTCATAAACAAACAAAAGCCAACAACGCAAAGGGTGGCAAAGAAAAAAGATTTATTTATAAGTTAGTAAAAATTGTAGTATTTTTCATAAAATATTAGTATTTGCCAATAAAATGCAACAGTGTATCTGCAGCAACCCCATTTTATTTGAAGTGATGCAGGTTTTTTTTGTTACTAAAAAAGTTTGAAGTGAAATGTGTTCATTCTCTCTTTTGCTCAGTGTACATCAAAGCAATTCAAAGCAACAACAATTGCATTGTTTGACAGCAAAACATTGATCGTGTAACATCGCCCTAACGCTAACGCTACGCTCAACACTACAATTTAGGTATGACAGTAGCGCGTCATGGCAGTAAAAAACAGAGCAACGCTGTAAACTGCCACTGCTTTACTACCATGACGCGCTATTGTAACATAGGCTTCAAGTTTAAGTAAAGACGTGTACTTTCCAAATTAGAGGTAAAAAAAATCGAAAATAGTTTTTTCGAACTTTAGGCTCATATTCACTTTCCTTTACTATGGTTGCTTTCATTTCTGTGGTAAAAAGGAAAAACAGCTTAAGTTTATTTTTTTGTCAGCCGAGTTTATTAGCTTTGAATAGAAAAATTAAAGAAACTATAGCACTGTTTCAAAAGATTCTAATCAAAACCATTCTTGAAACGGCCTGTATACTGGCCTGTTCTGACATCCGAATTGGAATTGCTTCGGAAACGAAATTGAAATCCGATTCGGATTCAAAAAGGTGTTGTGCATTCAGAAGGGAATTGAAAATTTCGAACTGAAATTGAATCCGATTCGAACTTATGTTCAAAGGGTATGCTTAGTGATTTTTAACATTGCAATTGTTTTGAAGTTTAATTAATTAAAAAATTTAGCAAAAAAATAAAATAAAACCATAAAGTTACTTTTAAAAATGTAAATAAATAAAATGTATTTTTGTAAAATATTTGTAAATTTTGTAATATATATAATGAGAGGAAAACATTGTTTCTTCTTCATTCTTCTGATTTTCTACTAAAATTGCTGCCAAAACTGCTATTATTAGCTTAAAATACTTGAATTAAAAAATTTTTGCAAAAATAAAACAGTATTTCTTACAGTTGCTTTTTCACATTTAATTTTTTGTTTTTTCTTTAACAATTTCTATTTGTTCCAAAATTTACAAATCCACACGCTCTTAGCTGATCGGATTGAATCCGATTGAAATTTTATAAAATCGGATGTCAGAACATCTACAATCGAATTTAATCCGATAGCAATTCCGAAAATCTGATCGCAGAGCACGGAACATCGGAATCAATTCCGTTTCCAAACAGAAACGGGTTTCTGAACAGGGCTGATAATTTAAAAAATTATTTTAAAATTCGATCCAGTTTTTTATTTATAATCGAAAATATATGCTAAAAAATATTTTCCATCTTAAGTCAAGTTAGGTTGTTTTTCATTTTAACCCTTATTTATATGAATTCGGCTGAAGATTAAGAAAATTGCCCAAATTTGTGTGCCAATGTGAGTTTGAATGCAATTAATTATTGTAAGTGCGCTAAATTAAGGTATATTGTTTTTTTATGTAGCTGAATTGTGTATATATAAATGTTAATATATATGTATAAAAAATCTTAAATAATAGAGTTATATATATGTATATATTAATTTTTGTATATTTTATATATACAGAAAAGTCCGATTTCAAGGAACAGTTCTTTAAGGAATGATTCTTCGGTTCCATTATAAGGATGCTCTAACCTCAGTTAAAAAAAAATAATATATACAGTGAAGGACGGACATAAGTCTACATACACTACACCGTTTCTGTAAAACTAAAGGATCTAAAGTGAAAATTAGGTTTGTAGTTTAAACAATGAAAAACCCAAAAAAAAACTTCAATAACAACATAACGGCAAATTCATAAGCAAAACAAAAAATTAACTTACAGATGGGTAACGCAGCGCTGTGTTACGTTATTGCGCTCATACATTTACCCAGCGTCTACACCTGCCAGTGCTGGTATGCCAGCACTAACACATTCCCACTTTTTTACTAATACTCTCACACTTTTTTCATTGGCAGAGTCACTGGCAAGCATATTTCAATGCCAATGAATTCTGCCAATGAATTCTGCCAATGATTTGGCATAAGCTGGCAATATTTGACGTTTCTACAAATTTGTGAGAAAAAACAAAAACAAAGTAGAGCAGAGCGAGAAAATTGTTAGAAATGAAGTGCCTGACATTTTGTTAGAAATGGATTGGCATGATAATTTGCAGGACTCCTACGTCACAAGGACAATTTTTCTGTTTTTTGACAGATAATACGTATTCTCAATTGGCATGCCAGCACTGGCAGGTGTAGACGAAGTGTTATTGTTGCTGTTCACATGGGCGCAAGCATGAACGCCTATCAGAAAGAGACAGTAGAAAAAAAAAATTGAAAGTAAGAAAGAAATAGAAACGTCTTTTTCTAACTACCTATTTTCTCTATCTCTCCCTTTCAGACAGGCGGTCACGCTTGCGCCCGTGTGAACAGCCACATTGACAATGCTGTAGCACAATAACTCAGTATTAAAACAATAGCGCAAAAGAATATTCAATATTGGGTTTATGCATTATTTGATAATTAAAAAATTAATGATAAATATGAAAAATAGAATAGTATTACGTTTTTTCTTTGTTTTTATTAATTTTTCATTTATTTCAAACATAAAATATGTGGACACAAAAATAAGATGAATTATGTTAACTGCACAAAAATATATTGCTTTAAAATCATTGAAAATCACATTTTAAGAGAAACATTTTATGTTTTTCGTTGGAGATCAACTATCTTAAATAAAAACTTAAAAATCATTATAGCCTAATTTATTGTTTTTTGTAGACTATGAAAATTAAATCTAGTTGTTAATTTTCAAAGTCTTGACTACTGTTCCATGTTTTAGTTTCATTTAAATAATGTATAACAGGCGTAAAGAACGTATATATGTAGTCATCACAACAACAGTGCAGTCAGAGACAGGCAAATCAGACGGCCGTTTTGGAATCCGCCACGATTCCTGATCAGTGATCTTAGTGATAGTTCTTAATCTTTCAATATCATGGACCCAAAATAATTGTTATTTTTTGTTTAAGATTAAATTGGTTGTGGCAAAAATAATTGCTTTTAAAAAAATAATTTTATTTCATTATAATGCTACCAATTTATTTTTGGTCTTCTATAACCATTATAAATAAGAATTTTTTTTTGGTTATTCAAAACCAATTAAAATAAGAAAATTTTGTTTTGGTTATTCATAACCAATTAAAAAAAAACAATATTCTTTTTGGTCTTTCATAACCATTATAAATATTTTTGTTTGTTTTTTTGGTTGTGCATAAATACAATTTTCGCTTAGCTTCCATTTCACATCTTGAACGTTATTCTATGAATGATTTGTGCATAAGCACTTACATTGGCATTGGCACTTAGGTTAGGTTAGGTTGGAGTGGCAGCCTTCTGCTTGAAAGCACACTTAAGCACATAATTAGGCTCATTGTGATACCACAGTACGGCGCGACTCCCCCATTTACGGAGTGGAGAACCATGAGGATTCCATAATGAATCTGGCTATGTCCTTAATATTTATGGATGATAGCTCGGACAGACTAGTGAAGAAAGGTGAACCCAGGAGTTTTAGTCTCCTCCTTACATGGCACTTACATAACCAAAAAAAACTCTTATTAATATTGGTTATGAATAACCAAAAAAAAATTTTCTTATTTATAATGGCTAGGAAAGACAAAAAAAAAAAAATATTTTAATTGTTATAACCATTATGAATAACGAAAAAAATACTTTTTTGTTTATAATGGTTATGAAAGACTAAAAAAGTATTGGTCTTTAAAACAATTATTCGCAACAAATTTAAAAAAAATTATAATTTAATAATTATTTAGTGATTTTTTCCAATATTGGTTATAACTCTTATGTTATCGTAACCCAGAATTGTAGATTTGACTCCAAATATCTTCACTGAATAGAGAATATTGTATACTTATTTGTTGTTGTGTTTTTCTCATTACTACATAACAGTTCGTTATTTCAAAGTCTAGTACATGAGACGTGTGTTTTAGAAAAATGATTATTGACGTCATTTTTCTGAATCAGGCCCCAAACCTTAATTACAATTTAAGAAAACAATTTGCGATATTTTCGAAGCTTCCGATCTTTTATGCATGGAAAAATATTCGCTTACAAGGAACAGATGTGGCTGAAATACACAGCGATTTCTGAAAAAAAAGGAATACTGTAAATACTGCGCAATTTCGTTAACTCACTGCGATGATACAGAAGATTGCGCTTGCGTCATGGTATCAACGCACAAAACTTCTCTGCGTTACCCCTCCCTACTATCTTAGCATGAGCAATAACATTTCATGCCACTTTCAATATTTAGTTGGTTCCCCTTGAGTATCAATAGCTGCTTACAGTCATCGTGTCATTAAGGCAAATAAGTTTACGGTCTTTTCGAGGGCTATTATGCTATTAAAGTAATTTTTTTTTCATTAAACATCCTTTATACAACTGCCATCCTAATTTTTTTTATAGATTCTTAGCTTTAGAGAAACTGAACTGAACAGGTGGTATATGTAGACTTTTATCCTCCACTGCATGTAACTGTTCTGACAAGCAACTATTATGTCTAATATGACCAGGCTTCAAAATTTATTAAATTTTATTAATTATGATGAGCTGTGAAGGAAAAATTCTTCTTCTTTGCATACTTCAAGGGGTTTTTAATTAGAGCCCTGCGCCGCCGCCGCCGATCATTATACCAAAAAAGGTGTCTTGCGGTTATATCGTGGATCGGATCATCCAAAATAAAAAATCCAAAAAGATTTAGTTAATGCAAGGTATTATCTAGTATTTAATTGAAAGAATAATCAAAATATCAATTTTTAACAAAATGGCGGCTTTACAAAAAAAATTTTCATTTTCATTTTAACAATTTTATTGTTAAATTGTAAAATGACGATCAATTACTAAAATATCGCTTCAGCCACTTTCGAGTAATCTTCCTCACCGACTTTGAAAACAGAGTTTTGAGATAAACGCGTTCAAAGTTTTTAAATTTCTTTACGCATAAGCCCTATTCACGATTTGTTGTAAATGGTCTTGCATCGTTGCATATGCAAAATATGGTATGTCTGCTATCACAACAACAAATATATGTGATATGCATTAAAAATTTGCATTTGCAATGATGCAAGACTATTTGCAACTTATCGTGAATAGGGCTATAGTGTTTTTTTTTTCAATTTGCACCTACTTCAATAATATTTGTCGGATCGACATGAATATAATCAAATATATAAAAAAATAGATTTTTTGAAAATTATAACTGCGTATAACCACTTAATTCGCTAAATGGGTCATTTGCAAACAAAATGCTTTTTTTTGTGATGAAAAATTGACATTCATTAAGTTTAATTAATTTCAACTTCAAGACTGTGAAAAAGTAAACCATTTATGAAGAATTCGAAACAACCATTGGAAACTTTTCTAAAACGCTATTTTTAATATTTTTCTTAATTTAACTGTAATCGGCTTTGATTTTATGTAAAGAGTGTTACCTTATTTATTTCCACCAAAAGGTGATAAAAAAACTACATTGAAAGAAAAAATTACAGCCTCTTTTATTTGTGTGTTATTGAATAATTTAAATCAACTCTCACCGCAAAAGTTTATTTTGAAATACCAAAAATACTAATATATTCTGCATTTTATGAATTTGACTTTGAAAATTAGGGAGTTTTTAGAAAAAATAAATAATAGTAGAGCTTTTTAGTGCGGTAACTAAGTAATGTATCACAAATTTTCTGCAACAAGTTATTTAGCCATAGAATTCTGAGTTTACAGTAGAACAAATAAAAAGAATAAACTTTGAAAATTAAACAAAAAATTTTCATCCAAATTGTGTAAAAATTTTAAAATAAAAATATTCGTAATTCACAATAGTTTTTATTAACAAAAACTTATTCATCTGAATCAGTGAACCTCTGAGTACCAAATTTTTTTTATTTTTTGAAAAATACTAGGACCGTGTTTTATAATTGGTTTAAAGCCCGTAGTTTTTTCTTTCAATGACCTATTGTTTTGTTGGCAGTAGCATGATAAGTAAATTAAATGTATTGTAAATTATTTCTTCTTTTGTTTTTGTTACAATATAATTTGATGAATGTCTCTAGTTTCATTTACTGTTTTTGATTTTATAGGCAATAATTTGTCAATATCGGAAATTTGTTTTACTGATACATAAAATAATTTGATGTCGGATCAATGGGAGACAAGTGATTTAAAACAGCACTGCTGTTCCTTTTCCGTGTGATTTCTCAAAAAAGGACCAAGTTGCCCAGCTGTATCCTTTTTCATATGTTGATTTCATTTGGACTTCAAAAATAGTTGAGTTCATGAGGTGGAAAAACTCTACGATGAGATATTGTCGCATCTCCGACGGCTTATAAAATTGATTACGTAATAAATAAAAATTATTTTTCTGATGGTACTGTGACGATGGTCTATGTGAGTAAAAATCGAATGTTGATATATATTTTGGGGCGAATTTCTTTAAATAACACTGTACAACAATTTAGAGTTTTACAAAATCAAATGTCGAATGGATAATTCGGGGTCGCTGAATTCGACTCAGATTTTCTCTATCACGTCTGGGATCCCTGGTATGGGAGCCAAAACCCATAATTTGGTATACGCGGAACCAACATAAATTTTTTTATTTTACCTTGTACATGTTTCATAGCTAAGAAAAAGTTGTTTATCATGTAAGAAAGGAAAAAAAATTTTATTTTTTTATTATTTAGTCTATAGAATTTACATTTAATTATAAATTAAAGTGCAAATTTATACAATAATACAGACTTAATGCTAGATAATTTCTATGAGAAGCATTTTAAAACTTTTTTTTGGAATTGAAAAATCTAAAAAATGTTCTTCAGCGATTCTATTATATATCGTTAAAGCCCTGGTAATGGGTTCATTTGAGGCATAATTAGCTTTGTGGAGATTTACGTTAAATGTATGACGAAGATGCAAATTCCGTGCAGGTACTTTAAAAGTAATCAATTCTAATAAATACGAGCAGTCAATATTGCCACAGATAATGTCATATACAAACATTATTGAGAGCGTTGCTCTTCTAGTTTCAAGCGATTTTAAGCTCAAAAGCAAGCATCGAGCATTATAGGATGGAAGTAGTTCCACAAAATTTAGGGATTTAGGGTATTTAATGAAAATTTTTTGAATACGCTCGAGACGGTTGGAATGTACAGCATAGAACGGGTTCCAAATAAATGCTGCATATTCTAGCTTTGAGCGGACAAAAGAACTATATAATAACTTGTGTGTATATGGGTCCTTGAACTCAGAACTACTTCGACGAACAAATGCCATATCGGAGTAAGCTTTTGGAATAATGTAATAGAGATGCTGCACAAATGAAAGGCAAGAGTCAAAAATAACTCCAAGATCCAATATTTCCTTTAGAGAATTAATATGCGAACATTTGTTCTAATTAAGATGTAAATGATTGGCTGTACACCAATTAACAAAATTATTGAGTTCAGATTGTAAGATGTTAATGTCCGATAAATTTCTAATGGCAAGATATAATTTCAAGTCGTCAGCATATAAAAGATAATTTACTCTAGAGAAACAGTCCCCCACGTCATTGATAAATAGTATGAATAGTAAGGGACCAAGTATACTACCCTGGGGGACACCAGATGTTGCTATGAAAGACTTTGACCTTACTCCATCAATCAATACATAGCAGCATCTTTGATGGAGGTATGATTCGATCCATTGCAGAAACGTAGAATGGAAACCCATTTTTAACAGCTTAGAAATCAGAATATTATGCGAAACTTTGTCAAAGGATTTCGAGAAGTCGGTGTATATAGTGTCAACTTGGCAGCCTGATTCAAATGAAGTGATACAATATTTTGTGAAAACTGCAAGATTGGTTACAGTTGAGCGAACCAACACGAAACCATGTTGATTCGGAGAGATCAATCTTTTTACTGCAAAAAATACTTTGTCTTTGACATTACTTTCAAAAGGTTTTGATATAGTTGAGAGCTTAGAGATGGGTCTATAATTAGAAATATTACACTTATTACCTTTTTTTAATACAGGCGAAACTAATGCAACTTTCCATTTGTCAATAAAAATACTCCACCAACGACGACCTCGATAGCCTAGTGGATAGTGCACTAGACTTTCATCTGGGAGGTTCGGGTTCGATTCCCGTCTTCGTCTGGTGGTTAATTTTCATTACTTTCTTATATTCACTAACAATATGAAGTGAATGAGAATTATAAGATAGTGTACAAGTACACACATTTGTTGGTAATGGCAAAACCACCAAGCCGATAAAAAATTGCCACACCGCCGTTCGGAATCGGCGTTAAACTGTAGGTCCAACTATGTGGTATCACAATGGGCCGTTCAGGCCTAAGTGTGTCTCTCGACAGCCACTCCAACCTAACCTAACCTAACACTCCACCAACCCACCCTTTTGGGTGTTATATGAAGCCTCAATTCGATTTATGACTATACCGTGAAAAGGAATGCAAAACCTATCATTAGGTTTTTGTAAAAAATGTTCCACATCAATACATCATCCATTCGACATTTGAAATTTATTGATTCACTGCGTAATCTAAAATTGGATCTAATTGTATCCATATAGTGCTGGGGCACTAAAAAGGTAAGGCGAAATTGTGCAGAAGCAAATAGGTTTATCGAGGCTTTTAATGGAAATTAATCCAGTCTGAAAGGACAATTGATTAAGCGAGGCATCAAAGTGAAACATAAGTACCTCTTCAGTCGCATAATTTTCGGAAAAATCTATAGCCCTATTCACTATTTTGTGCAAATGGTCTAGCATTGCAATGATGCAAGACCATTTGCACCAAATCGTGAATAGGGCTTATATGAATTACAGCTTCATTTGCATTTAAATTTTCTTTGCAAAGGCGATAAGCGTTATATCGAATCTTCATATTAAAATTATGTTTTTTTTTTAATTTTTTTTTTATGTCACATTGAAATTGATTTTTTAACGAAGACAACAAAGAAACGTTCACAATTTTTTAAAAACCTTCACATCATATTTCACATGAGAGTCTTTTTTATTCTCCTCGTTGGCAATCAACCATTTGTACCACTTACATACATTATTTAAATTTGTGATATTAGCAGGAATCTTTTTCAACTTATAATTTTACAAAATTACAAGCGCAAACTGACGATTGTTCATAACACATAATGTGTTAAAAAGGCGTGAAATAGCTTTTGTATAGAATTATATTATTTTGATACCATTTGGAAATTTTAGATTCCATATTGGCTGCTTTTTATTTGGCGTGTCTACTAATTTCATAATTTTTTTCAGCTTGTAACGATTCAATCAATATTTTAGTAGCAGCATAATCCTGATTTGCATTGTTAGGCATTCTTTTGTTCCATATTTTGGTTTCAAATTTGCCAAAGCTTAAAACAAATTTTTTATTATGATTTTTATCAATTGGCTGTTGTTTCGCGCTTCTTATACTTTTCTTTCTTCTCAGTATTTTTAGGTGTATTTTCTAAGAGTTAAATTTTTTGTTTGAGTTTTTTATTTAACTATTTTTTATTTAAACTATTTTCTTTTTTTCTTCTTTTGGTGAATAGACGGCGTGGCATGCATGCATTTTTTTTCCGTTGGACAAATTGCTCCTTTTAGACCATTTGCCACTCTTTAATAATAATTTAAAAAAAAAAACATTTTAATCTGATTTATATTTAAAAAAAATTGAATTCACCTTTCACTGTGTTTCTTTTTATATATTGCCTCCCATTCTTTGTCAAATTTTCGCTTTTCTGTATATCTTTTTTGAATTTTCCCTATTATCATTTTGATTTCATTATACTTCAATAACTCTACTGAGCGTAGCCCCCTAATTTTAAAGAAAAACTTAAATTTTTCGAAAAAATATGGTGTTATGAAGTTTTTGAAAAACGTTGAAGATTCGGAAAAAGCTTAAGTTCTAAAATGAATGTCTTCATCAAATTTATTCTAACTTAAAATAATAAAAATATGTCAAATTATTACTAAAAAACTTTAAAATTTTTTTAAGACCATTATTTTAACAAAAAATTAGATAATATTATTTACATTTATTTTATGATAGACTGAAAAACTGAGGAAACTAAAAAAAATAATTTTATTTGCAAATAACACGCATTTTTCAAATTTTTTAATTGTTTTTTTTTTCTTAAGCTAATTCACATAATTCTAATACAAGAACCATGGGTGCTTAACAGACTCGTATATGGATTGGGAGGATCAAATCACAGTATAGTGGCTGATCAAATCACCGGGTGGCGAGCTGGTAGAAACCGTTACATAGAGTTTTGGCTTGCAGTCGAACTAGAATTGGTTCCTGCCGGTCGAAATCCTCGAAAAGCGGATTAGCCACGATTCGGTGAGCTTTGCAAAAAAAGAATTCGCGTTGTTCCTAGACTCGGGACAATAGAGTCAATCGAGGCAGCCTCTAATACATTAGGGCGAATCTTGGTTGAATGCCATGAGATGATGTGCCCGGAATATAGGAGTAGACAAGGTAAAGCGGTCCCTTGGTGGAACGCTGAGCTTTCCGGAAAAACTTCTGAATGGAGCCCTCAAATCTCGGTTGGAAGCGGACTGGACAGCTGCAAAAAGACTATAAGAACAAGGTGAAATATTAAAAACTGGACTCTTATAGGAATTTTTGCAGTGAAATGGTAGATCAGAAGGGTTCGGCGAGGCTACGCAAAGTTCTTCAAAAGGATTGGAGGGCTAAACTGGACCCACTTCAGAAGCCCGATGGCTCCTACACCAACACCAGGTCAGAAGTTAATGAGGTATTCCTTTTAACGCACTTACCGGGTTGCAAGGTAGTCATTCGATAACTTTAAGTCCCCTGGACCCGACGGCATTTATCCAATCATGCTAAAGCAGGAAGGGACAAATCTTACGAAGGTTTTGGAAAGAATCTTCGTGGCTTGTCTCGCTCACTGATATATTTCACGTCTTTGGCGCTCGGTTAAAGTTGCATTTATTCCTAAACCGGTAAAGGATAACTAGGCTCTACCGAAAAGTTTCCGACCGATAAGCTTGATATTCTTTTTGCTTAAAAGTATTGAACGCATGGAAGCACATCAGGCTGAAGGTTTTGAATCAAAGCCCTCTCAATTCTCGACAACCTGCTAATCAGAGTGGAAAATCCTGTGAATCAGTTCTTCACGACTGTTTTAGTACAGTTGAACAAGGGCTGGAAGGAGGGAACTACACCCTGGTAGTGTTTGCCGATATTGACTCGATGTGCTCTTCGGCCTGACAATAGTATGTTGAAGAAATCGTCATTCGATGGGTTCATGCCATGCTATCCAAACGGCCGCTTATCACGGGGGAGAAAACGAAGACATTGTCATGGTCGAGGTTGAGAAAGAATGCCCCTAAGGGTTATACTCTCTCCTCTTCTATGACCCTTCATAATGATTTGTAGAATTTTGGAATTCACATGCAAGCGTATGCTGACGATGTGTGCGTACGGGACGGTCATTACAGACGGTGTGCATTAAAATGGAAGAAGCCTTGTTCAAGATCGAGGTTTGGTGAGACCTGCAGGGTCTTTCAGTGAATCCTAGTAAAAGCACCTTAGTGCTTTTTATTAGGAAACGCAAAAAGGATGGCCTGTTAGAACTAACGATGAAGGGAGTAACACTACAGTTGTCTTCTGAAGTTAAATATTTAGGGGTAACCTTAGATTGCAAACTGTTATGTAAGACGCACGTCGAGCTGAAGGTTTCTCTTGCACTGAAGGCTTTCTGGCAGTGCAGGCGAGCTTTCGGCAAGACTTGGGGTCTGAGTCCAGTTCTGGCATACTGGTTATACATTGCTCTTATGAGACCTATTGTCACGTACGCCTCTGTAGTATGGTGGGGACGAACTTTAGTTAAGTCCACAGTATCCTCTTTGACCAGGCTTCAGAGAAGTGTGTGCCTGGGTATATCTGGTGCAATGTGTACTACATCTGGTGATGCCTTCAATGTCTTGCTTTACTTGCTTCCTCTGGATCTTTAAATTCGTAAAGAAGCGATGAGAGCGGCCTACAGACTCCGGTTAAATGGAGTCTGGAATGTCGAGGCGGAAATAGGACACAGTCAGATATACCACCAGTTGTCAGTACAGTGTCCACTGTCCATGATGCTCGTGGACAACCATGTGCCTTATATCCGCTTCGGAAAAAGAAATGAAGTCAAGTTCTCAAAACTACATCAATGGTCCAGAGGTCGTATTCCGGGGTCTCCGTCATGTCTTCTATACCGACGGATCCAAAACCTCAAACGATGCTGGATCTGGTTGGTAGTTGGACGATGAGACCAAGTACTTTTTTTCCACTGGACAGATGGCGACAGTCTCCTTAACGGAGGTTTCCGCTATCCTGGAGGTAGCGGGCTGGAAGATTGAGAGGAGATGGTATGGGAAGTGAATAGGCATCTGCAGTGATAGTCAAGCTGCACTGAAGGCCCTTGCAGGGAATAAACTTGCTAATGAAGGTTCTGCAATTGCACCATGGGTTCCGGAACTTTTTTTTGGCGTAAGCTCTTGGGAGGTGATGCATTGGATCAACGACTTTGTGGAATCTATCCATAAAGAAAGATGGTCCGGGCTTGACTCCTGCAGAATCGCACAGAAGAAAGGACCTGAAAAAACTAGTGGGTGTCATTACCGGACATAACACATGTGGTCACCACATGACCAACATGGGCGTCATCACCGACCCAACCTGTTAATCGTGTTTTGAGGACGACGATACTACTGAGTATTATCTTTGTAGCTGTTCGCGAGAATCAGATTAAGGCTGTTACGTTATGATGTCTTGAGTAAGAATAATATTTATACTCTCCCTCTCCCTGAGCTTCTAAGGTTCATCAGCAGTGTGGCCAACTCAGCGCTTTCCCCGCTAAATTTAGTATTTTTTTAAAATTAAAACGCGGAAAGGAAGTGATTTAGCGGTCAGCGTGTTTTTCAACGTGTTTTTTTTCAATTTAAAAGACATCAAATGCTCCGATATATAATCAATTTCCTGAATAATCCTAACAACATTTTTTATTGAAACAATGAGCAATGAACTTATTTAAAACCAAAATTCATAACCGTAAGTCACTCAATTCACTCTTTACTTCATATAAAAAATGGATTGATACACTAAAATTCATTTTGTAAAAACTACAAAATACCTGATGACGTAAATAAACAGCACTAGTGTTTATAATGCTTCTGAATTCAGACTAACGAGTGTGTTATGGCCAGAAGAAGCTGATAGTAATGAAGAGAATATAGATTTCGACATTGATATGTCGCTCATTTACTAAAAGACTGTCAAAAGTCAAAAACCACGATTTTTGAGTTAATGATGCAGAATTATTCATTATATCACGCTTCATATTGTGTAAAAATTTCATATTAATATCTTGAATACTCTGCGCGTGAGAATTATAAGATTTCTTCCTTTTTCAGCAAAGTAGGAGTCACTTGAAAACTTTAAATGCGTTTTCTGCAAAATCGGGTTTTTTAAGTTATGACAGTATTTTAGTAAATGAGCGATGTGATAGTTATAAATTATTACTCTGTATATTTTTTTGTGATCAAAGTGTATAAAATATTTTTTTTTCCATTATCTTATTTTAGTTTTTCTTGTGATTGTATAATTTAGAAATGCTATGAATTAAAAACTTTAAAAATACATGTACTTAATTAATTTTCTTTTTAATACAACAGTTATCCTTAAGTTTTCCAATGGGGCATAAGGTCTGCTATAACCTTTGTAACCAGGAATTATAGCAAAGCCAATTTACGGTGATAACACTGCAAGTATACAATTCACTTATTGACAGTCAGCATCCGTGTTTTAAAGAAAACTCAAATAAAATGGAAACCGTATCTCCCATTTTACTTAAGTTTTCGAACATTATTGGGATATACAATCCCAGGGTTAACGAGGTTAAAATAAGAAAAATACGAATTAACGGTTTTGTAGTTTAAGGCTCTTCTCGTGTATCTTGTCAACCACGAAAAACACAAAAAATTCCTTTAAAAAGTGATCTTAGCTATCTACAATGCTTGATTTTTTCCGAATCATAGTTCCATAGAATATTGCTTTGCATTACGAATTATAAGAGGTTGTCAACAACCAATTTCGATTTATAAGAGGTTAAACAGACCTTGTATTAAAAAAAATACAAATGTGTAGAATTTTTGCGAATTTAGGCGCTTTTTTCAAGGGGCCAGCAGTTTGTTACGAATTATTGAGATTTTTGAATTAACGGGGTACGATTCTACTGCATATTTGTGTTTAACACTTTCATGAAGAAAAAATGTAGCGCTTTTTAAAATAAAATACTCGTTTTTTCTTAATTTTAGCGGATTTTAAAAAACAAAAGTTGGCCACACTGGTCAGGCTACATGTTTTTAGTGAAACAACTTTTTTGGCTGTTTGAGGTCTCTATAAGATTATAATAAAACAGAAGTAATGAGTTTTTGAATATAACACATTGACACATGTTCTAAAACTTTGATGGGCCAATATTCGTAAACCGTTAGAGACTCCAAATACTTATTTTCATATTCTTATACCCTAAAATTTGTCCTGCCGATTTACAAAAAATTATCTAAGTCGAAGCAGTGTCTAAACCAATTTCCGCTTAAGTATTACAAATCTAAAAACAGTTAAATTTCAAACTTCATACAGAAAGGAAACCTTCCTTAATTTACGCCGCCGGTTAATCCCCCCCATCGGCGCAGGGCTCTATTTTTAAGTTTGTCTTGCAACATTTGCTGTTAGAAATGTTAAATTTTACCAGAAAAATAATGAATGGTGCCAACGAAAGAGTTTGCATCTCGATCTTAGAAAATGTGTGACAAATTGTTATTCCCTCATTCAGCTTTTTACTTTTTACCAAATGTTTCTAATTTAAATCATATTTTTCAGATAAGCTACATACATAATGAATTTACTAATATTTTGTTCAAAAACCGGGCGTAATAACGAAAATCTAGAAATGCAAGTAAGGAACCTCGCGGCTGAGTAACGGGGTAAAAAAGTAATAATTTACCGTAGAAAGTGAACACATCTAACATTGAAATAGTGCACTCTAGTGTAAATATCAGTCATTTGTTTTTTTTTTTCTCTGCGATATATGTTACCAATCTAAAGACCCGTTTAGACGGGCGAGTATGTCCGAATAGGCAATCGAAGACATGTACGATGAAAATATTAACTTTATGTTCACACGGTGGAGCTTGTTAAAGCAGCTAATTTCAACTTTTCTTGTGCGTATCAGATGGCTTCTAGTGATTCCGACCAAATTTTTCGTGCTGAACACGAATCCCATGACGTCACTCTTTCGAGAAAAAAGAGGTTGAAACCCCTAAAAAAGCGCTTTTGGCCATTTTTGAATAACTGTGGAGCTGAACCCAGACGTGCTACTAACTTCGCCAATATCAGAAATCATAGGCGGACTCATCCCCTTTCAAATAAGCTCTAAGTCAAATTGTTCGCACTAGGATCCATCCGCAAAACACATGCAGGGCAGTGTAATCAATGAATTCACTCCAAAATTTTTCCATTTTTTCGCACGATACTCACTCAAAAACTTTTGCTTCTAAATCTAGAAAGGTATAAAGTCGGACCGACATGCGTTCACACGCTTGGGCATGTCTTCAAGCAGTCGGCAAAAATCAAAATATTTTGATTATCTTTTTGCCATTTTTTGCGTTCACATGATGAGATTTGTCTTAAAACCGCAGTGTAACATGTATTTTAGTCAAAACCAAAGTAAATGTGTAAAGTGGGGTTAAAAACAAGTACGGTATATTTTGTTATTTGAAAGTAGTTTTGTTTTACACTTTTAATCTGTTACTCCATTAACCAGCACTTTACCCTAAAGAGTGAACAGGGCATATATGTATATCTGGTGATAAATACTCGTACTATTCTATGGGAATTCGCTTAACCCTCTAGTAGGCCAATTTTTTCAGCATTAAACAATATGAGGGTTGGTTGCTTTTAATGTATAAAACTCAGAAATGAAGTGGAAAATCGAATTGGAGTCATTATTTTTGTTCAAGGTGAGAAGATAGGTGGTCCATTAAAAAGCTTATAGTCCCGATAAATCAAAAAGTAATAAATTATTATGTTTTCAAATCGCATAAATGTAATCGATTCCCTACTTCCTAGTACTTTTTCAACTCCAACCAACAACCGTGAGTATTTTTTATTTATAATTAAAATTATCGCAAATAATTTTAATTTCACCCAAAATAATTTTTATTCCTAAATTACTCGAAATCTGACCTTCGACTATCAAAACCAAACAACGCACAGAGTACTGAAGCTAAGCAACGTGTATCTCCGGTATTCGTCTATCGAATGAGCACCATGAATACACATAAAAAAAATTTTAAACGGCTTTTAAATTGAATCAAGCTGTTGCCCGTCTGTAGACGGCCCTGTCTACTAGAGGGTTAAGCAAACAGGGTGAGTGTTGTAAACATTCCAGAAGTTTTTTCCTGAATGAAAAGAGAAATCGCCTTTTAAAGGATTATCTTTTCAACCAGGGGTATTCTGTATACATTTATATACATAATATTCAAATATATATACATACAATAAGAAATAATATGTATACAATAAAAATATATATTATATATACATATATGTACAACTATATAACACTAGTTAGTATTTTTTGTCAATGTAAGTACGTGCCGTTGGTACTGGTGATGTGTAGACTGCATGTGTTGGCATACAATAACGAAATGGCGGTGGACCATCACTCGCAGCAGTTCCTTCTGCAGTTGATTTCAATGATGTGTCCATATCAGCATTAGACATCGCTGATGCAACGTTTCCTCCTCCACCTATAATACCATTTGCTCCCATTTCGTCTTTTGCACCTTCCCCATCTTTTTTATCCTTATTTTTATCCTTTTTGTCATGTTTCCGTAACTATAAGGCATACATTTTATATATATATACAACAGAAAAAGGTTAAATATATACATTAACATATATATATATATAGGATGATTCCGTCCCGATGGTCAACATGAAAGGAGGTGATAGAGGAGGCCTTTAAAAGTAAAAAATTCTATGAAACAGAAGAGGCAGCCTATTCTCACTGCCATAGAGGGCTACAAATTTGTGTGCCCTGTTCCCTTCTTTTCGCCATAACCTCTAAAGATGACAACCAAAGAACACAATTTTCATTAACACAATTTCTATTGTATGGTATATTATATTGAGTTGATTTAAATTTCAAAGTTTGCATTCAAAAACCTAACTTTAACCTTTTCATGCCCGAATTGCAATGGGGTTTATAGAAACCTTTTGTACTGAAATTATGGTTACTTAGACTTCCATAAACATCACACTAAATTTCATCCCTCTATATTGATTTGTTTGTCCTTTATTAAAGGTTAAAAAATATAGCTATGGAGCTGGAGATAATAGCTGAATAACCCTTTTTCTTCAATCTTTTTATTTTCATATTTTCTTGTCTTTTAAAAACATATTTCATAATAAAAATTTCCGCTTATTTATGAAAAATTTTTGCACTTAGGTTTTTGACTTGACTTCAAAGACAAAAATTATCAAAAAATTGGCATAAGCAGAAAATTTTAAATGTTCGGCTACAAGAAACCGTGAAGAATACCTAACTAATATTATTAATAATAAACTTTGGTTAAACACCTATTTTATGCCAAATTATAGTGAATGTTGCCTATAGGAAACATCGGGCATGAAAGGGTTAAAACCTTTTTATTCGAACTTTTACGTACTACGTCAGTATATTTATTATTAAATAATAAATATTTAGTTATTTTCTCGCACAAAATATAATTTTTATGTGATAAAAACAACTTTTCCATATAAATTGGATTCATTGGTTACGTTCAGAAGACGCAACTGTTGCCCAACTGAGGAGAGCGTGTCTTCTGAACGCGTACTTGTGTGTTTTTGCTCAGCACAACTGTTTGCACTTGGACGCCATTTTTGCGATCACATTATTTTTCCGCTCTTTCATGCCAACATGTTGTTTTCCAAAAATTGGACAGACGATGCACAGTGTCGCGTCTCCATATTATAACCTGTGCCTAAAAATAGTAAACGTTCTTCAATCTCTATGAAACTTTACAAATGTTGTTTTTTGTTCTAAGTAAAGTTCGAAAGAAAAAATTGTAAAAATTGGCTCACTGCCACGCCCACCTCCCATACGAATGAAACACTCATTTTGAAAAAACATATTTAATATAAACACCAGCATGCTCAACTTAAGTGTGTGAAGTTATAGCGGTAACAATATTTACTATACGGAAAATAGGCGGGCAGCCATGCCTACTTAAAAAAAAACCACTAACTTCCAAATAAATTACGCCAAAAGTATAAAACATGGCACAAGATGTTTTAAAACAACTTTTTAATATTCTACTAAGTATAAACAGGCAACCACGCCCACTTTATAAAATAGCTATTGTTTATAAAATAATGATACATCATTATAATAACTATTAACTGCTGCATTACAACTATATATCAGCTTTTTCCCTTATATAACGAAGTTTATTAATTTTCATTTATATTTGAAGGTATAAAAAATAAGCTACTAGTTTTCGCTTTCTGAATCTTTCTGAATAACTAAATGATTAGTCGTTTAAAGTTAAATTTCCAAAATCTATTCCCGGAATAAAAAAAAAAGTATATAAACATTTTTTTCTTGTGTTTCTTCAATTAATATATACTTTGAAATATTTTCGTTAATTGTATGTTTCGTTGAATGAAATTTTCTATGAGCTGAAATAATTGGCTCCGAATAAAGTAACATGTTTTTCGTGTATTATTTAAGCGAAAGTTTCGAATTTCCTTAAGTCTTGCTTCAAGTAAATCTTCTGAAAGCATTCCGATTGGAATGCTAAAATATTTAATAATATCCAACCCGTATATTGATATTTTGTGTACTGTTGCACGCATGGTATACCAAGAATAGTTTTCCATTAACTAAACTATACCATACTTTAATGCAGGGATGACTAGCGAGAAACTAATATAGCTCACTGAGAATCATCATCATTACCTACATATTCTTCGTTGAAAACTTACTTCATCTTTATACACCTGATATTCTCCGCCCTTCCTAAAACTTAAATATTCATATTTTCTTACCAGAACTTAATAACAATAAGATAACTTACACAAATCTCTTTGATTTCGATTAAATCGAAACAAGACTGAAGCCACGAAAAATGCTTGATTTCGAAAATCTTACGATTTCTACGGCAAGAGTTGCACAACTTTGCGAACTTTAGTTTCAAAAAATTTAACTTCTTCCATAGCAGTTCCATTACTAAAAATGTGAAAACCTTTTTTTATGTAGGAAACCATTACAGAGATTTTTTCTTTTCGACTTTCCTTGCGTGCCTCAACTAAAATCTCAAATAGTTCATAAATTTTTACTCTGGGTGTCACTACAAAAATTAATTTATTTCATTTATTTGCAGCTAAAAGCAGCTAGTTTTTTGATTTTATGAAAATACATACTTGTATCATTGTGTATATGAAATACTGGAGAGGTATATTTTGATATATTTTTTTAATATTCTTTCAAAGTTTACGATTGTTTGCAATTTCTATTTGGCAGATTGCTGTTTTTTAAAGTAACGGTTTTTAGAATATGGTAATCCAAAAAAAAAAAAATCAGTAATTTTGTGTTGTAATAATTCCATATTTTCATTACATATATAATTTATATATTTAAATATTTAAAAATTAAATTTTTGCCATAAAAAAAAACGTGTTCTCCAGAATTTCGAACTTTGGAGGCGTGGAGTGGCTATAATAACAATAACATTAGACAAATATTTTGGATTTATTTTAATTAAAGTGTTATCTTTCGATGAGTAAACAAATATTTGCATATTTTGAAACTTTTTTTTTTGTATTTTTGGCCGCACTCGCGACACTGTGCGATGCATTATGCCGTTCAGAAGACACAACAGTTTAAAAACAACTGTTGGCAATTTACAAACAACAGTTTAAAATTTTGTGTATCATCTGAACGCAACGATTATGTAAATATATGAATTGTTTTCCAAAAAAATAGACAATTTAAGATGAAAAATATTCATACTCATTTCATTGAATAACATAATAATCCGTATTTGTTAATTTTGTTTTTACTTAATTACTTCTAAATTTCCTTTAGAAGACGTTTTACTGTGTATGTTAAAATTAGCTTGAGCTTTTATTAACTGTTCTGTAGACGGATAAACTTCAAAACATTTTTGTGAAACTTAAAATTCTATCTTTGATTCCATTTTATTAGATTTTTTGTGTTAAGAATTAACTTATATGTGCACTAGAGAACCATATAGGGAGCTTTTGGGTATAAGTATTTTTTGAAATAGAAATTCTAATTCTAAATTGCTTTTAAAGTTTGAATTTTCAGTTTTTTAATAGCATATTTTTTAAAATCGGTTAAAAAGCAACGGATTTGTGGCCAATTATAATTATTTTTAGAGTCTTGTTAATAACAGTACATTCAAATATCTCTGAAATTAAAGTCAATCCAACAAGTTCAATGCCAAATTCGTAATCGGCGGCCTCGATTTTACGTTGCCCTTTGTAATTAATCGAAGCTCTGAGAAATTTGAATACCCATTGTTGACTTAATTGTTAAGCAAAAAAAATTTAAACCAGACTAATGACGTGCTGTCATCATGCCACCGGAGCACTTTTTATATGTGACCTGCTTTTAGGAAATTGAAATTGCAACACTGCACTTCGAATCAAGGTTCAAAAGCTGGTTTCCTGGGCCCAGAATCTGTACACTCTTTGTCGTCTACAGCCAGCAAGACCACCATTACTGAGTGGGTCGATTCGACTCACAATCGTAAATGGGAGGAACTGAGGGCTTTTAGACAGACAAAGACCTCTTCTTCTTCTTAGTGTCCGCAAGGCTTTCTACCAGATCAGAGTAAGTGTATTTGGCAATGGAGTGATGGGAGACGAGCACCTGAGCTCTTTAACACCACAGGATCTGCTAAGATTTATTAATAAATCTGGTAGATTTAAAGAATAACAAAAAGAAACACTGGATATAGTACAATCGACGTAAAACTTGTCTGAGTTCTGTATTCTTGAATACTTCTTTTGTAGTTCCAACAAAAAAAAAAGGCCATGCTCTAATTTGCCATCTAGAAAACAGATATCACCACTTTATTTGATCAAGTTTTAGAAGAAACAGAATTCAGAGTTAAAAATAAAATTCCTGAAGCTAAAACGGTTGCAGTCAAATGTAATTCTTGGTCTAACATTCGAAATGAAGGCATCGTCAATTTTATTATAACTACTCCGGAGCCGGTTTTTTTAAATCGATACTGGATCAGAAAGACAAACTGCAATACACATAGCTAGTAAAATAAGCAAAGTAATTAAGTAAGTGTACAGACATTTATTTCTATGGATGTTAGGCTCATGTGCTAAAAATTTCTGAATTGGATGACATACGTCATAAAAGTGCTGATTCTGAAAAAAGCAGGGTTCAGAAAAATACACACACTGAATAAAAATCCCATACATAAATGTAAACAAACACAGCTTAGAGCAATCAACATATTTTCATTTTCATATCAGTTTTGTGTATATCCAAATTTTACTTAGTGTCGAACACAATCGTGGATGTGTTTCGTTTTAATATTTGGTTGTGTTCGCATACATCGGTAGTTCACGGATGGTTCGATCGCAACATACACAAACCATACACAGGTCGGAGTCAGGGTTGACGTTTTGCTTATTTGTAAGCAAATTGACTTACTTTTTTTACGGTTGTGCACACGTGTACTTTTTTCTCATTTTGTTTATTTTTTTATCCTTTACTGCATCACATATCATATATGATATGCTTATTTGAATTCATGATAATTTTGTTATGAGAAAAGAATTTCTAGTTCTTTTTTCTATTTATTTTGTGTATGTTCTTTATTTTAGTTCACTTTTTTGCATCCAACTGTCACATATACCGTAATATTGACAGTTACGGTTGAAAGTTTGCAAACATCGCGTGTACTAGTTTTCATAGTTCTGTGAACGTTTTAGTTTTTTGTGAAAATTTAATTATAAATACAAGGTAAGTGCATTATATGTATTATTTAAGTCAGAATTTATTTCAATTTAATTATTTAAAAACTTGATTCAAAATCGTTCATATCATATATGATATTTCATGCATAGAGACCCAAAAAAATTGTAATATCATATATGATATCCATATCGTAAATGATATTACATGCATTAACACTGGAATGTTTCCCAGATGGCTGCGCATGGAAAAAAGATTCAAGACGACGAGATTGAGTTCATAATGAATAACTGGGACGAAAGTGAGGATGATTTTGAAGCCGGGAATGATATAGATGATACTTGTACCGATAGCAAACTAAACAGTATGACCGTAAATAGGGCTAACCAACAAGAAGTCGAAACTGACAACGATAATGATATCAAAGCAACGCCAGCTGAAGAACTTAAGGCTATAAAAATTCATTACTCAAAAATCATTTGGAAGAAGAGAAATTTTGAAAAACAAGGTGTTGACTTCAAGGTCTCTACCCAGTTACCAGATGACCTAAGATGAACCTAAGCACACCATACGCATTTTTTAACTTCCTTTTCCAACCGGATATTATTAACTCAATTGTAGCAGAAAGCAATTTATATGCTCGACAATGTGATCCATCGAGTACATTCGTTTTATATGCTACTGAGTTTGCGGAAGTACATTGGAATATGTGTGCTTATGTCCGTTGCACAAATTCCAAGTACAAGAAGATATTGGAGTCCAATTGTAGGTTATGATCTTGTGAAAAACACACTTTCAGTGAATAAATTCGAGAAAATCCGGTAATATTTACATTTTAATGACAATTCTAAAATGTTGCCTAAGACAAGTTCGCACCATGACGCATATATAAGATACGCCCTCTTGTAGACAAACTGATTAAAAACTTTATAAAAGTTGCTTTTGATGAGTTTTTATGTGTCGATGAGCAGATGTGCTCCACAAAAGCAAGAAACTACATGAAGCAGTATCTTCCAGCAAAACCTCATAAGTAGGGTTACAAGTTTTTCGTTTTATGTGGAGTTTCTGGATATGTTTATGATTTGGAACTTTATACAGGTCAGGAGAATGACGATCGCTTTCAATTAGCTTCCGAAAAGAATTTGGGTGCTAGTACCAACGTTGTAATACGGTTGGCTCGAAGCGTTCCACCAAACATGTATTTTAAAATATATTTCGACAACTATTTTACATCCATTCCATTGATTTCCGAACTGTATAAGAAAGGTATATTGGTACAAAATTTCCAAGAACGTTTCTTTTGCTTTATTGCTGCATATTCATTAAAAATCGCATACCGAACTGCAAACTACCAGACGACAAGTTTTGGAAATTACAGGACCGTGGCACTTCCTTCCATAGTTGCCTGAAATATACAAAAATAGTCACAGTCGCGTCGAATTTCATTGGTGAGCAACCTATTTCAAAGTCACAAAGGCGTGAGAAAAGCCAAGGGCTAAAAAATGTCGATTGTCCAGCTATTATAAAGAACTACAACCAATTCATGGGAGGCGTAGATCTGGCAGATTCCTTGCTTGGAAGATATAAAATAAAAATCAGATCTAAAAAATGGTACCACCGAATTTTTTACCATTTGTTGGACATTGTGCTTACGAATGCATGGCTTTTGTACAGGTATACTTACAGATTTTGTTTTGAAGAATAATTTATATTTAAAATTTAATTCTAAAAATTTAGGCGTGTAGCAAACCAAAGAAATACAAAGAAAGCACTCCAGTCTCTAGCCGATTTTAAAATTTCGGTAGCAAACAAGCTTTGCCATCTAGAAAGCAAAACATTAAAAAGTGGAAGACCGTCCAATGATTTAAATAAGCAAATCGAAATTAAACGCAAGAAAATAACTGCTGCTACTATTCCGTGTGAAGAAGTTCATCGAGATGGCCTTGGTCATTTGCGCACATGGATTTCGCAAAGGATTACATGTAAACTTCCTGGATGTGGAAGGTTAACGTTGGTTAAATGTATTAAATGTGACACAACACTTTGTTTCAACAAAGACAGGAACTGTTTCTCACAGTTTCATGGGTTATAAGCCAAATAATTAATACTTTACTTTTTATTTGTGAGTTTTTATAAGTGGAAAAATAATTAATATTTTACTTTTTATTTGAGAATTTTTATAAGTGAACACTTTTACGTTTTTTTCATATTTTTACTATACTGAACAGTTCTTTTGTTATAATACTCAAAAAATAAATGAATTTAAAAAGCTAACAAATTTACAGATTTAATGCATGGTATATCATATATGATATCTATAGAAATTTCTTAATATCTAGCGAACAGGTAAATAATTTCCAAAGTTCTTATTATTCTCGTAATCAGGGTTATAAAATACATACAAAAATATTTCTTTTCTTAAAAAAAAAAAATCATGCAGTTAGGGTTAAATTTAATTTGAACTAAAATTTGCAAAAAAATTTTGATATATTGGCATAATTTTTTTATTACCTCCTTATTTCGTTTTTTTTTTTTCATTCGATAAGAATTAAAAAATAAGCACTAATTATGTTCATGCATACTTGGTGCCATCCCTGCAAGTTATCGAATGAAAAATGTAAGCAGTACCAAAATTACATAGGGCTACAAATTTTCAACTAAATTTTCGAGAGATTTTCGAACGGTTTTACAGTAATTTTGGGTCGCTAATCACGACTGCTTACACAGTTTTTCTCCATCACATCTAGTTCTCCCACAATGACCTCAAGTCGGAAAAATGGGATCTTAAGGTGCTATTAAGAAATTTGTTTATTTCAGCAGATACAAGTTTTATGACTGATACAAAGTTGTTAAGCACAAAGAGATGAACAATAAACACTTTTCCTCCAACTCTTACCCTTCTTCTTGAAAATGGGATCTTAAACCCCCTTTTTCTATTAATAGCAGATAAAAAACACCATTGAGAAAACAATTATACTGTTTTTGGAGCAAATGTTCTTTGAAAAAAAAATATTAATTGATTTAAAAAAAAAAAATTTTGTTGGCTCCGCATGGGATTGAACCGGGTCAATTTTTTTTTTAAAATCACCCCTATATGCATTCCTTGTCTTATTATTACTATATATGTTTGATTACTTTTTTTCAAATTGTTAACATTTTTAGAAGAATTTGATTACAAAATTTTTTAGGCCGTGGCAACTCTGGTCGGAGTATGGCAATACTTTACATTCGTGTATAGCTAAAAGTGAATACGTTCTCCATTATCTATAATAACTAAGAAATTTGATTTAGATATAGACACAGTGTTAGCGGAATTTGCTCAATTTGGAGCCACTGAAGATTTTTGAGGTTCAGAGTTTGTAAACCAGTCACTTAAATCGGCATCACTCCGGTTATGGTGGGAAAGTACCTACAAGCCTACACAACTAGAAAAAATTGTTCATGAAATTTAAAATTGGCGCAACACCTCGGCTGCTACTGAAATATCTTTTAGACTAAGTTTTAGTACTCAAGGAAGCAAACATTCGAGAAACCGTCTTACAACAGAAAAAGCTGGAAAAATTACATTCGTCGCTCACAATTTGAGAATTCTAAATTCAATTGGAGACGTACACAATGGCGATGCAGATGATGAATTAAATGATGTTGCAGAGGATTAAAATATGTAATTTTTTATTAATTTTAATTATGGATACATAAGATTGTTTGCAAAAAAAAACTATGGGTGGTAACGTGACGGTCAAAGGACCTAAAATAAAATAGCCGGTTATTGTGAACAAACAAAAATTGTTAACCCTCTATAGCTCGCAAAGCGATAAAAATACGTAACACTCTCCTTCCACCTATCCGATTTTTAACTTGGTTTACCCTACCTTTATGTTGAACATCTGGATGTAATCATTCTGTATAATTATACAGGTTTATGTTTTTAATATATATGTTAAATCTGTTTTACCTAAAAATGAATTTGTTTTTAATATACACACTGGCGGTCACGAAAACCGAACCACTTGCAACACTGTTGCAATTTCGATAAAATTACCTGACTAAAACCAAATTTCCCTTCCTTTGTAAAGGAGATTCCCTTATTTATGTTTTAAGAATGTATTTAATGAGATTGTACCATTTTTTATTGCGTTTGTTTGGCAAAAAGAAGATGAAATTGCCAAAATTGGCTGCAAAGTATAAACAATTGTCGTACCACCAAATGGTTGAAATTTTTTTTCTTAGGGATCAAGAAGTGTCATAAAGTTAAATAGCTAAAGAAGTCTGATGCTCTCATTCGATTATTGTTAGACTGGTCGAGAAAAAAGGCAAATTGAACTCGCTCGGTCGCCATAGCCTAGTGATTAGTGTGTTCGACTGCTACGCAGAGGTGCCCAGGTTCATATCTCGGCACGCTCAAAAATAGAAAATAAAAATTTTTCTACACGGCACCACCTCTTGGCTGACAATGGCAAACCTTCAAGAGAAAAAAAATGCATATGAAAAGCTTTTCACTTCGCCGTTCGGATTTGGCATAAAACTGTAGGTTCCATCCATTCATGTATAAATATAACTCACACAACATGAATGGATGCGAAAAACTCGGCCCTGGCCCTCCAGGGGCTGTTGTGCCATAATAGTAGTAGTAGTAGTAGTAGAACTCGATTGAAAGGACAAAAGGATCAAGACGACAATTAAAATGATTAAAATTTATGCAAAATAAATACGAGATAAGCTTAAAGGTTCGGTTCAAAAGTGCAGTCACAATAAGGACTGAGCCGAAGATCAATCACAACGTAAATATAAGTGTCGAGACGTTACGCAAAAGGCAACTAGACTTAGGTCTGTATGGATTACAATCAGCCAAAAAACCGTTATTAACTAAATGGATGGAAGCAAACCGCCTGCCATCTATTAAAAACTACAGCAATTAGACTCTGGAAGACTGGTGAAAAGTTATATAATCGAATAAAAACAAACACAATTTGCTATGTGCAGATACTCTTCGATATATTCGTCTCTCAGATGCGGAGCGATACAAGGTTAACTGTGTAGTGAAAATAACATAGTCAAGTTTCCACAGCGCCAGATGGCTTGGATGTTTATACCAAATTGAAGAGACAGTGAACTCCCAAAAGTATGGGCAAAATATTATGGAGCAATTGGTGGAAACGTGGTGCACTTTCCATACTAATGACGTTGTTTTCCCGGACTACTTCTCCGCCTTGTTATCGTGCAAAATTTTGTAAGTTTTAGTTGATAATTAATGTTTAATGTTTGATAACTTTAGAAAGAGTAAACAAATTTTAAAGCTGATTCTTATTTTTTGCAGATTCAAAATGTTTTCGATGATATTATTATTTTTGGCTGGAAAAGTCAGGTAGTTTATTAAAACAAGCCGAGAAATAAAAAAATCCTCGCTGGAGTTCTGAACAATGTTTCGTATTAAAAAAGTAACCAATGATATCATTAAATTGCTTGTCGACTCCATGCCTTCCAGGATAGTAGCCGTAGTAAAGGCGAAAAGAGGGTCAACATCATATTAAACAATTTTGTTTGTGACCCAAATATAAAACAAAATGGACTAAGTTTATATTTTCCAAAAATATCAAATACTTTAATTTTTACATACTTTTAATTAATACCCTCATAAAAGTGAACTTTCTTCAACATCTTTGTCTTAATTAAAAAGTAAAGAAATTTGTATGTAAGTAGACTGTTCCGTTCGCATTTTTGATCATTCTGTTCTCGAAAATAAGGAAAAATACATTCTTTATTACATAAACCATTATTTTGAAATTGGTGCGTGGTGCAGTTTTTATGACCGCTAGTATAGTATACAGCATATAAACTATATTTCGTGTTTGTAGAGCTGTGGAATTATTGATTATTTAGTATGTTATCTATAAATTACGAGAAATCATAGTCAAAATATCATTATCAAAATGTAATCGTAACCAGAACTCCACAGTTTTGCGTAGTCATGTATGTGTGTATAAAAAAAGCAATTAGTTACAAATAAAATTCTATCAAGGTTCATGGTTAAATATACAGATGCATTTTCTGTGTCTAGGTTCGTCAACAGAAGGAATACGCGTATTAATAAAACGATGCATATAAAGTTAAGCCTGCAAACCTAGATGTGTGAATGCACTTAATAATCCCACTCAAAGCAAAACCATTATAGAATATCCACCAATGGCTTTAAATGAACAAAATTAAACTTACATACATTTATGAAATCAAAACAATACATACATTCAAATCCAATTAAAGTTAAAACACTGTCACGTCTTACCATTATAGGTTTTAAATTTGTAAATAAAATTAACCTTTCTACGAACTATTAATTTTGAGCTTTGTTAATTTTTTAGTTTTCTAAGTTTTGTTTGACTAAATTTTACATATTTTACACTGTTCAACATGAATAATTCATAAAAAATATCAAATGTTTTATTAGAGAACTCACATCCAACAGCGTCCAAATCAATTCCAATGAAACCGCAAATAAAGCGTCAGATATGGAACCCCCCTAATGTTCACGACTCCCGGAAATGCACAAAGGATAATGATTTACGGCTATTTACCTAGGCCCGAAACCTCTACAGGGAAAGTGCCTCTATCCAGCTGATAGATGTGCTCGAAAGATACCGAACTGGCATCCCCACTATCCAGGATATGCGATGGACGAGACACGAATTTGGCGTTAGATTTGTGGTTGGGAAGAGACTGCGTTATCTTGTCTCGAGGTTCATACTAGTGAATGAGCGCCAACATCAGCCTAATTCGTTTCCATGCCATCGACAAAACCTATGAGCATTGACTTTAATACCAAGGCGGGCAAGGAGAGTCTCTTTGGTCCGACGATCGAAAAATTCAATCTTCACGATGACGCCACCGACAACGGTATGAGACTGCTCGATTTCGCCGCGGCACAAAACAAGACAGTTAGTAATACCAGATTCCAATATCTCGATATCCATAAGCCCGCTGGCCTATTACCAGATCAGAAAACACGAAAACAAATTGATCACGGTGCGATCGACGAAAGGCACGTACGATACGTAGTGCAGACATCGACTTTGACTATTATTTGGTTACAGCCAAGGTCCGCATACGTCTCTGTGCAGCGAATCGCGTTCGGATACGGAAATAGAGAAAGCTGGATGTCGAGGAGCTGAAATTACTACAGCACAAGCCTTCGCCAATCGGCTCTCTACTATCGCAACACCCATCAACTTTGTGATATATGCGCGCAGTGGGATGCACATTTCCCGCTCTATATGTGGTACGAACAAGAGTATCGCGAAGCTATTGAAGCGAAAAACGCAGTATGTAGATCACAGGGTCGGCAACCCTAACTCAAACAATCAGTGCGCTCATCACACGCATTCTTCCGTACTTGCAATTAGTCGTTGTTCAGACAACAACATGAGCAGCGGCTGTGTTAATTTTTTCTTTATGTTCACGGCGAGAAATTATATGTATGACTAAAAATTAACGCCAAAAAATAATTTATGATTTCAAATGCTTTAGTAACATACAGTGAATAGATTTAAATAAATGCATAGAAAACACACCTTCTGTTTAAGTTTCTTATTTGTCATGTGACGTCTTTTAGGTTTATTTTTATACAGTGTATGGCAATTACTCTGCGCTTACTAACACAATCTCATTTTAAATTTTGCCGACCACTGATGGATCTACCTACAGTCAGTTGCTACGCGAGCTACTAACGAGCGATACAGGCAGTTGAAGATGGAGGAAAAATGATATCGAGATGTTTGGGGACAGGAATGAGGTTCGGAAAAAAACAACGCCTTATTAGCGATTTGAAGACCGGTGCCTTTTCGTGCAAGAACGAAGACGGAACTCGAGTGACAGATGTCCCGGGTATTATGAGGTTATGAAGGGAGCACTTTTTACAGCTGCTTAATAACTATGACGGCAACAACCCCTCCAGTGAGGAATCTGTTGAAGCTAGAAACCCCAATCAAAGACGGCGTTTAGCTACCGCCTCCCGGCAAATGTAATGAGAAGCGGCTTTTTCATGAATTTTCTTCCGTTGAATTCGAAAATCAAGTTTTAAATATTTTTTAAGGATCAGAGTTTGAGATATTGTAATTTTTTAATTTATTCGAATTTTTTACATTTTAAAAATCATATCCGGTCGTTCTTGATACAATAGCTGCTTTTTATTCGCCACTTCCTTCTAGTTATGTATAACTGGCAGCGATAATTGTATGAGAAAACAACAACAAAGTCGGAGAGATAACACGTATAACACTGTGTAACAAAAAAAAAATTACAGGCACTTTTATGGAGAGCTAGCACAAATTGTAGGTCTAGTAATGCTAAGAAAAATGGTATGGGGGAAATTTCCCATACACCCACAAAATCTCGTTTTATGGTCAAAAAATCGTTTTTGGGTAGGTTCATGTAAACAATCGCTTATAACTACTAATTTTTATCTGATTTACAACTTTTGTTCTTAGTTTGAAAAAAGCGCCGCAGGCGAAAAATGTTTAGAAAAATAAAGAAAAAATTAAAATATTTAAATGTTTGTTTTTCTAAACATTTTTCGCCTGCGGCGCTTTTTTCAATCTTACATTTTCTTTCAACTGAATCAATATCTTGGTTTATTTTTGTAAAAATATTTCAGATGAGTATATTTTTCCCTTTAGTTTTTTTTATAGGTTTACCCATTCGCTTTCATACTAATGTCGAAAAAAATGGAAGAATTTTTTATTTAAAAAAGCCAATTTGTGAAAAAGCCTGAAATAAAGCTGCATTTTCTTATTGTTATGTTATGGCCATTCCTAGGACGATTTTTGAGCGTTATGGCCGTGGGCGTTAAGTCCGGGCACCTAATAAAATGTTCCTAAAATCTTAAAATTCACACAACTCCGTCAATTTTCATCCAGTTTCATTCAAAACAATGTCATTTGACACGGCATTAAACTTACTTTGAAAGTGTTTTTTCGCAAAAAATCTCCAAGATCGAATAATATCGTAAAAACATCATCCAAGCCGAAAAATGAAGATAAAATCGAAAAATCGCAAATAAAATTAGCAAAGTTATGAGCGATTGTTTACATGAACCCTCCCAAAAACGGTATTTTGACCATAAAACGAGATTTTGTGGGTGCATGGAAAATTTCCCCCATACCATTTTTCTTAGCATTACTAGACCTACAATTTGTGCTCCATAAAAGTGCCAGATCACTGTCACACAGTGTAATTATATCTGTTATGTATGTATAACAAGTAGTTTAACTTCATCAATTTCTATTGTGAACTGCCAATAGTGAAAGAAGAAGCATGACTATTTAGTAAAAACAAAAAAGGAAAGGATTCCAAATTTCGGCGGGTGAAAATAAGTTAAAATCATCGATAAATATTCTTATAAAGAGTAAAAACAATGCCCACGATTAACCGCAATGACTGGGATCCATTAAAATGTTTCACCTCTAGCTGCTGAGCAGTTTGATTGCGAATAACAATAAAACGAAGAAGAGACTATGAAAAGTATTGAGATGTCAAGCATATCTAATCGGATGTTTAATTGTTTAATCGATTCGAAAGCTTCGATGAAAATAGGCCACATTTAAAAAAAAATGGATGTGTGCAAGGCACGCAAAATATTTGATGTGTAAAGAGTTAAGCCAACTGAATGCCATATACATAAGCTTACATATGTATAGCCATATATAGGGACTTGATGTATAATCTATATGCTAGGTAAATAATTCAAACTAAAATAATTTTTTTATAAACTAAAAAATTTATTAAATATCATTATCTTTTATATACTTATAATAGCCCAATTCACTATAAATTGCAAATGGCCTTGCATCATTGCAAATGCAAATTTTTATTCCATATCGCATATATTTGTTGTTGTGATAGCAAAAATATTTTGCAATTGCACCAAATCGTAGTTGCATTATTTTTCTTTTACTCAATGCATCGGGCACGATATGTTCGCATATACGTAGCTGTAATTGCATCTTTTTTCCGCGCTTTAAGTTTTTCTTCTTTTACTAGATGTGAAAATTTTACATAACGTCGCCTGAGAATTAATTTGGCGTATAGGTATATGAATTTGCACACACATACGTCAAATCAATTCTCAGGCGACGATAAGTGCTTTCCGCATTTGACCTTAGAAAGGCAAATGGTTGACCAGTCACCCCACTACTTTTTAAAAGCACCGCAAAGAGATTTGCCTTTACTGCATTCAACAAAAATAAGAAATAATGTATTTTTATTGAAGTAAATAAGTGATATTATAATAAATAAGTTTGATTTTTTCTGTTTAACATATTTGCTATTTGCATAGATAAAAAAGTGTAGCCTTTCTAAGGTTAATGTACAAAGCAAAATTTTTATAATGCCGTGGTTTGCTATCATTATCACTACATTTTTTTTATACATTTATTGAAACCTAGATTCCATATTTAACTAACCGAATGCAAAACCCATCTAACGCCTGTGTTTGCTACGGCGAGTTCTCTTCTTGTATGGTATAAACATAAACATAAACAAACAAACTCTGCTCGTATTTTAATTTCTCCCCCTCTTCTTCTCTCTTCTCTTTGTTGTTTAAGAAAAATTACAAAGTTATGAGCGATTGAGTGAAAAAATCCAATAAATTCTTTAAATTTTTTTTTTAATTATATTGTCATATTATTGGAATTTGTTAGAAATAGTTGTGGCTCTTGCTTTGTGAAAGATCTCGAGCTGTCAACGGAGAAAGCGGAGTGATCATCAGTAAAGATGAAAAAACTGCCCAGAAAGGAAGTATGTCACAATGGACAAAGACAACACTAACCCTTTCAGGACAATAGTTGCTTATAAGAAATTTCTGATTTATTACCATAGTATTCTTTTTTGGCTCTTTGATTTATAACTGCAAACAATAGACTGATTTATTAAAAGTAACGCGATAAATTACATGAAAAATTCACACTAAAAAACAAATATTTTTCAATAATATATAAAACTAAATAGGCTGTCAGTCATTCAAGGGGACCAATATGTATTTCGATACGTGTCGTAATCGAATTCCCTAATCCAAGGTGTTATTCGACCCTACTGGATATTTTGGCAGCCAAGGGAGTAATCCTGGAAGGTCACCGGTAATTAATTAATTTAATGCGGTCATTATGGTGGATCCGCTTCCGTTGGATTTCCAGGGTTAAAAATTAGGCTAAATTTTTACAGAGTATCTCTGATACCTGGCCGCCTCAGAGAGTAACGGTGGTCTTGCCAAGGTATAGAATACAAAGCCCCTCGAATCTACGACAGAGAGCGCATGCCGGAGGAGAGTAGGGTTGTAATCTTTACAACCAACTCTGCTTTGGTGTCAGGGGCTGTGAACCCTGCGGTTGAAGTAGGTATGAGTCCAGACGTCACAGCTGTGACTAACATACCTTCTATAGAAGCCGGTGTACTGGGACTACAACACTCTCGTAATATGAGACGCAAATGGAGGAGGATTAGGTCGGAAAGCAGACGTAATGAGGCCTCGGCCACTACTCTGGTTGAAGACCCAATTATGGCTAATGCTTCATAGAGGGTACGCTCTGCTGAAATTACACCAACCGATGCAGAGGTTCCTCAGAGAAACCAAGCCGCTTCCTCCAGACGCGCTCAGGTAAAGAGGACGAAGACCGATACTGCCAGAACCTTAGGTCGATAAAGGGCGTATCTGTGCTCTTGGTGAGTTAAGGGGACTCACGATTCTATATAATGAGAGTTCTAATAGACCTAGAAGCTGTCTTACAGAATATCCTCATCTTACAATCACCAAACTTGTCAGTTTTGTGGCCAAAAAATGGTGGCTCCTAAAGTGATTTTTCAAGACAATCGACAATGGAAGCATTTTGCAATTGCTTCTGCCTACTTTTCATACAATGTAATCCTATCACCACCCTCAGTGATGGTTGCTGAATTTGTAGAGTATTGTGAGTTAGAAACAAACTACTTTTTTGACACTTACTAGACAGGTGGTTGTTGATCGTACTCTTTCTACTGAAAGGATAGTGCAGTCAATTGTAAACTAGAAGGTCCTTAGAGACGACTCTTTATCAGACCACAGATATATTGAATTTCAGTATGGTGTGAAGTTGGCATGAGTAGAATTGGCTTCATTAAGCTGTGCTCTACCCCTTAAACTACGCAATAAGCGATGTCTGAAAGGAGCGGTGGAAAATCTCACATCTGCTCTTCAGACCAGCTTTGAGCGTGCCTATCCCCCTCGCCAGCCTCTTGCTAAGATTCCTGTTCCGTGGTAGAACAAGGAGCTGCAAGCCTTACGGGTTGAGTCGAAAAAACTTATCAACAGAACTTTCAAGACTAATCTTGATTAGCATTGGTCAAAAGCAGAAAGAGTATAAAAAGCTAATTCGAGGTTCGAAAAGGGTTTCCTTTTGAAATTTTTGCAGCAGTATTGAAACCATGTGTGAAATAACTAGGTTGGCGAAAATCCTCAAAAACGTATACCACCAGTTGCTATGAAAGAGAGTATGGTGCAATTGCTACCGAGTTTGAAGAAGATCTTTATCTCCAGTTTGTCACTCACACACATACCTCAACAATGGTGGTTGGTAAAAGTTGTTTTCAATCCAAAAATTGGAAAGGACAACTATACCAATTCCAAAAGTATGATGTCTTTCTTACTAAAATGTCTTGAGCGCTGTGTGGAACATCGCATCCGTAGTGAGTCGTTATTGTTATATCCTCTCTCTTCATTTCAGCATGCTTACCAATGTGGAAAATCTTGTGAGACGGCCCTGCAAAATCTGGTAGGTCGGATTGAGCAGGCCCTCAACAGGAAAGAATACACTATTGGTATTTTTGTTGAAATTGAGTGAGCTTTCGACAACGCAACTTTTGACGGCATGTGCAATGCAGCAGGACAGTATGGAGTGGATCCGGTTCTTGTTAACTGGATACGCTCAATGCTGTCACATAGACGTATAATGGTTCAAGCTGATTGTGGTCAATCTGTGACTTGTGGCGTGAGTAGAGGATGTCCTCAAGTTGGCGTACTCCCTCCACTGCTGTGGTGTCTGCTGGTTGGCTCTCTGTTTGTTTCCCTAAATGGGTCGGGTATCTACACACAGGTCTATGGCGATGATGTTGCCTGCTTTATCACGGGTCATAGGGTATGTTTGTAGGGAGGCCCAAACTGCTCTGAATATGATGGCCTCTTTGTGTTGGTCAAACGGGCTATCGGTTAACTCTCTTAAAACTGGTGTTATTCTTTTCACCAAGAGAAGGAAAATTTATAGTCTCATTCAGGGATGCCAGCTCATTTTAACTTTCACCACGATAGCGCCTTAAAAATTCCCCAATTCCCCACCGAATTCCCCGCACCGGTATAATTTCATATAATACTCTCTACGTAGGCTTAAAATTACTCTCGGTGAGTGTTATTTTAAGGGGGCCTGCACTTTCTCGGCCCAAAATTTTATTAATTTTTATAGGATTGATTAAAAATGTATTTTCTGACTCAAAGTACAAGAAAAAATTGTGTAATAACACAGTCCAACAAATTCAGACTTTTTGGCTGCAACAGAATAGCCACCCTAGAATCCTGAAAGTGTATGTTGTATAGACCATTTTTGTCTAGCACATAGTCCATAGCATATGTATAGTCCAGCACGTCTCAGTTTTTTTTTTACAGTGGGTCAAAGTTTTCTTATTTTGGTCGGAGAGAGCTGAATACTGAGTGCAAAAAGTGTTATAAATTGATATCTGAGAAAAATCTTATCGGCAAAGTTGCATGGTAGAATTTTACGAGGGTCATTTCTGTAGAACATTTTAACCCTTTCGTTCCTCTTTTTATGGGACAATTTGACAACTTTTTTTATTAAACCTGAAAATTCCTTTCAAAAGAGAAATTTAAGGATTAAAATATTCCACAAAATTATTTGCCAGAAAATTTCACTAGGGGTCACCAAAGACATAAAAGTCACATATATAACGGTTAAAGGCTGATAAAAGGAAATAGTTTTTTACTTCTATCGAATTTGTAATTTACGCAGAACTAGTACGCGCCTGGTATGTGATATGCCACTTCAATCGAAGTCATGGACGTAGAAAATGCTAGTGCCCTGTCACCGCCGTTATATCAGGTCAATAGCCTATTTTCTCAAGTTGTATATATGATTTTTAGTATGAAAATTTTAGACGAAAATCGTGTTTCAAAATAATAAAAATATGGTCCTTTAATTACGTACATATTTTCTTTCGGTTTTGATGATGCGTCAAATTTCCATAAATAAAACAAAACCAATCTTTTAGCTTGCAAACATAAATTCTTAATTTTCACAAATATTTTATTTTGTAAGTCACTACTCGCTCTATATCCGTATACAAAATTGGCTTACCACGGAAACCCAGAATATAACTTACAAGGAAACGTCCCCAGGTTTCAGACCACATTAGGATGAAGATTTTTGTGTCAACCTTTTTTCTAAATTCCATCCTTTTAGAACCCCTTCTTTTAAACCCCCTACTTTGGGAGGTGAAATTCAACTTAACCTTCTTACCCGTAAGGCCGCCCTGAGGCAGCCTTCACTCTATTTTAATTAATGGACAAGTGCAAATTTATTCTTTTTTTTTTAATTAGCAGACCTGAAGAAAGAATAAACACACAATTTATGGTCAGTTTGCACTTTCTACGATCACACGATTGTTATTTATAGTTATTTTTATGTGTTATGTGTAGAGTATTGTTTTGTGACGAAAAATAATCGCGCATATAAGTTTTTTATAAAAATCAAAAAAAAATATCTCCTCATATACTGTCGTATAATCACAATTTCGTATAATCTTGTATGAAAAATGAGAATTTATGAAAGGCTGCCTTTCGTTTTTCTCACCTAACTGCTAAACTCAAAAACTAATCAAAAAAATGGTCATCAAATTCATTTTTCTTCTAAATTCTAATAAAATTTTTCTCAGACATCAATTTATAACACTTTTTGCACTTAGTATTCAGCTCTCTCCGACCTAAAAAAAAAATACCCTTATAAAAATTATGACTGTACTCCCAGGGCATACCAAACCAACAATTCACAAAATGGCGGAAATTGGTTTTCTCAAAAATTAGACTTTTTTCGCAAAAACAAAGTTCAAAAATGTAGGAAAGAATTAACCAAATTTATTTTTTCTAATACGCCTTGGGCCATTGTTGTGCAGAAGAACCTATACATTTATAAGTGTAACTACATTTTTATTCCAGAAGATCCAGAAGTGCTACACTATCATATATCTGTGGCAATAAGGAATAATAGCTAAACTCAAAAGTCGACTAAAAACATGTTGCGTATTTTTCATTATAAAACCCAAAATATTGAAAGTTGTTAAATAATTATTGGAGTTTAATTAATAAAAAACTATGGAGACTGCTAAATTGCAAAAATTTTTTGAAAACTTTCAACATTTTGGGATTTATAATATAAAATACGCAGCAGGTTTTTATTCGACTTTTGAGTTTAGCTCTTATTCCTTATTGCCACAGATATATCAATTTGAAGAGTAGGTTAGCCAAAAATTATCAGATTTAAAATGGGTTTAGCCAATTCCAAAATATTAGCGTCGGAAGTTCTTTAAAATTCACTCATTGAACAAAGCATTGCATTCATCGTTGAAAAAATCATTACTTAAGCGGGAGTTAATAATAAATAAGAGAAAGAGAGAAGACATGAGTAACGGCATCTCTCAGAATTATCTAACGAATTATCTGCATACACAAATAACAAAACAAACACCAACGAGTAGTTTGGTTCTCTTTTGATGTTTGTTTTTTCATAAAGAGATTTCATGAACAAAAAAAAGTTACTGGGGCCTTACCGACTAGTATATTTAAAATTCAGTTATCGTGCACGCCAATGGCAAAAATCTGGTTTTGAGAAAAACTCGTTTAAAATTTTGACTATCGGTTTTTGACATACAAAATATATTCTTCAAAATGTCTGACCGTAATTTGTAAGCTTACAGGCTACAGTCAGCAAGGATTAAGCTTTTCTAAACGGTCGAAAGAGAAGCGCCGCGCGATCCTTTTTGGTCCGTCTGACACTTGGCGCTATAATTGTCTATATCTACGAAAGTACTCCAAATTTCCCTCTGAAATTTTTACAAAATACTTTTGAAATATAATACTTTCAAATAGCATACTTTTTTAAGTCTCTGAACGAAAATGTGCAGTCTTGGTTTTATGGATTCCAGTTACAAAATCTCCTTATATGTGCTTATTTTCTTGCTATTGAAGTATTTGTTGAAGAAATTAGAATTTTGTTTTGAATATTAATTTTTTTACTAAAAAATGTAAATACCAAACTCAAACAGTGTTGCATAAAGCAATGTTTTTATAGTGTTGGTTGCGAATTTGCCAGAATTGTATTTAGGAATCTAAAATTTGACAAAAAATATTCTATGGACTTTTTAAGACATTGAACGGTTTCCAGCAAAAAAACACCTCATTCCCCGCAAGTTGGCATCGCTGGTCTCATTTTACCAGTACTCAGAAGAATCACTATTCAGCTAACCCATGAAGTGAAATATTAAGGATATCAAACTTCTATGGCGATCTCATGTTGAGCCACTGGCAGCTTTTTGTCAATGTAAGGCTATTTTGACTTAATGTTGACAGCATTAGGAAAGCTCTTCAAAGACTGTGGCCATTTGTTGTACGGAAGCTTTATGACAACACCTGGTTCATCCTAGCATGCATTGCTGAACTTACCAGGAGAGGCTGTCAAAACCATCTGTAGGCTTAAACACAATGGGTATTTGTATGACACTTGCTGGGATATTGATGACATTTTTGATGATTGTTTTGCAATACAAAAGAGAGGTTTATTGTCGTTGTATTGCGACCTGTAAGACCTACTGTACTATCTAGTCTAATCTGCCTAGAGTAGCCCATCCAGTCTAGTCTCCCTCAAAAATTCGAGTATTGCGCCCGAATCTATGGATGCTAGTTCTATGTAGGGCACTTGGTACATACCCAGACATTTCCTTTTATTGTGAATCAGTGCTCCACTTTCAGCTAAAATATGTTTTGATGATTCATCTTTCTCATTACAAAACCTACATGTTGAGCTTTCCTCAACCTTTATTTTGTAAAGGTGTTCTCTGAGCCCACAGTGCCCACTCAGAATACTAGATAATATGCGCAAACTGTTTTTGTGGAGAACAATGCAGAATGCTTATCTGCTATTATTATATTTACCTAGAAGCGCTTTGGATCGCCTCAGTCCCGGAAGATAAGTAAACATATTTTTTCACATAAAAATGGCAATGACTTTCGACAGCTGAAGTTTTCTAATACCGTTATATATGCTCATCGATAAAGAAAGCTACAATTTTCCCGAACCCATATTGGCATCTAAAGTGGTGAGACCATACATGGCAGAATGAGCAGGGAAGGGTTAATATTATTTTACTATTGGAAATAGGAAGGATATAGAAATTATGTGTTGCATACTTTCGGGCTTAAATTAAAATATGTATTTAAAAAAACACACTCTTATAAACTCACACGACACCGACGTGACGACATTTGATTTTAATTTGTATCAATTCATTACACTATAAATTGTCTTTAAAAAAAAAATTAAAAAATTGTTATCACATAAAATTTTTTCGAAACCCAAAGTTACTCATAAGCAACTTTTAGTAGGTCTTTGTAGAAAGGGCATATGGTTTTCAAAGTTTGTAGACAGCTTCTTTAGGTCTGGTTTAAGAGCTGTTCTGAAAGGGTTAAATTCGTGCCTCTTATCAAGAAAGAAAATATAATTATTCCAGCGTTGCGCATTAAACTTGGCATCATTCAAAATTTTGCGGAGTCCTTAAACTAGGAAGGCAAGTATTTTCCAATTTGAGAACCTTTTTTTGCAGCAGAAAAAAATATGTCCAACATATTTAACACCCGTTGAAAACAAGGTCGATTTCTTTTTCCGTGGCCACAGAATCCAGCTGATTCTAAAATTTAATTTTTTTTAAATCTGACCTATTTTCATCGATATTTTGAACACTTTAACCAATTAAAAATCCGATTAGATATATTTTTTTTGTCATCTCAAAACCTTTCATTTTTGATATCAAGAACGGATATTTCTAGCTCGAGCTATGATTTCTAACCCTTAAATGCGCAACACGTGATTCCGAACAACGTTTGTTCTATGAGTTTTCAAATAAATTAGTTTAAGGTGTCGGAATTTCGATTTACATGGTTGGCCGCTGTAATAAACTTTAGAGATTACCTGGAGAATAAATTAAAATATATATGTAATAATTTTTAAAAACAATTATTTGGTGTTATCCCATACCGTTCGGCACAAACTTTTTATCACGACATATTATTTTTAAAAAATTCGAAAATCCAAAAAAGCTTTTCAGTTTGTCGGTCAAAATTTTCGCAAAACATGCTTTCGAGTTAAATATAATTAACTAACTAGTTGTCATTTTCCCATTTTTTGAGTTGAATTTATGAAAAATTGTTGTTTCGGAAAAAAATCACCTAATTTTTAATTTGAAAAAAAATGAAACGTTTTTTATATGAGACTTTTTTCAGGCTATACAAATATGCATCAAAAACTATTTAAGGGTTTAAGTATAAAAAAGTCGAAAAATTTTAAAAAATTACTTCATAAAAAAATTTGAACTTTGATTTTCGAATTCGGCGGGAAAAAACCAGTAAGCTATTAATGTACGTTTTGTTACATTGCTTTACGAGGCAGGGAGCAGGCAAAATGGGTAAAAATTAAGTTACGTAATATGTGAACGGCCTTTTCACTGTACTTTTCGTAAATCTTGCATACTTTCAGGATCAAAAAAAAGTCTTTTTCATCAAAGAATTCTAAAAATATCGTGTTTTTTTGCAATGATTTATTTTACTATCTTTTATATATCTTGATAGTACTAAATTGTGAAAAAACAGCACAGAATTTCTCATTATTTTCGACTTTTTGTACATCAAATGTTTGGTATAAAGGTATGCGCAAACTTACGATGTCACATGTTCTTTGGTGCTGCAAATTCTCAAACTCCAAAATCATACGTTAACGCACACTGGCGCGATTTCGCAGCTCTGAGGTCGCAACAGCTGATTTCCTTTCTACTTATTTTTTCTGAAAAAGATTTACGTTTCGCTATAAAATAAAATATGATGTTTCCGCACATTATCTATTAAATTTCCCGTATTGAACCTTTTTTTACTATTACAAAAGAAGTAAAAGTCTTCAGTGCGACAAAAAAAATTAACATACATATACACACATACACAACTCTCTGTGACAATGACGCGGCTGTGTGCGGATGCTCATGTAACTTAATAGTGGTCCTCATGATAGCTCGCAAAATTTCATACTCGTATATGAGCAAATTTGTATTCACCGTTTCATGAGTACACTCTGTAGGTTTTGAGAGGGTACATCAGCTGTTGCGCAAAAATGTTGAAAATTCAGAATTAACTACATACGATTTTTTTAATGCTGGCAATATTCAACTATGTACGAGGTTTGCTCACTGAAATTAACTCATAAGTTTGCTCCTCGCAAAGTCAGGTTCCGGTTCTATGAATTTGTCGACTTTTGACCATGGGCAAATTACTGTGCAAGATAATGTACAAGATGAAAGTTCATAACTTTTTTCTCTTTATTTTATTACAATTGTTCTTTGAAATCCTGCGATCTATTACTTTATTGTATAAATATATGATATTTTTGTAAACACCGAATTAATGTACAATACATAAAGAATATCTTCAGGGAAAACAAAGTAATACATTTAAATGTAAAATATTATTAATAATGTACATACATTAAAAAAGATAGTAGATATTATAGAGTTGTAAGTAAAGAGTATTAGTAGTAGTAATAGTTGTAGTAGTAATATTATAATATGTTATAAATAAAAATAATTTACAATTACACACACACACACAAACATATACATACAATTATATATGAATAAATATGTATATACAAAAATAAATTAACATAAAAAAAGAAACACACTTACCTCTGCATAATGCTCTTCATTTTGCTGTAGTAAGTCAACACAAAGCTCGGCTAAGTGTATCAAGTCTTCTAGTTTCTTTGAAGGGGGTACTATAATTTCGCCACGCAAATCTTCTGAGATTTTAAAAATAAAAAATATATATGTATATTAGACTGATACAAAAAACTAAACCATTTTTAGAAAAAAAAAACCTGTCAAGCAAAAATATCAAAGGCGGGACACTAAGTTATTAAAATAAAATCGATTAAAATCGCTCCCAGCGACTATTTAAGTTTTCGAAACCTTTGAGACACACTTCAACTTTCAAAAGGTTTTAAAGATGAAGAAGAAAAAAAAAATCGCAGTAAGAACGCGGTGAGCTGCGTCTTTAGCGCGAACAAAATGTGCATGTTTGAAAAACATGCGTTCACGTTGTACACGGGTACACGTTGGCACAACTAGGATTATTTTCTGGGGGGAGGCCTGGCTCTCACACTTAAAATTTATCTTAGTTGTAATTATCAAACACATTAATTTTTTTAACACATACATATGTATATGTAATTCAAATTTATGTCAACTTTAATTTACGTTTTTTTCCAGAAAAAATATTTAACATCTTTTGGGCTGCACTTTTTTCTTTAAAATTCGTTTTCAATATTAATAATACTGTGCTCGAATTGGTGACATTTTTTTGTGACCGTGGTTCAAATCCCACGAAAAAGAGAAATATAATGAATTATATACTGTTATAAACACCCTTTTTTCGTTGTCCTGACATATAAGAATTGATACCTATACTAGCGTTATAGGTAAAAATATGGTGACACTTCCATAAAAAAAACAGGTTTTTGCTCAAAAAATTGGAATTTCAAGGTATTTTGGAAATTCCTAGTATGCAGTTTTTTTATTTGACTAGACGTACCACCTGCAATAGATCACTTAAAAAGTTAATTTTCAATGTAGCACCGTGCTATTATTTTGATTTTAAGCGGAATTCTTGAGACATCGATACCCTTAAGTAAATCTTATATTTTTATATTATAAGAATGTTTTTAGACTTTTATTTTGTCGAGCAAAAATATATCTTAAGTTATTTTAAGTCTTTTCATTTTTTGGCCAAACATAATTTAAAAAATTTAGCAAGAATAAAAAACCAACTCATTCTTTTCATTCGACTTTCCTCATTTGTTCGCATTTTAAAAGTAAAAAGTTTAATTTTGTCGTTTTTTTTAAAGTTGTTGGCTAAAAATGACAGTTTTTAACTCGGAAATGAACGGAAACTTTTATACATATTCCACTTTCACTATTTTTATTTTCGTTATTCAGAAACTATAAAATGAAACTTAATTTTTCCACAATTTAAATTCAACTTCTTTAAATGAACACTTCGTCTCCGAATAAAAGAAAGTTTGAGAAAAAAATTGTCACAAAGAGAAACTATCAGAAAAAGTACGTGAACAGAAAACTATTAAAATCTTTCAACTAAACAGCTGATCGGTTGTTTAGTGCGAAAAAATATTGCGCAGTTTATAATTTAATTTAATTAATTTAAAGAGTAATTTGTTGAATTCATTTCGTGTGGCACACTCGCATTTACATATATTTACATTTTCAAAATCACAAATTCACTTTAACCAATTTAACACAACCAAAATTATTGTTGACATTTTTATATTTGACAGTTGTTTTTTTGTCGGCAGCTGAAAATATGTGAAAGTAAAAATTTTACTTTCAGAAACTTTCAGCTGCTTTTTTCTCTCTCACATTCTTACGCTCTCGTTTTTCTCTCTCGTTGAAAGTTTTTCGAGTTCGTGAACACTTTTTCAGTGAAAACTATTAACAATTGTTAACAATTTCTTGTACGTGAACAGACCTAATGTTATACACACTTAGTGCCTATTTATATTAGTGCTCGGTATTCGACGAAAACAAAGCATTTTCGCCCGTGCTCGGTCGAGGTGGTTACATTCAGCTCGTTGCAGAGTTGCTTTTTGTCTAAATATACTAAATTCATGGTGTTCGCCGAGCATACTCCCAATATAACCACAGCCTTAGAGATTTACTGGCTTGCGACTGCATAATTGAAGTTGCTGCCACTCGCAATTTCGTCAGTAGCAGGGTTGCCGTTTTAAATATTTGTAAGCAAATTTGCCACTTTTTTTTACGGTTGTGCACACGTGCATTCTTTTCTCATTTTGCTTATTTGAAAAAAAAAAATTGAGCTTAGATTTGCGAGAAAACTTTGATATATTGGCATAGTTTGTTTACTACTCCCTTTATTTCGTTTTTTCCATTCGATAAGACTGGGTAACACAAATTATGTTCATGCATACTTTTTCACCCTTCAAGTATCTAGCTTTACCTTTCGTTATCGATTGAAAAATGTAAGTAGTACCAAAATATTATCATCTCTGCGTTCGAGTACGTTTATCGAAAATGAGTCCCCCGATTTTTCGATTGAAGTTTTGAAATAGTTACTTAGGCCCTTATTACGAATTTCGTTCGATCTTCGACTGCAGTCGAATGCCCTGATCGAACGAATTTGAGTTTGATATTATGACGTGTTTTCGACAGAGAATAGCGCTATTATGAATTTTGCTCATTTTGGCCTATTCACAATAGTATATTTCTATCAGCTGATCGTCATTTTGAAAAATAAATACGATTTATATAAAAATGAAGTGAAAAAAATAAGAGCAAAATAGTTACAACGGATTTATGGTTCAACGATTCATTAGAAGAGGATGAGAGCTTGTTGAAACTGGCCAGAAGTAGAAAACGATTAAGTTCAGCTTTCGAAGAAGCTTATCTATAAAATTTGTGTACAGATTTCTACAGAAATTTCGACTGTCCAAGGAGGCGTTTGTGGACTTGATGACCACTACAGATGAACTGCTGGAGCAATGCACATGAGCAAGACCAATTCCAAACATTTTAAAATTGGCAACAGTTCTGCGATTTTGTACTCAGGGATCACACCAAGTATTGGGAATAAGAATACTATTGGACTTGCACAGCCCACTGTGTCTGTGGTGTTATCAGAGGCTTTAGATGTCCTGGAAAATTGTATTTGGCAAAGACGAATAAAATTCAATTGTAAGGAGGCTGAACTGCAACAAGCAAAAGTATATTTTTTCTAATAAAAGCAGAATGCCGGGAATTGTTGGCTGGTCCTAAACCATTTAGTTCCAACGAACTTTTGGCGAAATACCCTTCGCAATCAGAGGATTTGCTTCCATCAAAACACAAGTTTCTCTAACTGCAATTTGTTGCTCACCACTTTAGACCTGCATACAATTTACAAAAAAAATGTTAAAACACTTAAATATTTAACAACTGTTACTCAGCATGCAGCGTATCGAAATCAAAATTGTGTTCGATAGAAAATTCGATGCGCAACGAAAATTTGGATAGGGTTGCACTGCTCATAATAAGAATTTTAAATTCGATAACCAGCGAGATCACGTTGGTTTTTTTGTCATATACTCTTCGACTAAGTTGATCAGCATCAAATATACTATCTTTCTAGGGGCTGATGCCTCGAAAAAATTCGATCACCCCTTATATATATATACATTCTTTGTCCAATTACTACTATATATATTTAATTTTTTTTAAAAAATTATTGACTTAGTAGAAGGCCGTGGCAACTGTGGTCAGTAGTCAAAAAAATAGAATTAATTAACAACTGCAATAGGCACTTGTTGAATTTCAGAACAAAATTAAATTTGTTTCTTAATTTTACTTCTTCTGTTTTATATTTCTGCTCTCATTTCTCTATTTTTCTGTTTGCCTCTATCGAATTAAAAATAGTTTATAATACGACTGCCATTGCAAATGGAGTCATGTAGTCGTAAGGTTGCCACATTTTGCAGTTTGATTAAAACGTATTGTCTGAAAAAAAAATAAATAATCATAAAATAATTTGAAGTGGTGGAAAAATTTGGCAAATAAAATAATTTTTATTGTTTAAGTGCTTGTATATTTTTCTTGTAGCGCAATGTAATTCATTTAAAATTTTGAAGTTATGAACCATAGTGCGCTCCTAGAAAAAACAATACAATAAAATCGTTCATTACATTTTATTTAGTCAAATAGAAATACCCTTACTGACTAAAAGTTACGATAATTAACAAAGGTATTTTCAAAACAAATAACAACTCAGTTTTAAGTATTACGAATACAAAGATTCAACTTAATGTTTAAATTGGATTCCACGACAATATTTTATCAACGGTTTTCACTAAAAAAAAGTTTGTCTGGTTGCATGGTGAAGCGGTAAATGGCTTGATACATCTAATTGTTGTTGTGACGAGCTCGATAGTCTAGTGGGTAGTTCTCTAGACTTTCACCCGAGAGGTTCAGGTTGGTTTTCCGTTTTAGTCTAGTAGTTAAATCTCATAACCTTCTTATATCCACTATCAATGTGAAGTGTATGAGAATTATAAGAAAGTGTAGAGTACACATCTTAGTAGGCGATGGCAAAACCAACATGTAATAACAAATTGCTGTTCAGAATCGGCCGTTTCGGCCTGAGTGTGTCTCTCGACAGCCACTTAAAAAAAAATTGTTGTGTTGACTTGTATTGGCCGCTGCCCACAGAAAAATTAATATCGTCAGCATTATCTTCTGGCAATAATGATCGGACTTCCTCCTCAGTCAAACTTTGTAGTTTATACATGCGAGTACTTTCAATTACTAAAAACATAACAAAGGTATCCGCCAACAAACTGATTTGTAGTTCACTTCGCACCATCCCAAATTGTCAAGAAATTTGAAATCGTTGAAAAAGGCATAATTCGTCCATTAAAAAAAAAAATTAATTAGACAAAATGATTTAAAACAATCGTAGCATCAATGCCTAGAATGCCCCAGAATGCACAACGGTTAAAGTCAAAATGTTTGAAAATGTCTAAATTGTACTGTTATACTAGCTCCGTTCCCGTACTACAACGCGGGTGAACGAGTTCGCCCAAAACAGCCCAGATAAAAAGCCCGTACTCAAGAAACTTGCAAATGAGAGCAGAGATGAGAGAGTAATTGTCTTCTTCTTTTTGCACGAACTAGCCCACACTTTTTCTTCGGGTAAAAATGTTAAAAGTGTCAAACAATCAGCTGTTTTGTATTTATCAGCTGTTTTGCTTTTGAAAAAATATATTGAAAATCTGAAATTAATAAATAAAAAAAGAATTTTTAGAAATAAGTAATATTTAAAATGGAAAATGTTTAAAAGACATTTGAAAATCAATTAATAGAATATTAGTTAATTTTTAACTATAGTCTTCACAAGTTAATGACGCAATTGTCAGTTCAACTTCTGACGCTGTAGAAGCTTCTGCCATATCTGAATATTGCAAATAGTGATTGTGAACCAGAAGATTCTACAAAGTTTTCATTATTTATTTATTTTCTTGTAAGATTTAACAATTTTTATTCTATTAAATATCACAGAAAGTTTGTTTTTTGAATTTAACTGTCGTTAAAATTTGACGTTTTGTTTCGTGCAAGAAAAGTGGTTTTGTGCGTTCCCGTATTTTTGTGTATCAGAGAGAGCATTTTTCGTTTACTCTCAGTTTATCAGACTTTACCCAGAAAGTACGGGAACGAACCTACTAGCAGATCAAAACATTTCGTCCCTTTTAATTTCACTGAAAAACGATCGAAATGTATGAGAGTTTCATGTTTCATCGGTAAGGGTCAGAAGGGTTAACGCAAAAACACCCGCCTCTCTAGTGTATTGAACATACTATTCTAGTTATGACTTTCATTTATAACATTCTTTTTTATGTGCTTCTCCTTAAAGCTTACAAGTGGTAAACACACACAAAATAAGGTTTAATAAACATTCTCAATTGTTTTTTTTTCCTATAACATGCAAAGTTAAAAATAGAGCTGCAAAACTACCGATAGTCGGACCACTCGTTTGATTCGATAGTTTAAAAAGAAACTATCGATAGTATCGCATAATAAACTTCGTTTTTTTCTATATGGGAGATGGCTGGTATTATGTTGGCGTTTTGAAATTATGAGGCTTCTCATTTTTGAACAAAATTTTCCATAAATTACTCAACAAACAAAATTACGGAATTCAGAGACGACGGATTGGTTTAAATTGGTGTACTAAAAACGGTATCCGTTTCAAGCTGTACAGAAACGGAACGTTTACGTACAGTAAAAATTGTACTTTTATTAAATTTTCCGTTTTTAGTCAGTATTTACTCCGTCAAAACGTTTTTCGTTAATTCTCCGTCAATCCGGATCCGTTTTCGTGACGTAAATAATCCGTTCGAAACATATCCGTTTTTTCTCCGTAAATTTTTTCAAAAATATTTTGTTTTTGAAAATTTTCAATTTCCAGTGTCAATAGAAGCTTTAGATTTCAGACTGGACAATCGCCAATTTCGCAATTTTTATGTGAGTAGATATTACACAGGTAAATATTTTCTTTTTAATAGTTTCTTTCTCTTCCTTATAGGCGCCATTCCTAATAATCATGGAAAAATACAAGCTGAAAACTTCTTCAAGACATCAAACAACCACGGAAATTCAAGATAGAAATGCACAGCTTTGCCCATCTACAATATCCTTTATAGAAGCAGGAAAAATAAGTGTTGTTTGTTGTGCAGTTTCATATTTACATTTCTATGTAGATATGTACATTAGATGGCTTATTTGCTCCATACATTTCGCCAAAGTATTTCAGATCTTCATTGTGACAGCAGAAAATGAAAATAGGGTGCTAAAAACCAATTAAAATGAAAACAAAAAATTTAAATTTGCGAAATTTGGATGCGCTACTCCGAAAACCGTAATTTTAAAGGATGTTTTACAATAGGTTTGGGATCTTGTAATGAAAAAGCATTCAACTTGCTTATAAAAGATTTTCAGATATCCATTCCTACGTAAAAAATGCCGCTAAAGCGAATCGCGTACCCAGTTTTTTGATACAACTGAACCCAAAGCCACCCGTAGCGCCTAAACTGACAATTTAGCACCTTTTTAACGAATTTTTAAATTCACCCGTTAGGATTTTGAATGTAGCGGTAATTTTTTTAAAATTAAAGTACGTAGGATTGTAAGTAATTCAATTTGATTTATTTAAAGTACAAAAATTATTCAAACAATGAAGATGTGAAATACTTTAGCAAAATAAGCCATCTAATGTACATTGCATGTACAGACAAATGTATGTCATTGTTGAAAATAAATAATTTTTATACATATACATTGAAGTGTACTATTTATTGGAAGTTCTCAATTTTTAGTAAGAATATAATGTCCGAAAACGGTCAGTCATATCGTATTAATACAAGAAAAGTCTCCGTTTGTTATAAGAATATACAGTCTGTAAGCAGTACGTTTTGTCTTGTTTTTTACGGAAAAGTTTCCATTTGAAATAAGAATATACAGTCCATAAACCACGAAAGTCTCCGTTTTGTATCCGTTTGCTGAAATGGATTCATTTCTGGATACAAATCCAGCACTTTTGTATCGTTTCTGGAACGGAAACAATACTTTTTGTTTGTTGGGTAGTGGTCATTTTTTTTATATGAGGAAATATTTTATTAATGTAAGGTACGCTTCAAACAAAAAGAATCAGATTCCATGATTTCATTAGTCCGTATTCCCTAAAAAGTATGAAAGCACTAGTTTTATAGAGATCAACCAATACAAAACTATTTTAAAAACTTAAGATCCTCTGAGATCACCCATTTGTGTTTGTTAAGGAAGAGAAGCATATCTACATTTTTTGGACCTTGCTGAACATTCTCTCGAATTCAGTAGAAATAACTGGGACACAATAAAAACGGTACGCGCAAGGTTTTATAGCCAACATCACTATTAGCACCTCTGCATTTATAGCACCTCATTTTTCATTTCTGGCTGTAACATACTTTTAGCGTTACCCAGAAATTACGACGTGAACTTAGTCTGTTTCCTTTGCGGTGATTTATTAGTGTGAAAACAAAATTAATAATGAGGAATAAGGTTTTTGGGAAGTTTTCTGGTGATTTAGCACACGTGAGTCACGAAAAAGTTTTTGAGATTTTTAATTTTTTGAGGTTAGGGACGACATGTAACATTTTCCGTGGTAAATATTTTAGATTCATGCTCATCAGCTGAAACTACACAATAGAAAGCTTTTCCCGTCGTTTTATGATGACTTTCGTAAGCGTAAGGCCCGAAAAACAGCCTTTACATTTATCATTTCCCGTGAAAAATAATATTAGATTCATATTCAGCGAAAAAAAATTTACGAAAAAAAGCTTTATCTGTTTTTTTATGATGACTAGAGTAAACGTACGCCTGACAAAACTATTATTTTAAGGTGAGGTCGTAGACTTGTATCCGCCATCATGCAAAATCAAAAAAGGCCTTGCATTCGAAACTAGAGATAAGCTTTCATTTGAGCCCAAACATGCCCTAAAATACCTAACCAATTTTGGAGAGGGGGGAAGGACTCCCATTGACAGAGAATGCTCCATATATATGTTTGCTTTATATATGCATTCTCGGAAACGGATGTAATGATTTCGATGTTTGCGGGGCGAAAAACCAATCTAGCTAGGTCTAATTTCTTGGAAAATTCGTTTTCAACGTTTTTTCACGCACAAAGCAACAAACTTGTCTTTCCCTCGCAATATGAATGGTAATTTCGCCACAGAGATTACCTTCTCAATGGCACAGGGGCTAGATAGTAGGTCTACCACGCCGGAGTAAGCGAGTTCGAATCCTACAATGTAATCAGTTTTTTTTAATTTTACTTACACCACCACAAAAATTATATGAAACCAATTTGAAGTTAGTAATGGCACCATTCGGTAGTGACTAAAACTATCGATGGTGATGGGAGATTTTAAACTATCGATAGTTTTTCAACTCTAGTTAAAAAAACAATTGTGTGACATACCTGGAGAGCGCTTAGAGTTTACCTTATAAGTAGGGTAGCCAGGCGTACTGATTTGATCAGTACATGTCCTGTTTTTTTTTATTATTGATTTTTTGAAATCTCGAAATCAGTACGAAAATGTACTGGTTTTTGTATTTTGCACTGATTTTTTTCAAAATAATATCTAAAGAATTTTTGTGCTTAACCTTAATGGCTTTAAAATCGTTTTTGCAGATAGTCTCACCCTATTTGTTTCTTTTTCTTATTGTTCACAAAATAAAATACATACGTTTTGCTGCTATCGACAAAAGCAATATTTGCTTGAAAAAAGTCGGTTAACGTGAGTTTTTAAATGAGTGAAGGAAAGTTGTTACTAATTGAATTTGATTATTGTCTTCAGCTCTAAAAATTCTGTAAGGAGTGAGATTGAAAAAATCTTAACACACGTTTTACCTAATAATTTGTTTTGGGTGTAAAATTTAAAAATTTCTTTGATCTAGTTATCTTTGAAAAATATGTCAGTTGTTATTTTTAATGACAAACATGTTGATTTATTGTGAGTTTGATGAAAATCAGAAGTACGTCTTAAAATTTGGTTCTACAAAAAATTGGCCAAAGAATTGAAGGTCTGCCATCACACTGTTTCCAATGTTATTAAACAGTTTCAGCCCAGTGCTCTGGCTATTTGGTGCGAAAAGTTAAAGCCAATGTAGGTTTGAAAACATACAAAGTCCAAATGTTCTAGACAGGAATGCTGCAAAAAATTTAGACGCCAAAAGTAGGACTCGCAAATTAAAATCGAATTTCATACAAAAAAATTCATGTTGTATAATGGTCGACGAAACGTATGTACTGGCAGATTTTACGCAGCTTTCGGGTCAAAATTTTTATGTTGCTGATGCTCGAGGAAATGTCGAAGAACAATTTAGAATCCAAAAGCAGATAAAATTTCCTAAAAAATTCCTGGTATGGCAAGCTATATGCAGTTGCGGCAAAAGAAGCAAGTCATTTGTTACAGTGGGCTCTATAAATAAAGAATGTTTGAAAAAAAGACTTCTTCCTTTCATAAGAGAGCACAATGTGTCCACATTTTTTTGGCCCGATTTGGCATCATGTCACTACGGCTACGGCAAGAAAGCTCTGGAGTGGTACCAAAGTAATAACATAGTTTTTGTACCAAGAGAGGCCAATCCTCCAAATTGTCCGGAGCTAAGACCAGTGGAGAGATATTGGGCTCTTGTAAAAAGAAACTTAAAGAGCACAAAAAACTTGCCCCAAAATATCGAGGATTTTAAAAGGAGATGGGCAAACTGTTCCAAAAAGGTGTCTGAAACAACTATCAAATCTCTTATGGAAGGCTTGCCAAAAAAGGTCCACGAGTTCATAAATAGTGGTTAGAACTATAAAAGTTATATTTTTCTGTAATTTGTAAAATATTATCAATTAATTAAAAAAAAATTCAAAACTCTAAGATCAACCGTTTAAAAATTATTGAATTTTATTATATGTTAAGATATTTTCGATCTCACTCCTTAAATATGGAAATTGATAAGTAATCAACATTGAAGAAAAAAATGTAAAAGGAACACACAAAATCGGAAAAAAGTTCAGGGAGTTTATATCACTATATTACATTTAAATTATTAAGTACTAAAAGCATTAAAAACTGTACTGATTTTCACTGATCTCCAACGTCTAGTGTACTGATTTTATGGTCCAAAAATCTTGCTACCCTACTTATAAGGCATTTTGGAGAGTTTTTTTTACCGTTGGGCATTTACACAAAAAACACAGATACTGTTTGTTACCAACATCAACAAAACAACAAGCCAAACCAAATTTTTTAAGCAGGCGAGCTAGTATTAAACAAAAATGAGTTGAAGGGTGATGTAAAATGAATAAAAGAATAAAAACCATTGAATTCAAAATGCATGCAGATACATAATGGTTCATACATAATAGTTCAGTTTGATATTTCGCAATTTTAATAGCAGAAATAATTTTGCCAAGTTTGTGGTCTGAATATTTCTGATTAACTGACGTTCGCTGATGATAGTTCCGCAGCTGAGGACCGAAATGCATAAACTAAAAAAATGTGTTACAATTATATATTTTCTTCCCGCGAATTAGTCGCCTTCTGTCAGCTGTTGGGCTTTACAAGCATGTGTGGTTTAAGAAATAAGCTTTGCTTTCACCATTTAGCACGCTGTTCTGCTGTTTACGCCCACCTCTTGAGGGATTTGCCTTCTTGACCAACGCGGATTTCGTTATTCGTTTACGGAGCTTTACCGCCAACACCGTGGTAGCAATCCTTGAAGTTCGTTTGTGTTAGACGAGCACTGTAATTTGTTTAATGTAAATTAATAATTTCTCGTCAAACTTTTTGTTTGTGGCCGTAATGTAAAAATTGTGTACGACATTCATTGACAGTACAAACAATGAACTATTAACTTTAAAAAAAATTTTAAATTGCAAGGAATACCAATGCCTACTATACAAATCAAAAGGGGTCAATTTTAAAATTGTCACCTTTTATATGTATGGAGTGCCGATGAATTTCCGTATTTCATCAACTGTACAGGTGAAAGTCGTGTTAATATCTTGCTGTATTGCATACAGATTGCATTCCTCCATTAGCTTTTTCTCACTTATAAAGTATTCAAAGCAGGCATCCATCGAACTGTAAATAGAATGCTCAGGCGCTTGTTTGTAAAAGGAATTATTCCGCCAAGACACTGCTTTTCTCAACTGAATATTTTTGAGTTGGAGTTGAGTTTCATTTGACAAAAAATTGCTTTCCTTCGGGGGTTGCTGTGTTTGATGTTGCTAAAGTAAGCCCAAGATCAGATACCTTCATTTTATGATTATTTTCGAAACTGCTATCAATATTTAAGCCAACCTCTTGCTAATCATTGTCCACACTTTCATTATCCATATAATCCATTTCCTTGAAAAGGTCCTCAATTTCCATCTTCGACATAATATATCGGAGTTTTTCTTCCAATTTGGCATTTTCTTCCTAAATAAATTGAATTCAAATATAATGGAAGATTGCATATGTCCGCCTTTTTTTCAACAATTCTATCTATTTATTGAATTTTTCTTTTATAGATTTAGGGAACTAACAAATTATTCAAAGCTTAAGGCTAAAAAATATATATACATATATGTTCTCTGTCAATGCTACGAAACAGTGCAGTTTAAAAAAAAATAAGACTTACAATAGATCAATGATATCTTTCACTTTTAAGCGTCTATGACCCTTATTGAGAAAGAGGTTTCGAGCTAGTGCATTGGGATGGTTTTGTACTAAAGACTGAGATTTCTTCTTTTATTAGAAACACTTTTAGGTCCAAGTGGACAGTATCATTTTAAATATACCAGGGGGCTCCTGAGATTATTCGAAGAATTTTAGATTGAGATCGTTGAAGTTTTTCAATGTTTGAGCGATTTGATCTTTTTTTGTTTCAATATGGAATTTTTTTTCTAATCATTTACGTTGTGTTGTTAACAATGGCGAATTTAAGCGTTAAATTTTTCAATATTACTCCAACCAATAATAGAACATATAACAAAAAACCAATTACCTAATAAAAGTTTTTTACCTGTCTAGTTTAGTTTTTAAGTATAAAACGAAATATCCCTTAGAGATTATGTTATACTTTGTTTACAAACCAATTATTGTACGAAAAAGATTTTATTGGAATGTGTTGAGAAAATCGTAGCGTCATACAGTGCTCCGTCGGTTGATAAAACTAGTAAAAATGAGTAACGCCAAAGTTAGCAATATTGGTACCATTTTAAAGCTAAAAATTCAACTAAGAAGAAAACATATTAATTGTTGCTCAAAAGTATTTTTTTCTCTCGACGTAGCATCTTTAAGCGGCTGTTTTTTTTTTACTGCAATATTCAAATCTGGTGTTAATTTTTTTTAGTACTTCAAAAGAAAGTTTGTCAAAAATACATTTTTGACTAAACATAAGTAAAGTAAATTTATTCTCATTTTAAAATGGTTTGATAATATAGCTGTATTAGTAATTTTTCCTAAATTTTAGAACTTAACATTTTGGTAGTAGACAAAGTTAAAATATTTTTTTTATGAAAAAATTCTTAAATTCGACATTTTCTGTAGACCCGGAAAAATTACATCCTGAAAGTTCCTAAATTTTTTTTTTCCGAATTTGTTAAAATTAACCTTTTTTATTAGGAAATAGTAATAACTTTTCCTGTTTTTCCGATTTTTGGAAAAAATGCATTTTAAAAATCGTCTTAAACGTGATTTTTCATGCTTTAGTACTAACACATGCCGGCTGGCGTTTCGTTTCTTTCTTTTGCAAAATTTTTAATTATCTTATTTATTTATTCACGATATTATTGATATTTTGTTCTATTGAAATCGATTGGCACATACTAGAAAAACTGGAGGAGAAGATACTAATATAGATCTTATACGGCATCTACCTTTGTCGTCGGATCGTATGCTTTTGTCTAAAATTCAAAACACGAATAAGAAAAAGGCTTTGATTGACAAACATGTTAGCTATTACCTTGGCCAATCAGATAATGCAGCAGTAGAAGTTAAGGGGTTATTCCATTTTAAAATTGGAAAAAAATTACTTTTTGAAAATTTTTTTTTTAACAAACTATGATATATTATTACAAAATTGCTTGGAGATGTTATAAATATCTTATTGAAACAGAAAAAACAAATTTTTTACCACTTTTAATCCAAAAAGTTAATTTTTGGTGGTAGGATAGATTCTGTGCTTCTTAATAAAGACTAAAGCATAAATTAAACAAGATTTTGTTTGCTCTATAAGTGGAACCATAAAAAGTCAAACTTTCCAATCCCGCTTTTTTTTAGGGTTTTTTCTCAATTTTTAAAAATTCGTCCGCCATATTGGATTCGCCATTTTGAATTTTAAAAATCGTATATCAGATTCGTAATCAGTGACCCTGAAAACCCCTTCAGTAACGATTTTGAGGCCAAATAATTGTTCTCTTTCTCAAAAACTTGTTGTTGAACATTAGGTCTCATTTTTAGTGTACTAAGGAACAATTATTGTATTGTAAGGTTTCCTAAAAATTTTAAATAGGTACTTTACCATTTTGGAATATGTAGCATTTAAAAAGGTTAGATACTAAGGTTGACTAATAACACTGCCCTGCAAATTTCAACTTTTCTTAAGATGGCTTTTAGTGATTTCAAATGAATTTTTCATGTTGAACACGAATCTCTCTTTCCAAACTTTCCAGCACGTCACGTTTCCGAGAAAAAAGGGCTTGAAATCCCTGAAATCAGCGTTTTTGGCCATTTTTGTAAAATTGTGGCGCTGAACCCTGGCGTGCTACAAACTTTGCTAATATCAGAAATTAAAGACCATGCCCTTTCAAATGAGTCCTAAGCCAAATTGTTCGCATGCGCCCTTGGAGCAGGAGGTGTGCATATGTCTAGGGGTGCAGGAAAGAAATGTATACAGAACGGATTTTATCTAACTTATACCCACGGCCAGACATAATGAGAAGTGCAGCGGTCCAAAAAGTTTTAAGGGTCGTTGGTTGCACATCTCAGTCAGATTTCAAACATTCAAAATGGCGGATCAAATATGGTGGACGGATTTTATTTTACTCATACCTACGAAATATATTGAAAAAAGCATTGGTCCGAAGTGTTTTAAGGGTCACTGATTATAAATCTGTAGTCAGGTTTTAAAAATTCGAAATGGCGGATCAAATATGGCGGATGAATTAAGATGTAAGATAAAATCAGTTCTATTTTTGCCCATCATTTATATGGAGACGGAGCACTGTGCGTCATTTGCAAATATTCACATGGGAGTGTAACTACTGGTCGGCATATCGGAATCGAAGATAAGATAGAACAAAGGAATTAAGACACTGCCTTGGGGAACATTTTGACCGTAAAGTCTTTGTATTTTAAAGTAAATTTTCTATTTGTTAAATAGTTTTCAAAAAGTAAATCAAAACTTAATAGCAGAATGCTTTTGACTTTGAAAATGAGGCCTTTGCGCCATACTTTGTCAAAGGTTTGGGTTTTGTCAAGGAAAACAGCGGAACAAAATTATTCCTTTTCAAAGGCAAATCTTATTTCAATGACAATATGATGAACTCCTTCGATGGCATTATGTTTCTGTCTGAAGCCAAACTGGTTTTGGGGAATATTTGTGAAGTGAAACTTCTTTGGCCGCGTTTTGAAGAGTAAACTAAACCAGATAAAATGGAAATACGGAAAGGAAGTGGCAAGATTTTGTTTTTGTGTAATTTTTTTACATTTACTATTCAGTTGAATAAACACACAAATTTTGCTTTAATTCAAAATAATGTTGCGATAGTTTTGTTAATTAAGCTTATAGAGCGAAAGTGATGATGACAATTTGATAACTATAAAAAAGCCAAACATTTCCAAATAAAAGTTATTTCGATAGTAAAATTTTTAAAAATCTAGCAACCGCATCCAAAAACGAACTGTTAAAGCACCTTTATGCACGCAATTTTTCTTTCGCAATAATAAACTTTGCAAGCAAAATGGAGGTTTATGTTGTCAAATTGTGTGGAAAATTTACTTTGCACAAGAACAAAATTTACTGTATACGCGTCTTTAATCGAAATTTACTCAGGAAAAAATTTAAATAAATTTTCTTCTTGGTCATGAATTAAACGACAAATTGAGAATTTTTATACCCCTAGAAAAAGTTATACATACATAAATTTAAAAAATCTATATTTCAAAACTTTTTTTGACTGAAACGGAAATTACTTTCACGATATGCATAAATTCTAAAAAAAATAAATACTCGCTCTAAAAGTTAATCGGTTTTTTTTTCCATTTTTTTGCGGAGGTCCATTTTTGATATTTTTGTTTGAGTTGAAATGATTTTCCAAAAATAGGTGTTTTACATAACAAAATTTTTTTAACTCATTTGAAATATTTTTAACAATACATAATCTTCATTATGCTGGAACATTTTAGCATGATTCATTTACACTTCAAATAGGTACCTTTGCACGGCCTCTTCGTTTTGTAATTTTTCTCGTTACCTACCTTCAATTTTTGCTTCGGAAGACAAACGGGTGTAATTTACGAGAGCTGCCGTTTCTAAACTCTTTTTGATCATAAGGCGCACTTCTTCAGGTGGTACTGGTGTTACAATATCCTTCATTAATACACGTTCCAATAGAGAAAGTGTAGCTTTAAGTGCACCCTCTGGCCGCCCAAATGGAAAACAAAATCTAAAATTGGTTATTTGATATTCGAGCAAAATACGAAGTCGCTCTTTGATCTCGGCGAATTTTTCCTTTTCTTCATGTGTTATACTACCGACTCCATCGGGCCTATAATTTAAATGAATGGTTGCTTGGGTGAAAAAACATAGTAGAAATAATTAAATTTGTGTGCTAATTACCGATTTCCATGAACATGACTGGCACAAAATGCAAAAGAATAATGTATCAAGGTCGGATCAATCATATACTGCTTTTCGGCACGGTCCAGTAAATCAGAAAGATAACACAAATGCCTATAGCATCCGCGAACACCGTATCGTGCACAATATTCATCCAAAACAAACACTTGTCCGGGACTAAACCAACCCTAAAAAAAAATCATAAAGGGTTATAGTAGTAACGAGCTTAAAGCAGCCATTTAAGCACACGTTTTGGTATTCAGAGTCGTAGAATTTACTAAATAATAAAATTTTATTTTATAGAAAAGTTAGAAAATGAAAGCGAATATAATTTATAAATGATTATGTATATGACGCTCTTCTGTCAAAATTTTTTTTTATGACGAGAAATAACGTTCAACGTTTGAAGAGTCGGATAATTCTTGAATATTGCTACATCAATTGCTTAACGTAATCATTTCCAGTTTCCGTTTTTCATTTAAAATATCGCTTATCGATACCGAAATTTAGTAGCCGTTATTTCGTAGTAAAATGGTTTTAAGCTTTCCAAACATATTTTCTTGCAAACAGCTAATAATCACGTGCATGTTTTCTATAACACACTGTGAAAAAAAATCAATTCTTTTCATGTAAATGCATACACCCAGTAAAAAAATCGACCAGGCCTTCCCTTGGAATCAAAAAATTTCGGAACTTCCTCATGGTAGGGGCTAACATATGTGATTTTGCCGCAATGTTTTCGGTGCTGTAAATTCCAAAACTTGGAAAACGTACTTAACCGCACACTGACGAGATTTTGAAGTTCTGAAAGCTGATTTACTTTTTGCTAATTTTTTCTGTACAAAAAATTAAAAAATTTACTTTTTGCTATAAAATCAAATGAGATGTTTCAGTACATTTTCTATTAACGTTTCCGTATCGAACATTTTTCAATACATTTCTTGTTAAAAAAATTTCCTATCATAAAAGATAAAGAAGAGGAAAACAATCGCGGTGGCTGTCAGGCACTCAAGGGGACCAACATGTATTTCGATACGTGCCGTAATTGAGTGATCTGATGGAAGTGTGGTCTATCACCTCCATGTGGTGACGGCCGGAAAGAGTTGCATATCTGATTGCTGATATGTGACTGGCTAAGATAGTCCAGGCGGAAAGAGCATACCCTTTTATACCACGCCTTCCCTAATCCAAGGTGTTATGCGACCCGTGCCTGTTGGATATTTTGGCAGCCAGGGGAGTAATCCTGGAAGGCCACCGGTAACGGGTCAGCTATCTGAATGCATAAATTTTAATTAATTTTACGCAGATGTTATGGTGGATCCGCTTCCGTTAGTTTTCCAGGGTTAAAAATTAGGCTGTATTTTTACGGAGTATCTCTGATACCTGGCCGTCTCAAAGAGTAACGGTGGCCTTGCCGTGGTATGGGGCGCTGCCACGGTCGACCTTCCCTTCCCCTTTTCTTTATAGTGGTTGCCGTGTATTCTGATTCGTTGGGATGCACATTTTCGCCCTGGTTAAACAAGAAGAGCAGGCGATCGGACGAAACGGCATGACATTCACAACGGAAAAAGAAAAAACCCCAAACAAAGTCTCTCGAGTCTACGGCAGAGAGCGCATCCCGGGGGAGAGAGGTTGTAATTTTTACAACCAACTCTTCTTTTGTGTCAGGGGCTGTGAACCCTCCGGCTGAAGCAGGTATGAGTCTAGACGTCACAACTATGACTGACATATCTCCTACAGAAGCCGGCGTACTGGGGCCACAACTTTCTCATAATATGAGACGAAAATGGAGGAAGATTAGGTCGATAATCAGACGTAAGGAAGCCTCGGCCACTACTCTGGTTGAAGACCTAATTATGGCCAATGTTTCAAAGAGGGTAAGCTCTGCTGAGGTTATAACAACCGATGCAGAGGATCCTCAGAGAAACCAAGCCGCTTCCTTCTGGCGCGCTCAGGTAAAGAGGACGAAGACCGATACTGCCAGCGCTGCTATCTCCTGCATTGTAGGAGCGCAGGTTGCAGGAGTACATGGAGAGACCAACAGGTCTATCTGACCACCAGTTTGGTTTTCGCAAGGGGCGGTCTACGGTGGATGCGATCCACACTATTATCGACATTGCACGGGAAGCAACGAGCGGCAGTCGATGGCAGAATGGCAGGAAAAAATACTGCGCAATAGTAACGCTGGATGTCAAAAACGTTTTCAACTCGGCGAACTGGAAGCAGATCATGCGGGCACTGGAGAGCTACGATGTGCCATTATACCTACGGCGTATTATCGGTAGCTACTTCAGCAACAGGCGACTCCTATATGACACGGGTGACGGGGTCAAGGAGTATAAGGTTACAGGTGGCGTACCACAAGGCTCTGTACTGGGGCAAACTCTATGGAACGCGACGGTGTTCTCAAGCTGGACCTCCCTGCAGGCACAACGTTAGTGGGATACGCAGATGGTTTCGCGTTGGTGGCAGTATCGAAGAGACTGGAAGATTTGCAGTTAGTCTGCTATGATGCAATTTCCAGAATGCAGCGATGGTTAAACGCGGCAGAATTGGAATTAGCAGCCCAAAAACCGGAAGCCGTGCTTTTGAGCACAAGGAAAAAAAGAGAGCAGCTGAAGGTGATTGTGGGAGAGCACACCATAATATCTTAACTTCACATCCGATATTTAGGAGTGCTCATAGATACTAGGATGTCTTTTAAGGACCATCTTGCAGCGGTCAGCAGCAAAGCGGCGAAAATAAGCGGCGCACTAACGCGCATAATGCCAAATGTCGGAGGGCCACGCACGAGCAGAAGGCAGCTTTTGTCCACTGTGATGGACTCTGTAGTGTTATATGCAGCACCCATTTGGGCAGGTGCAAAGAAGTCGCACATCAAGGAGGTGCTAGCCGTCCAAAGGCTAAGCGCATTGAGAGTGTCTAGTGCTTTCCGAACAGTATCGCAGGACGCGATATGTGTCATCACGGGAAAGCTGCCCATAGACATACATGCGACAGAGCTTAAGAGGCTGTATAAAACAGCAGGAGAAAGACCTACGGGAGCATTAAAAATGGAGGAACGTCGACGATCTATATCGGAGTGGCAGTAGCGCTGGGAGTGCTCCACAAAAGGTCGATGGACGTTTACGCTGATTCCCGCCATTGCGAAGTGGTGTCAACGGAGGCACGGGGATGTAGATTTTTACATCACGCAGCTGCTAAAGCGGCCATGGGTGCTTTAAGGAGTACCTGCATAGATTCGGACATGATGATGACCCATACTGTCTAACATGTCCGAATGAAAATGAAAACCCGAGGCATGTAGCATTTCATTGCGCACGCTTCGAAACGAGAGGGAGGAGTTGAAGCTGTCACATAGACTTATGATGGTTCAAGCTGATTGTGGTCAATCTGTGACTTGTGGCGTGAATAGAGGATGTCCCCAAGGGGTCGTACTCTCTCCACTGCTGTGGTGTCTGCTGGTTGACTCTCTGCTTGTTTCCCTAAATGAGTCGGGTATCTACACACAGGCCTATGCCGATGACGTTGCCTGCTTAATCACGGGCCAATCGGTCAGGTATGTTTGTAGGAAGGCCCAAACTGCTCTGAATATGATTGACTCTTGGTGTTGCTCAAACGGGCTATCGGTTAATCCTCTTAAAACTGGTGTTATTCTTTTCACTAGGAGAAGGAAAATTGATGGTCTCGTTTTACTAGTACTCAGAGGAATCACTAATTAGCTATCCCAAGAAGTTAAATATCTAGGAGTCATTCTAGATACCAAACTTCTTTGGTGTTCTCATGTTGAGCTAAAGGTTTCCAAGGCGCTGGCAGCTTTTTGTCAATGCAGAGCTATTTTTGGCTCTTATGGATTTATAAGACTATGATTAGACCCATCATCACCTATGCATCCATAGTCTGGTGGAGCAGACTTAATGTTGACAACGTTAGGAAAGCTCTTGCCAGACTTCAAAGGATGTGGTCATTTGTTGTACGCGAGCTTTTCCTACAATACCTGGCCCATCCTTGGATGCATTGCTCAACTTACCACCCCTTGATATTTTTGCTAAAGGAGAGGCTGTCAAAGCCAACTGTAGGCTTGTACGCAATGGGTACTGGTAAAACACTTGCTGGGATATTGGTGAAATTGCTGAAGATACTGACTTGGACCTAACAGTTCTATCAATGCCAACCGATACAATGCCAACAATTCCAGTTTTAAAACAGCGTTATACTGACGGCTCCAAAACAGAATTCGGTTCGAGTTCTGGGTATTCATTGAAAATTATGGAGTGTACCTTCACTTCTCTCTTGGGTTGTATGCTTCTGTTTTTTAAGCAGAAATTTTTGCAATCATCAAGGCAATGAACCATGTCATTAATAATGATTGGAGAGAAAGGCGTATCTGTGTATTTAGTGACAGTCAGGCTGGGCTTAAATCCTTGCTTAATCCTCTAACCACATCTAAACTGGTTATGCATTGTAAATCCAAGGTTGATTGTGTTGGTAAACACAATAGCCTGCTGTTGATATGGGTTCCTGGACACTCAGGAAATAAGTCTGCTGACCTTCTGGCCAGAAAAAGTTCGGAAACTGGTTTCCTGGGCCCAGAACCTGTATTCTCTTTGTTGTCTACAGCGAGTGGATCGATTTGACTCACAATAGTAAAAAGGAGGAACTGAGGGACTTTAGACAGACAAAGACCATGTTACCTGTTATTTCTAAGCGTCTAACAGACTTTCTGTCACTTAAAAGAAAGAGCTGTAGGCAGCTGGTAGGAGTATACACAGGTCACTTTTCTTGGGCCAAACATTTGAATATGATTGGCCTGGGTGCTAGTGCCTTCTATACTTCCTGTGGTTTGGAGGAAGAATGTGAAGAGACGCCAGACCACTTTCTTAGTGTCTGTCCCGCTTTTTGCCAGATCAGAGTAGGCATATTTGCCACTGCAGTGTTGGGAGATGAACACCTGAGCTTTTTAACACCGCAGGATCTCCTAAGATTTATTAATAAATCTGGTAGATTTAAAGAATAGCAAAAAGGAACACCAGATATAGTACAATGGGCATAAAACTTGTCTGAGTGCTGTATTCTAGAATACTTCTTTTGCTGTTCCAACAACAAAAAAAGCGTTTTCAGCGCGACCAAAAAAAAATGTATAAGTCCAAAAGGATAGATCTAAATATCTGTTAAGTCTGCGGAGATGTGATCTGAGACTCATAGTTGGACTCGTCACAGGTTTCGTTACGTTTCTGAATAAAATTAAGGTCAATCCAAGGGATCAGGTCTATGTGATGCATGTCTTGAAGATAATGAAACGAAAATTTTATTTGTGGATGTCCTGCTTTCTCTCGAACGAGATTTACTACACTGGTCAAACCAAGTCAACCTTTGTCTATCACAGCTATGCAAATTTGCAAAGGCTTTGGGTAGATTTAACGCTTTTGACGAAGTTGCAGCCTAACTAAGTTAGGAGATTGCCCCTCTTCGGGACGTAGTACAATGGGGTTTTGAGTCTACTTGCTTTTCACTCTTTGGCGGACTCTAACATTATACAATATAATGTTCCAAAAAGGTTTTCGACGGTGCAGCGCCTATGTGCCATATAATATAATGTGCTGCGTTTTCTCAGCATCTGTCGCAGCGACAAAATCGCAGGTGTTTGCGCATACTAAGGCATTCAATTCCGAAACCCTGCATTTTGGGCTTAAAAAATGGCAATCTCCAGATTCTAGGTATTTCGGGGTAATTTTAAATTGATTTTTTAAGCTGAAAAGAGGAGTACTTTATTAGATTTTTGTGTCTAAATAAGTTTTTTTTTCAATTAAAGGGGGGATTCAATTGCACATACATACATTCAAATGTATGCCGAAAAACTTATTCATATCGTATCGCAGCGCGTAGCTTATATCTGGCAGTAAAAACTTTAAACAGCTTTTCCCAAAATCGAGTTTTTCTAACTGTTGTTCCAGATTACATTTAAGTGGTTTAACTAAGGTTTAAAAAGGGTACAATACCATTTGATACAAAAACAATTTCTTACATAACGTTCTAGGAAAAACAAAACCTTGCCAAAAATCGAACTTTTAAGTTTCAGTTTGCCATAACAGTTTTAGAAAAATTTAAAGAAATGTTCATATGGGATAAAACACATTTATCATACAAAATTTACGGCCATAACGCTCAAAAAAAATTTCTCGATTTTTTTGCTGGTACCATAAGTGCATAAATATTACCGAATCGACTATTCTATACCTGTTGCCTTAAAAAGGAGACTCAAAAAATGTGGAAAGATGAAATACTACGAATAAAATAAGGGGAAAATTACAGTTTTTGAATCGCTTCTTTACGGCTACCTAGATCCTTGGAGGCATACATATGGAGTCAGTTGAAAATGCAATTATGAAGAAACATCTATGCACTTATGGTGCAAATAAAAAAAATTTGGAAGTCTTTGGAAATCCTTGGATTTTTTAAAAAAAGCTAACTAAATTTCCGCAGTAAGGATAAACTTTTCCATTATTACTTGACAGATCGGTCTCAAATTGTCACCAGAAAACAGTTCACAAAAAAAAAAAGTTTGGCAAAACCTTTTTAAAAAAAAATTAGAGGAAATATATAGTGTTTCTAATGGTTTGGCAGTATACAGTATATCCCCATTTTCCGAAAATACCCGGTAGAAGAAGAACCGTTCAGACAGAAGACAAGAAGAACCTATCATGACATCAGAAAATGTGCCTTCTTAAAAATTAGGGCGGAACACCAAGTCAAATGAGAAAAAAAATCTATTTTTTTTTCATTTTTACAACAAAGGCAGCTTTGGCCTTTTTACGTGCGGATTAGCCCATTTGCCTGTCCACAATATGGTTCCAATAAACTAATTTGTAAAATATCTCTTTGTGCAATTGGCGATACAGATTAAATTTTTTTTTTAATAGAGTGTAAAAGGTTGTTGTACAATTATTTAGATGCTTTATAGCTTTAAATTTTTTTTTTCAAAATCTATTTATATAGATTATTCTGTTAATGCAATAGGCAATTTTGAGTAAATGGTAAGTAGATAAGGCCTAGCTAATGGTTTTTAAAGTTGAATTCAAGCCTGAATAGTCATTACTTTTTCCTGCTTTGCTACAACACATGTGTTTATTAAGGTGCCATCATCAAAACGTGCAAAAGCCGAGTAAACACGTAAATATACATTTGATGCTGCCTGTTTTGATGAAGGCTCTTATGGTGTTTCTTAAGCCAGAAGTAACAGAATCACTTGAAATGCGGCAATTTGTTTTTTTTTGACGTTTACTTTAAAACCAATGGAAGCAACACAAAATCACTGCACAATCACATCACTGTAACTCACTGCACTACAGAAGATTAGCCTCATCAATTGATTTTCTATCAAAACAAAATGGATGATCAATAATTGTTTTTGAAACGAAGAGTTCCATTCTGTTTTACACCAAAAATACCTCTCCGAATTGCTCTGCAAGTGATTCTGTTTGTCTTTACGTTGTATATTTTGCATACCCTCTCACATAGAACAATCTTCTATTTTTTGAATGATTTTTTTTAAACGTTGTCAAAAATTTTTTATGTTTAAAGGTATGCATAAATCCACGCAATTTTGCCGCATCATTTTCGATGGTGCAAACTCTCAAATTTCGAAATTGCACGTTACCGCATACTGTCGCGATAGCTAATTTACCTTTTGCGAATTTTTTCTGTGAAAAAAATTAAAAAAGATGTACGTTATAAACGCTATAAAATAAAATGCGATGTTTCCGCACATTTCCTATTGATTCTTTTGAAACTGTGTTATCACAAAAGAAATAAAAGAAAAAGTGAAGAAGAAAAAAATCGCAGTAAAAACGCGGTTTTCACAGCGTCTGTCGTAGTGATAAAATCGCACGTGTTTTCGCATACCTTAATAAGGGAAACTTAACTATATTAATTACAATTTATAATTACCAATGATGCATATGGATCGCCTAGTCGATATTCAAGCGTTAAATTTTGCAGCACTTTAAACAGAGCTGCGTGATCAAATGTACAAGGATCGGCACTTATGTAATCTTCCATACCATGCTTACGAGCTTTGTCCGCATCTTAAAATGAATAAATACAAATTAAATTAAAAGTTGTAGAAAAAGAAAGTATTTTAATGTTGAAAACTCATTTGCTACATTCAAGAATACATTATAAGACAATTCATTTAAGAGGTACAGTGGTTTTAGTAGTTAATGTTTTCATCATTTCAGATCACAAAACTCAAATCAAAATTCTTAAAAAAGTACTAAAATTTATTCACAATGATAAAGAAGACATTTTATAATGATAATCTCTTAGCCCTGATTCATCATCAAATGGTAATGCAAGGACGCTCCCCAAACTGACTGGGAATGTAGGTAATCGGTAATGATTGTTGGGGAAAAAGTACTCTAAAACGATGTAAAAATCTTGTTTTCGTTATAGAAGACCAATTCACTAAAACTAGCGAAATAGGTGGCCATTTTGGATGTTGAAGCTTTTGATAATTTATTTTGGCATTATCGTTCTGTCACTTAGTAATATTAAACTTTAAAAGAAAATCAAAACTAAATTTCTTTCTTCATCATATTATTGCAGTTTCAACCACATAGAGCGTGGGTCGCATGCAATATGAAATTGATAGATGAATATTTCACTTAAGTCGCTATCAATTTTACCTCTATCCATTAGCGTCCAACGCTTTTCGTTTTAAACATATTTTCAAGACAATCTGTATGGGGTTATGAATCTGTATGGTGTTGTTAATATGTATGGGGCAAGAAGAAATTATTTTATACTTTTTAGTCCGTTTTAAAAACTTGGTATATTAAAAATTTTTGTTTATTTAAATTATTTTTTCATTTCTGTTACAAAATGTAGAACCACAACGAGGTGCAATGTTAAAACGATTGAAAATGTTAAATTTGAAATTCTGTAATGGCTTATTTTCGTCAACTATCGGGAAAACAACAAAAACATATCTCTTCTTCTTATTCGTTGCTTTGGTTTTCTATTACAATCAGATTTTAACATGAGATGCAGTGTTAATTCTCTTATACATATATATCGCTGCTACGATACCATGTAAACAAACAATTAAGTAAGACAAAGATTTGTTGGTATGAATGTAACAAAATGTACAAGGAGGATAATTTATTTATAAGTATATAAAATATAAAATATGAAAAGTTTCAACATTTTAGCTAAATATATTCACCTAAAATATTTCAATATTTTACCTAAATATACTTATTTACATACATTTAGGTAAAATGTTGAAAATAGTAATAACAATTCATGAAATCAGTAGAAAAAGATTCAAAAGTACTTATATGAAATATTCAAAACCGCAACCAAGCGTTTACATATTTGTATATAAAGAATATATAAATACTGTAAATGCTGAATGTTATTAGTCAAAAGAAATGTTAAATATTTGTTTTATCAAACACGTCAAACTCATCCATTCATACATTTTTGTCCGCTGGATGTGTCGACAGCCGTTGCTGTCAAACCATCGGTATTGCACCTCGTTGCTGGTTTCTACGATTTTTTGTTTCGATTCCAGCAAAAACGGAAAGAAAAAGTTCGTTATTGTTTGTTTTTGTTCTCTGCTTATATATTCTCTCTCTCATTTGTGTATGTATCAGCGATGCCAACTTGCGGAGAATTCCCCGATTTGCGGGGAATTTTACTTAGTGCGGGGAATCGGGGAATGATCTGTTTTTTGGCGGGTAATTTGAAACCATTCAGCTTTTATTCATTAAAATACCTTGAAAAGTTTGTAGAATATTTTTTGTCAAATTTTATATTCCTAATTAGAATTCTGGCAAATTCGCAACCAACACTATAAAAACAATTACTTTAATAGCAGGTAAATTAGCACTGGACTTTTCATATAAGTAGACTTGGTAAGGGGAATCAATAAAGCCAAAACTGCACATTTTCGTTCAGAGACTTAAATATCGTTTAACTTATGCAATGTTTTACATTTTGGTCTGGAGAATCTGTTACTCCGTTAACCAGCACTTTACTCTAAAGAGTGAACAGAGCCATTGTATTTCAAAAGTATTTTGTAAAAATTTCAGAGAGAAACTACTGGTTTCGTAGATATAGACGATTATAATGCCGAGTGTCAGACAAGCCAAAAAGATCGCTCGTCGCTTCAGCTTCTCTGTCGGCCGTTTGGAAAGGCTTAGCTGTGCCTCCGTCCAGCACCCCCTGACTGTAATCTGTAAACTTACAAATTACGGTCAGCCATTATAAATAAGTAGAAGGATATTTTATTGTTTAGAACCGATAGCCAAAACTTTGAAACTGTATTTCTCAAATAAGGTTTTTTCCATTGGTGTGCACCATAACTAAAATTTAAATATGCTCTTCTACACAACAATGGCCCAGGACGTACTAAAAAAATTAAGTTTGGTAAATTCCTTGCTCAATTTGTAACACTATTTTGTGAATTGTTGATTAAACAAAATAATCGTAAAATGCCCTGGGGCAACAGTCAAAAGGATTTTTTAGACGTTCCAGTGAGCACCTAAGACTGTATACAACTTTTTTTTAAATGAATTAAATATGTCAAGGGAATTTCGGAGTTAGAAAATACATTTTTGTTAATCTAACAATGCTATAAAAATAGATAAAATTTTTGACCGAGAAAATGCAGGTCCCCTTTAAAACAAAACTCACAGAGTAATTTTAAGCCTACGGAAAGGGCATTTTTCGTTTGCATAAATGTTTATTTTGAAAATGCGTATCGCACTGTTATAATATGAAATTATACCGGTGCGGGGAATATGGGCTAAAATCGGGGAATTTCTCAAGAGCTAGAGGGGAGGAAGAAAAAATGAGTTGGCATCCCTGGTATGTATACACATATCCATATATTCTACTTCCGCTAAAGCAATGAATTTTACAACGATGAATGCAATGCTTTGATCAATTGAAATTGAAAAACTTCCGATGCTAATATTTTAAATATTATTATATTTATATATATTTTAGATACTTCATATTGCGTTGTCTTCCAGTTCTGAACTATATTTGAAATTTCAAGTCTCTAGCTCATCGGGAAGTTAGTTTAAAATCTATTGCAAAATTTGTAACGAACAGACTGACAGACAGACAGACACCATTGAAAGCGAGTTTATATAAACGTGGTAAAAATGGATTAAAATGCTTTTTAAAACGAAGTTTAACATCTACCGATATGTAGAAATTTATATTTTAAGTACTTAGCACTTATTTAAAGGAAGTCTTAGTTCGTATAGTCAAAGGCATTAAAGAGCTTACTTACATACAAAATTTATTTTTTAAGCAAGGTGAACAAAGTTGGACATTTTTTCATGGCACGACGTCAGTTAAAAAAACAAAACAAAAAGCACATAAAGATGCACATGCGTTTACCTTTTTCAAAAAATTCTACAGGCAAAATATACCAACCGTTTTCAACCAATGGGCCAACATTGACTTTGGGTACATCCAGCTTTGTCGATCGTGTTCATCAATCGAAATGAAAACAGGTTTTTCACGAATTCAGGACATGCACATATTTTTTTTCGTGACAAAAGGAAACAAAAAAAAATTTTGTTTGCGGTAAAAATTTCAATCACAAATTATTGGCCATTAAAAATAGTAAGAGATTGAAAAACTACAAAAAAGGAGTTTATTAAATAGAAAAAAGGCACTAAAACAGTGAAAAAAGCAAAATAAAAGATATATATTTGAAATCAGGGGGATTTGAAACACGTATATATTTTATCAGCCCCCATGTAGGATTTCGCATTAAAAAAGGAGAATTCCTCATAATCCGCTCCCAGGTAATTATTATAGTTATCAACTGGAGAAAATTGTAGTTCTGAACTTGAGGTCTAACAGGAAATTTACAGTGTTGCCATAAGCAATAATTACACTGTGCTCGAATTTAAAAAAAAATTTTGTAGCAGACGGGAGACATATCGTTTCTAACTAATTCGGGGTCAAGGAATTCAGTAGTGACAACCGTTTTTCCCCCTATCAGCAGCGTTTCATAAAAAAATTTTTTTTTTAGGTTTTGGTTTGGGGGTATACTACGAAAGTACATGTTCCTCTTCTTATTGCGGTGAAAATTGGGTATCGACGGGTTTTTTGGCATGAAAAAACTGAATCTGATATTTATTTCCAGAAAAAAATAATTTTAGACATAACTCCCAAACAAAAAACCGTCGAAAATCCCCAAAAAGTGGAAAATTTGTACGGGAGGTACCCTTATTTTACATCTAAATAAATTAAATTTTTGCACACATCATTTTTCCGTTAAGAAATTACTTTTGAAAGTTTCAGAACAATCGGCTAAAAAATAAGCATTCAGTTCTCATAAAAGCTAAAAATTTGAAACATTTTTGGAATTTGGGTTTATGTTTCCTGAAACTAAGTTTACAGATTTTTGTTGTTCAGTGACCTATAGTAAAATTTCATGGGCAACATATTTCTTGAACATATTACCCTCTATCAACCGTTGTAATGGGTCAAAAAAGTAACTTTTTCGACAAGGGCAAAAATGGCCCGTACTGGTGGGCGCCAAAGGATTAATATGTTGGACAACAACAACATATTAAAGAAGAAGCAACAAAGAAGTTACTTGTAAAACAATTAATTATCCCTCTTATTACTTACTCTGAGCTCGTTTATTACAAACTTGACTCTCAATCGCTTCATAAATTGGAGATCACTTTTAATTATGCGACCAGATATGTATTTGGCCTTAAAAAATTTGACCACATTACCAGTTGGTGAAAAGAAATACTTGGCTGTAACTTGGTCGATTACCTTAGTATGAGGAGTTGTATTTTTCTTCATAAACTGATAACTACGAAAACTCCAAATTATCTACATTGTAAATTAAAATTTGCCCAATCCAGTCGATCTAAGCAATTTATATTACCATGCTCTAAGTATCTAACCAATAGCCGTCTATTTTTCGTTAACACCATCAGAAACTGGAATTCCCTGCCTGTTCAGATTAGATCAATAAATTGCATAGCAAAATTTAAACATTATTTATATGATTTTTTTTCTCTTGCATCTTACATTGCAACTTCTTTCTTTTCTTTTTCTCTTTTTTAAATTTAAATTTATTTTTGAGTTCTAATGTCCAAATACCAAAATTATTATACTTATTGTTGTACTAAAACAGAACATATTCTTAATGTAGTAATGTTTTCTTTTTAAATAAATAAATAAAATAAATAAACAAATATTTCGGTATTTATAGAGCCCACTGTAACAAATGACTTGCTTCTTTTGCCGCAACTGCATATAGCTTGCCATACCAGGAATTTTTTAGGAAATTTTGTCTACTTTTGGATTCTAAATTGTTCTTCAACATTTCCTCGAACATCAGCAACATAAAAATTTGTACCCGGAAGCTGCGTAAAATCTGCCAGTACATACGTTTCGTCGTCCATTATACAACATTAATATTTTTGTATGAAATTTTAATTTCCGAGCCCTACTTTTTGCGCCTAATTTTTTTGCAGCATTCCTGTCTGGAACTTTTTGGACTTTGTATGTTTTCAAATCTGCATTGGCTTTAACTTGCACCAAATAGTCAAAGCACTGGGCTAACCGGGCAGCTTTTCTACCAGATGTGTTTGGAGATCTTTTCAATATGCTTTCTGTTTTCTTGGCTTTCCCAATATCATGTGGTCCTTGTTTTCTTCCCGAACCAGGTTTCCTATCGATGGTCAAATTCTCCTGAAACTGCTTAATGACATTAGAAACAGTTTGACGACAGACCTTCAATTTTTTGGCCAATTTTTGTAGAACCAATTTGGATTTTTCTGAAAATTTTTAATAATTTTAAGACGTACTTCTTTTTCTTCACTCATTTTGATCAAGCTCACAATAAATCAACATGTTTGTCATTAAAAATAACAACTGACATATTTTTCAAAGATAATTAGATCAAAGAAATTTTTAAATTTTACACCCAAAAAAAATTATTAGGTAAAACGTGTGTTAAGGTTTTTTCAATCTCACTCCTTATATGGGGTGAACCAGAAAAATTATAGAATTTTTACGTATCCATTATACGCAATTGTCAAGAGTTAGGACCCCGTTATCTTCAAATGAAAGTATCTATAAGTAGTGCAGTTTTTTTTTCTATATTAGTCATTTTTATCTTGGATCTACTTAAGTCAACATGACGAGCCAACAAGAACAACGCCGCAAATTAATACTGGACGTTTACTTGACTGATAAGACGAAGTCTAGACTAAGCATTGCAAGGGAAAGCACAGCGAATATAGCGACGGTTTATAAAATCATAAACAACTACAACGCGGGAAACTCCATCTGCGGAACCGACGGGTCAGGCAGAAAAAAAGGTCCAAATAACTCAGAAGTAGTGAAAAAGATTGTTAGTACATATCGGGCTAATCCCACGAGGTCGAATCGAGATGTTGCAGCTACAGCTGGTACATCGCAATCAACTGTAATGTGATATAAGGATTAAGGGTCTACAAACAGCAGAAAGTACCTGACCGGTCGGAAGCAAAGGAAAAAATAGCGAAGACGCTGTATGACAATTATCTAACCAAATTCGATTGCGTGATTCTCGATGATGAGACCTACTGTAAGGCGGACTTCAACCAGTTGCATTGGAATGTCTATTTCACAACAAAGAATAGGGATGCAACACCCAGAAAATATTCTGAAGTAAAATATACCAAATTTTCAAAACGCTTTATGGTTTGGCAAGCTATTTCCACCTGCGGTCTACGGAGCAAGGCGTTCATTACAACATTAACAATTAACTCCAGAATTTATATAAAAGAACGCCTGCAAAAACGCCTTTTACCATTTATTGGACAGCACAAAGGAACCGTTTTGTTTTGGTCAGACCTAGCTACAAGTCATTACTCCAGGTCAACTATGGAATGGTATAAGAAAAATAATGTCAAAGTGGTTCCAAAATAGGCAAATCCTCCCAACTGCTTGGAACTTCGGCCTATTAAAAGACATTGAGCTATAATGAAGTAAATCCTAAGAAAAACAAAGAAAGTTTGCAAAAATTATGTATGTAGAGTTCCGAAATCGATGGAATCAAGCCTATGCAGTAGTCACCGAACGTACTGTCCAGTCTCTAACTAGGAACAATAAGAAAAATGTTAAACAATTATGCAACCGCTAATAATATTTGAATCAACTTTTTTGTGAATTAAAGTTTAAAAAATGTTTAATAAACTGAACTTTATTTGAGTGAAATAAAACTGTTGGTTGGTTTTTAATGTTTCCATAAAAATTCTAAAATTTTTCTGATTCACCTCTTATGCACATTAAAGCGCTTCGAGGCCCATACACAAAAAAATTTGCCTTGTTGTACTATCTGAAAATGAACCTCGGTCTATTTTATGATAATTCCCAAAATATTTCAGTTCTAGCGATTATCGTTTGTGAACTCGACCATCTTGAAAAACCTCTTTCTTTATTTTTCAATTTAGCTGAACAGCTGATAACACAGTTTTTTGTTTAATATCAGTACCATTACGTTAGGAAATCAAATACTTGTACTAGAAACCCGTGGTTCAATGCCATATAGAGCCAATACATTTTTTTTTTTAAATTTTGTTAGCTCCACATGGCAGACTAACGTAATTACAACAACAAAAGATTCCATTATTTATTTAGGTGTGTGTGGCTTGGTTCTAATGCGAAAAATTAGATTTTTGCGTTATCCTGGGAAATGTGTACCTCGTGAATCATTCTAATGTTCTAGGACCCTTCAGAATTTTTAAAAAGGGATATTTCCTCCAAAAACAAAAACCCCATTTTCAAGAGGAAGGGTAGGAGATGGAGGAAAAGTCTATAAACAAAAATTTTTTATCTCTTTATGCTTAACAACTTCACTACAAAAATCAAATTCGTATCTGTTAAGATAAACAAATTTCTTAATAGCCTTTGAAGATCCCATTTTTCCGACTTCAGGTCCATATTGTGGGAGAAAAAACTGTGATGGAGAAAAACTGAGCATGCAGTCGTGATCAGCGACTATAAAACCGTTGTATAAGACTAATGTTGAAATTTCGTTACACTGTGTAATCAGTATAGTACACCATTTAACCTAAGTCCGTTCATTTCGCCAGCCTAAAGGGTTCCTCGCGTATAAAATTGATACGTACCGATAAAAATATATCATGTAAAAATGAGCCATAATGGAAAAAGATAATTTAAAATAATAAAAATGGTAGTGTAAAACAAAATTTAACGAGAAATTTGTCCACTTTTTTCTATTTATTGAAGAAAAAAACATTTTTCGAACAATATTCACTGAATCAAAAAACAAAAATAAAATAATTGAGGGAAAAAGAAAGTAAATCAAAGTTTATCAACGTATGCAGTGCATAACGCTTTTTTTTACTGGCGATGCATGAGTCAATTCTTGTGAATTTGGTGTATTCGATGATGATGGATGTAGACGACAGCATTTGCTCCTGGCGTACGCACTCGAATTGGCAATGTATTGGAGAAACCAACTGTTTTCCTAGTTCAACCAAATATTAACGGCAATTATATTTTTTTCAGTATGGACTGAGTAAATGGAATTAGCTGTTCATCAACTGTAACAGCTTGTCTTAATACGTAACACATTTTTACGCGATGAAGAATTGGTGCCATTTTGTCCCTTGAACGAACTTCTTTTCGAAACGAATACATTTATTTATCCTCTTAAATTTTTTTTAGATGCATAGTGGACTTACTGTCGGAGCGTTTAAAGGCTGCCGAAACCTTGATATTGGAGCCTTTAACATCAACATGAGTGAGGAGGAAAATGAAGATGGTTCAGAAGAGGAATAAATTTCGTAAAATTGTTAGTCTGATACTTTAAAAGTCTGTGTGGTACAATACAATAAAATAAAAGCAGCCACAAACAGCCTACTTAAAAGAGTAAGCCACCATATAAATAGAATTCCAAAGGATGCAAGAAAGTTAAAATCTACTCCCAAGACACCATCAGTTGAAAAAACGGGGTCAGTTAAATACTTTTATCCACTAAGGGGTTGAGGACTTACTAACTGACTTTCTAATCGAAAATACTTTTGATTTCACCGAAATAAGCCTCAATATAAATATTGATGGGCTTCCTTGCCAAAAAGTTCAAACTTGCAAACTTGGCCTACATTAATAATTGTAGCTCTAAAACGTATTTATATACCTTCCCTTTTGGTGTAATGTATAGTAATTTTTAAACATTTTTTAATTCATTCCTTTCTGAAACATTCAATCAAAATTTTCCGGGTGCATCTGATGCGTGTAAAAGTTAATAATAATTAAAAAAAAAATATGCCAATGAATTTAATTTTTCTTAATTTAAAAAAATAGACTGAATTTGCTTCTTTTTTTTTATAAGTTTTGATTTTACTATGTATTATTGAAGTGTTAAAACAAAATACCAGTAATATGAAATTGTTAAAATTTTAAGTTGGTTTTGAAGTTAGAAAGCGATGTAATAAAAAAATCATTTCAAATTTCCTTTTATTTTTGGTGTTTCAAATTTGTGAATTTCATTTGAAACCAATTAGAGAATTGCCTTAGAACTTAAGTTGAGAACCACAATTTTCTCCAGTTGATAACTATAATTATTATCATACAACAAAAATGCCCTTTTGGTTAAGAATGCTAAAGTACTCCAATGGAGGTGCGGTTGAGATTAAATTTGGAGATTTGAGAAAGGTATTTGATATCAACTTCATCTCTAGTTTATCTCAAACAAAAATGTTTGTTGGGTTAGACCATGAACGACTCTGTGAAAGAGACAGGTAGAAATAAAGAGATGGAAAGCATGCACCGAAAATCCAAAAAATAAACATAAATCGGCGCATTGATGAATGTTCCACGTGGATTTTGCTGCAATTGTGGCAGTTTCGCTCATAACATTTAAAAATTGAATAGGCAGCATCAACCCAAACACCCCGTTTCCACGAGCAATAACAAAATAAAACAACAAACAACATTTTTGTACTTTATACGGGAAACAACACCAAATTTTTAATTTCATGCAGTGAATTATTGCTCGTGGAGATGGGGTTACGGCACACACCAGATGCGTACGCATAAAAAAAATTTTGGGGGGAGGAGGTTTTCCGAAATATTTTTTTTTATACTAAAGTTTCGATTTTGGTAGTTCCCTTTGGGACAGGAAATTCATTCATTGTTTTATACACACGTACAGTTTGTCAAGTAATTGTTTGCAAACTAAAAAAATTTAAAATTTTTTTTTCTGAGATTCTATAATTTTCATAGAAATTTAAGATATATTAAAAAGTTTTTATTTAATGAGTATTTTACTTTCGTATAATGTTAAATATATTTTTTCGTTACAAAAAAAAATAGAAGAAATAAAAAAATTATGAAATCCACATATCTAGGTGTTAATTAATTGTTTGCAAAATTATGAAATTATGTATTAGTTATAGGGGAAAAATTTTGAAAAGTTAGTATTTCAAGTCAATACTTAGTATGCCCAATTTGGGCATCAATTACCGCTTGGAGACGTCATATTCATCAGGTATTTTTATATGCCATTCCTCCTTGATGTATTTAATTAGTTGACTTTTTGTTTTTGGTACCGTCTTTGCTACTTTTGTCTTCAATAGCATGGTATAAATCGGTGAACACTGGAGATAAAGTTTGTTCTTAAGATATCAGGATACAGTTCCTTATCCATATTTTTTTCGAATATCCTCAAATCTTCGAATTGCTGCCCCACACATCCCCTGATAGTTTCCCAAATTTAGCTGTTGGAATCATATTTGTTTTTTCTAGACCTGAAAGTGATTTTTGCCACACTCTCGTGGGCCCCTCATTGGGTAAAAACATTATCTTTGATTCGTCGCAGAAAATCACATCATCCCAGTACTCAGTCGAACGTAAAACGTAAAAGGTACTCCCGTGCAAATTGCAATAGTTTTGCAACATTGTGTTCAGACACCAGTAGTTTCTTCCTGGCTTATTTTGAAGAATAGTCTTAGAAGTTTTAGAAGTACCTTACATTAAAACCGCAGTCATATTTTATATCCAAAGCTATTACCCTTGTTGAAACGCGGGGGTTTTTACAAATTTTTCGAATTATTAGTCTTTCCTCTCTATCTGATAATTTTCTTTGTCGTCTAGAACATGGATGACCACCAAAAATATTTTGGGAGCCAAGCAACAACAACAACGAATTTAAAAACTTAATATTAAGTTCAAAAGATAAAACACACAACTGCAATCCCTGATCTGATCGGGCGGTACGAAATAAAATCAACAACAACCATTTTTGTGTTTGTTGTAAAGAGCCAATTGAGCTACTGCCACAAGACACCAACAACACAACCAAATGTGACAAGAATGTTTGTTTTTGCAAATCGAAAGCAAAAGCTATGGAAAAACGAAAACAAATATTCTTAACGCGCGATCGTAACAACAAACATTCATAGCAATGAAATGATTTCGGCAACGAGGCTCAAAAAATATTCTTAGCGCGCGACCGCAACAACAAATATTCATAGCAATGAAATGATTTCGGCAACGAGGCATGCGAGCGATGCTAAATGAAAGCAATGGACTGATTTTGGGAGCAAGAACATAACAAGGGAAAATAAAAACAAATATTCTTAGCACGCGACCGAAACAATAAATATTCATTGCAATGAAATGATTTCGGTAACGAGGCAACAACAACAAATGTGATCGAGGAAAAAAATCACAAATAAAAATTGATGTGTGCTCGAAATACAACAATTCTTGTGTTTGTTGTAAAATATTAAAATACAACAAACACATACATTTTAAAAGAGCCAAAAGAGCCATTACAACAAGCACAATTTGAAAAAGAGCCTCTCTGGTCTAGAACAGTGGTGATCAGCCAGAAGCTCAATTGGCTCATTTTCAAATTGTGTTTGTTGTAATGGCTCATTTGGCTCTTTTAAAATACATGTGTTTGTTATATTTTAATATTTTACAACAAGCACAAGAAATGTATTTCGAGCACACATGAATTTTTTTTTTCCTCGATCATCTTTTTTGTTGTTGCCTCTTTACCGAAATCATTTCATTGCTATGAATATTTGTTGTTGCGGTCGCGTGCTAAGAATATTTTTTTTTGTTTTCCCTTGTTGTGTTCTTACTGCCAAAATCAATCCATTGCTTTCATTTAGCATCGCGCGCATGCCTCATTGTCCAAATCATTTTATTGCTATGAATATTTGTTGTTGCGTTTGCTCGTAAAGAATATTTTTTGAGCCTTGTTGCCGAAATCACTGCATTGCTATGAATATTTTTTGAGCCTAGTTGCCGAAATTATTGCATTGCTATGAATATTTGTTGTTGCTGCCGAAATCATTGCATTGCTATGTATTTTTTTTTGTTGCGGTAGCGCGCTAAGAATATTTGTTTTTGTTTTTCGCTTGATCACATTTGGTTGAGATGTTGATATCTTATGCCAGTAGCTCAAAGGGTTCTTTTGGCACTTTTCAACAAACACAAAAATTGTTTTTGGTATTTTCATTTCGCAGCGCCCGATCAGGGATTGTTGTTTGTGTATTTTATTTGCTTGATCAAATTTCTTTAATTTGTTATTGTCCCACCACCCAAATCATTTAATTTCCTTCTCATTGTGCCACAGGTGTGTTATGATCGCTGTTGCTGTTATTGTTGTTGTTGCTTGACTCCAAAAATATTTTTGGTGGTCACCCCTGGTCTGAGAAGATTCTTTCAAATCTATTCGCTCTTTAATTTGAGCTCAGTTGATTATATTTTACACCATCCTTAATTTTATTAAAAACATTTCGGATAGTTCTTTAGAGTTTTTTCCTCTGTGGGAATTATAGTACACTAATTGTATAACGTCTGCGCCAACTCTTTTCCCGGGCATTATATCAAAAAATTAATTACCTCATATTCCGCACTTTAAAAACACGTATTCGAAAACTGATATTCAATGAATTGCCTACAATTCAAAGAGAAGTTCTGTGAGAAGTTCTGCTAATTTTCACCGACATGACGGCGCCTCTTCTTCAATGCTTCCTTAATTTTACAAAGAATTATTTGACAATCTTAAACATGGATTGTTTGCTTTTTTGTTTTTTTTTTTTCTGGGAAATAATTTTAATATTATATGAAAGTGGAATATTCAATTAATACAATTTTTTAAATAATTTCAAAGCTTTTAAAATTTCCTTTTATTTGCAACCTGTAAAAAATAACATTTGTCAATTTTTTTCATTTATTACAATTACTTGACAAACTGTACATCCAAAATTTGTGCACATCCCAAAAGAATTTTTTTAACAAAGGGTATAACAAGCCGTGAATGATTTGCAAAAAATCTGAAAAATTAGTATCTACTCAACACTAAAATCACTTTTTTAGACTTAATGAAGTTAATCTTGGTTGGAAGTAGACAGTAGATTGCCGAAAATCAATGGTTGCTTCTTACTATCGAACATGGCAAAGACAACCAACTTTACATCGAATTCCAACAATGGAATGATCGTCTATTTTAATTCTTCGCGTAAATCTATGAAAGTCATTGGCTGCATTCACGACACTCATCAATTGTTAAACAGTTGCAGCTCATAGATTGCGTATTGTGAATAGTTTTTTACTATTTTTCGTCTTTAACAAAACCAAAAACTTAAATAATGAATATAAATAATTTAATGTTTTTGATGGCGTTAATATGAATATGTTTCATCAATTATGACAGTTTAGGAATTGATGAGTTTCGTGAATGCAGCCATTTTGTTTCAATTTGCAGAAAAGCGTAAGAGGAAATCAAAAATTTTAGTTTTTCTTTAATTGTTTCACCAAATCAACGACCAAGAACTACTGAGCAAAAAAAAATAACTAACATACAACCGCCGCTAGATATTTGTAATATCTGTTGAGAGTTTGGGTACCGAAACTGAGCCCTAATTCTTTTAAAATCTATCCATAAACCCTGTAGCAAATTTCCAATTTTAAACATTTAAAAAGTTTAATTGATTCTTGCAACAACATGTTTTTAAGATATGGCTATTTGCTTCTTTTTCGTCTTGCAGACCATATTTATAACATGTTTTATTAATTTCCCAATTATTATACTATAAGGCTGGTTTTCATGCCCAGGTGGGTCAAGGAGTAGATCAAAACTCATGCTTCACATTCGTCTCTTTGAATCTTTCTTTATTTCATAAAATATATTTGGGCTTAAATCGATAATTTAATAAGTAAATTCGTATATTCAATATATATATTTGTAATTTGTTCACATTTATGTTTGAAAATATAAATTTTAAGGTAACATAAGTATGAATATGTTGAAATTCAGGAACAATATTTATTTCGATTGCATATAAATTTGCATGGAGACATATGTACATACATACAAAGTTTGAAATTGAAGAAAATAAAAAATTAATGAAAATAGAGAAAATAATGGGATTTCAATATAAAACTTACAAACTCGACATCCTTAAAAAATGTAATGTTGAAGATAAACTTTGTATGTAGTTTCAATCTTTTATCAGTTATTGTTTTGGTTATTGTTATTCACATGTCAACCTAGTGACATTTGTCTCAAAAGCAACTTAAAAATTTATTTATGTTTAAATATGTAGGTATTACATGCATATGAGTGATCGTACTCAAAAAAAAATTATGTACGATTACAGTAATCGTACTAAAAAATTTTTGAGTACGATTACAAGTAACGGTACTTTATGTGTAATAGATTACAAAAGTAATCGAAACCGCCCAGCTCTGCTTAGAGGTAGTATTTGGGATTCCGTGCAACGTTTATTCTACGAGTTTTCAAATAAATTAGTTTAAAGTGGCGTAATTTCGATTTACATGGTTGGCCACAGTAGTACCCTTTGGGGATTATCTGGAGAATAAGTTAAAATACATGAGCAATAATTTTTAAAAACAATTATTTAGTGTTATCCTATACCGTTTGACACAAACTTTTTAACCCGGCAATATATTTGTTATACAAAAATTCGAAAATAAAAAACCTTATTTTCAGTATGTGGTTCAAAATTTTTGCCAAACGTGCTTTCCGAGTTAAAAATAACTGTAACTATGCGACAGTTGTCATTTTTGTATTCTTATTTGTATGTGGTGATAAAGAAATCTTTTGTCAGTAAAATCAGATATTTATTTTAAATGGCGAACGTAAAATGGCGGTACAGGCAGCCGCTAAAGTGGTTGGTCACTGCAGTGACCAGTGGGTATTTAAGGGTTAATATTTTTATAGATATGAAAATACGGTTAGATGGGGACACATGTCATAGAAAATAAAAGCTATAGACATGATTTAATTCGAACATTTGTAAGGGTTATTGAATTTATGAATTTTTCATATTTTTTTCGTAACTTGGCGTTGTGGAGAAAAAGTAATTTTGAATTAAATTTAAATGCAAATGTACACTGAATATATTTAATCCTATAATTAAGACCTCAAATTACATATTTTGTAATGAAAAATATTATAAATAATTAATCCTGAAGTTTTAACAGGGTGACCGGACACTAAAGCCAAATATTTACTGAATTTCAATTATCGGCCATGGTGGCCGATCACTAAAAACTCTGCTGGGATGAATATTCTAGTGATCGGCCATCTGTTTTTACTAAAAATAAGAATAATGGAAACATTTTTCTGCACATATGTCTGCACAGTTAGGTGCAGACAAATGTCGCCGATGCATATTTCCAATTTAATATATGTAAGATCAAAACAAAAAAATAAAATAATTATAAATTTTAGTCATCGACCGGATAAAATTATTCTTGCCGTACCCGGCCGGTTATTGAAATATTAAGTTAATATACTACCACAAAAAGCTTTAACACTTTTTGGAATATTTTAAGAATATAAAATGGCTCAAAAAGCTAATGCTGCAACTAGCGGGAGGTCTAAAAAGGTCTTTGACAAAGAAAAAATGTTTCTCGCTCTTCGTGATATTCAAAATAACACATTAAGTATTAGAAAGCTACAACATACGTAGTTGGTCGCCATCGCCGTAGTGTGTTGGACTACTACGTAGAGGTGCCCAGGTTCAAATCTCGGCACGCTCAAAAAATCAAAATAGAAAATAAAAATTTTCTACACGGCACCACCTCTTGACTGGCAATGGCAATTATATGAATTGTTTTAAATTAATTTTTCTCGTTTCTATTATAAAAATAAATCTTTATTATTTTTTTCTATATAATAATTAATCTCAAAATAAGCGATAAAAAATATATATATTGCATTTATTATTTATTTGATAATGGCCGGTAACTAGAGATTTTGTGGCCGATCACTAAAAATAAGTGGCCGATAACTAGAAAAACACCATTGTTTCAAGAAAAATACCAAAAACATAAATAAATAGGCAATAAGTTTTACATTTTTTTTTAGTTAATGAATTTAGATTAAGTTTAGGATTGTATATGATCTTATTGTGCTTAAATATTTAAAATGGTTTAAAATTTATGTTGTTACAAAGTTTGAAAAAAAGTTAATTGGCCGATCACTAGTGCCGTTATCCTACCAATGTTTCAGATTTTTAGAAAATCGTATTCGAACCCCGGCGAACAGGCGACCAGCAAAATTTTGGTTGAAAAAGCTACGACTCAACCACTGAGCCACAGACGATTATATTTTGACAAGGAAATTTTAAATATTCAAATACCTAATATATGTGTACGTTGGTTGTAATCATATTTTGTTTTTATTCTTACTGCTTGTTTGTTTGGTTTTTACGATCAAGAAAATTCTATCAGTCTATATTCACATCACTTTTTTGTATTTGTGTTTTTTAAAAATGTTTTACAGGTTATTTTTTTCTTCTAAGGCTGTCATATATTCTACTCCCGCTAAAGCAATGATTTTTACAACGAGGAATACAATGCTTTGGTGTATTTCGTTCCTTTGAAGAAAGAGTATAGATTGTAAAGAGGTCGCTATTCGCTCTTGTTGAAATTGTAACAAAGAAACGTAGAAACCAGCAACGAGGTGCAATACCGATGGTTTGACAGCGACGGTTGTCGACACATCCAGCGGACAAAAATGTATGAATGGAATGGTTTGACGTGTTCAATAAAACAAATATTTTACATTTCTTTTGGCAAATAACATTCAACATTGAAAGTATTTATATATTCTTTATATACAAATATGTAAACGTTTGGTTGCGGTTTTGCATATTTCATATAACTACTTTTGAATATTTTTCTACTTATTTCATGAAATCAAAAAGCGAAGAAATTGTTATTACTATTTTCAACATTTTACTTCAATATTTGGAAATAACTATATGGAGATAAAATGTTGAAATATTTTAGTTCAATATATTTAGCTAAAATGTTGAAACTTTTCATATTTTATATTTTATAAACTTATAAATAAATTTTCCTCCTTGTACATTTTTTTACACTCACAACAACAAATCTTCTTCTTACTATGATATTTGGCAAATGGGTAAATCCCAGGAAAGTGAAACCAAAAGTAAAAATGAAAATATCAAAATAAAAGGTTAAAAATACGTTAACATGAAAGACAATAAACCATATTTAATGAATAAATTCGATTTAAAAAAATAACATCAAGGAAACCCCATAATTTTATTTGCTTTTGTAAACAAAGTTTGGAATCATAGAATAGTTTGAAAATGCTGAAGTTAGATTGATCTACTCCATTTTGGATTAAAAAATTCTAGTATTTGTAGAAAAAATTCTAATTTAAAAATGAAACGTAAGTAACATAATTTCTTTTTTGTATGTGGTAGCAGAAATAGAAATGGAGCAACAAAAATTGTCCACAAATGACTTAAAACTTACTTCAAAGTATCGTGTGAGGCGGTATAGTGAAAAAATTAAATTAAATAATAGTTTTCATTAATCTAAATTCTCTTAAAAAATTACAAGTTCTTTGCTCAAGAATGAATTAAAATTTTATTTTTTTAGCATTATATTTAAAGATTTGATTATTTACCACATAGCATTTATTACTTTCACTATATCTTTCAAATAATTATTGCTCTATCATTTATTACTTTCACTATATCTTTCAAATAATTATTGCTCTATCAAAATACAAGCTGTTTTACTTTACTTTGCATCGAATTAAACTTTTTTTTTAATAAAATATATTAAATGATTGCATTTTATTGTTTAATTCAAACCCTCATTTAATAATCCTTAAATACTAAGCAAATAAAATTAGTAGGACAAGTCAAGTGTACTTGAGCTAAAAGGCGGTCGCTGAATTCGACATACATATACTGTGCTACGCTAGGAACTTAAAACAAAAAACAAAAAAATAATAAAAAATTGTTTTAAAAATTTAAATTTCTTTTGTTAAACATACGAATTTCACTTTTACTTTTTTATATGTTAGATTATTTCAAGGTTGTGTGCTCCATAATCAATAATCCCGATGTAGTACAGTGTATTAGACCACGGATTCGAACTCAGTGACCCCCTTTTATCTAGTGCATTCCTAAAAATTTTCATTAATTGACCAGTGATACACAACTAGGCAAAAAAAATCTGTATTAAAAAATATATTAATTTAAGCAAAACAGTCAAATTTCTTATGAACTTCTACTGTCGATAAATAAATCTATTTGGAAAAAATTTTCTTCTTTATTTTTCATTGACCAATTCGCAGAACTTCACATATCTAAATCTAGTACTCAAAATAGTTGTTTTGTGCGGAAACGTAAGAAACGGCACTAATATGAGTTATTTCCTCAGAGCACATTGAAAATTGAAAATATAATTATGCTGATTCATGTACAAGAGCATAAGACCCATACGACTGTGTTACCCGATTTTTAAAATAGTTGATCCTTATTGGTGAAAAAATCGTTTTATACCGAATGGTGAAACGTAAGTAACGCTGGATTTACCCAAATGCCTTTTTTTTCATTTCTGTTACAAAATGTAGAACCACAACGAGGTGCAATGTAAAAACGATTGAGAATGTTAAATTTGCAATTCTGTAATGGCTTATTATCAGTAGAAAAAGATTCAAAAGTACTCATATGAAATATTCAAAACCGCAACCCAGCGTTTACATATTTATATATAAAGAATATATAAATACTGTAAATGCTGAATGTTATTAGTCAAAAGAAATGTTAAATATTTGTTTTATCAAACACGTCAAACTCATCCATTCATACATTTTTGTCCGCTGGATGTGTCGACAGCCGTTGCTGTCAAACCATCGGTATTGCACCTCGTTGCTGGTTTCTACGATTTTTTGTTTCGATTCCAGCAAAAACGAAAAGAAAAAGTTCGTTATTGTTTGTTTTTGTTCTCTGCTATTTTTTCTCTCTCTCATTTGTCTTTGAATTTGTGTATGTATCAGGGATGCCAACTCATTTTTTCTTTCTCCCCGATAGATCTCGAGAAATTCCCCGATTTTCGATCGAATTCCCCGCATCGATATAATTTCACATTAAACAGCGCGAAACGCATTTTTCATACAAACATTTTACAAAACATTTGACCTCAATGAGTGTTATATTAAGGCGACCCTGAATTTTCTCAGCCCAAAACTTAACCAATTTTTACGGGACTGATAGATTAATAGAAATGTACTTTCTGACTTCGGAATTCTTTTGGCACATGGGAGATTTCACTTCAAGGGAACCCCCATCTCAAAATCGATCTGGCTCAAGCTTGCACAAAGTTTAATCCTATTGGGTAGTACATAGTTGCCACACCAAATTTCATATTAATAGATAAACAAGCCTCAGCCCACTTTTGGATATCAAAGTTCTCAAAATGACAAAAACTTGTTTGAGAAAAACGAGTTCAAAGTTTTGACTTTCGGTTTTTAACATATAAAATATATTTCATCTTCCTTATGATGGCTGATCGTAATTTGTAAGTCTACAGATTAGTCAGCAAGGATTAAGAGTTATTAATCAGAAGGTGCTGGACTAAGGCATAGCTTTCTGAACGGTCGAAAGAGAAGTCGAAGCGCCGCGCGACTGTTTTGATCTGACTGATTGATCGTCTATATCTACGAAAGCACTCCACGTCTCTCTCTGAAATTTTCACAAAATACTTCCGTAATATAATGCTTCCAAATAAATAGCATTCTTTTTTAAAAATCGATTTCTCCAAACCAATAAATCGCTGGGCCAAAAGGCGAAGATTTTACAAAAAATATTCTAGACTTTTATGACTAAAAGCTGAACAACATCAAATTCCCCGCACCCAGTAAAATTTCCCGCAAATCGGGGAATTCCCCGCAAGTTGGCATCGGTGGTACGTATACACATATCCATATATTCTACTCCCGCTAATGCAATGAATTTTACAACGATAATGCAATGCTTCGATCAATGAAAAAAATTGAAAAACTTCCGATGCTAATATTTTAAATATTATTATATTTAAATATATTTTAGATACTCCATATTGCATTGTCTTTCAGTTCTGAACTATATTTAAAATTTCAAGTCTCTAGCTCATCGGGAAGTTAGTTTAAAATCGATTGCAAAATTTGTACCGAACAGACTGACAGACAGACAGACACCATTGAAAGTGAGTTGATATAAACGTGGTAAAATACATAGCTATTACTATCAGAAAGGAATGCTGAAAACTTTAAATTTTAATTTAAAAAAGATTTATCAATACCTCCTTGTATTTTTGATATAGCTGAATTTTTATCTTGCGTAACTGGTGGAGTTGGTTTATGTGATTGGCCAGTTGCACGATACATTGCCATTACCCAAAGACTGCATTCATTTTCATCATCACATGCAAACGCGATGCTATCACCTTCTCGTACAGCATTAAAGAAAAATCTGCCTCCATTTAAATCAATACCAAACATTAAATTCGCTAATATGCAAATGAGAAAAGAACAATTTTACTTAAGTGTGTAAATACAGATACATATTCTATAAACTTATGGGGCGTTCTACGCCAAGTCAGCAGCAATTCTCACCACATGTCTCCGAATTTGGAGGGTCGATAGAGAAACATGAATAATAAAGAAATGCAAAATGTCAGTTGTTTTTATACATTTTTGCGAATTTTACAGCACAAAAACACAAAAAATACGTTTTTTTTATTCCTGATTTTTTCAAAACTGAGACAAGGAAAAATTTTGAAAAATTTCACACATATGTATATTGGATTTTCTATCTAAAAAAAAAAATGTCTAAAACTTTTACTCAAAAATTAACAACAAAAGCCAAATTTTTTTAAACGAATTGATTTTTTGAAAAATACCATTTTTTTTTTAATAAAAAAAAAATCATAAAAATAGCCCTGAGTTTTGTGCAAATTTTAAGTATTTAACTTTTGGGTGCACTCGGTAATTTTAGAAGTTATACAGATTTTTGTGAAATAATACGCGTGAAATCACTGTCCACGAGCGACTTTTTCGTCTCGCCATAGACACATAAAAGCCCCAAATGTAATTTTGGTTTTATGACTCTCAAATAAAATATACATAATATAATGAAAACAATATAATTTAAATATTTAACACTGTACTTTTCATTAAAAAGTTCATTAAAAATTACACTGTGCAATAAAATCAAAAAAATTTTGTGATACCTAGATTTTGACAACGGTTTTCGAAATTGGATTGAAAAATATGACATACGTGTCTCAGTGTTTCTATGGGAGTGTAATTTTTTTCATGCAACCCACTATTATATAGTTTTCGTGTAATTACCAAGTTGTGCACCCAAAAGTTAAATACTTAAAATTTGCACAAAACTCAGGGTTATTTTTGTGATTTTTTTTAATTAAAAAAAAATGGTATTTTTTCAAAAAAATCCATTTGCTTAAAAAAATTTTATTTTTGTTGTTAATTTTTGAGTAAAAATTTTAGAAATTTTTTTTTTTAGATAGACAATCCAATGATACATATGTGTGAAATTTTTCCTTGTCACAGTTATGAAAAAATCAGAAATAAAAAAAAACGTATTTTTTGTGTTTTTGTACTGTAAAATTCGCAAATATGTATAAAAACAACTGCAATTTTGCATTTCTTTATTATTCATGTTTTTCTATCGACCCTCCTTTGAAAATATCGGAGACATGTGGTGTGAATTGCTGCTGACTTGGCGTAGAACGCCCCATATATATCATTCAGAAGTATGTATAATATACATTGTATATAGCTTATGGATACATACCACTTGCAGCCTCAATATAATCCACAGTATATCCATCAAGCTGCATCATTTCCGATGGTTCAGACTTTTTCTCTTTATAGCTACACATAGCGAATGTATATTGTGATACTTGTACCAAAACAAAATATCGTTTTTTCCACTTCTTCCACACTGATTTACCAATTGCATATAGATAACTAAGAAAATAAAATCAAAATATTTATGTTTATTATTGTGGTAAAGTTCCATATAATAAAAGTTTTGCTACCCCTTCTAGAACTGAACCTGGGTGTATTTTATGAAAATTCCCAAAATACTTCACCTCTAGAGAAAAACTATTGTTCATACCAAATGAACGCAACCCTGCGTTATCCGCTGAGCTGCTGACAGGCTGAATAGCCGATAATGCAGGGTTCGCCTTGGCATCTTTTTTCCCGATCCTGATAGTTGAAAAACATATTATAGAGAACATACTACGTAAAACCAAAAATTAGTAAACCCTGAACTCACAAATATACACCAAAATCAACAATTAACCAACAAATATGGAAGGTTTTATTTCAAAGGAAACAACAAAATACAGCAATACATCATTTAAGCTGTCAGGCTGTCAGTCACTCAAGGGGACCAACATGTATTTCGATACGTGCCGTAATTGAGTGATCTGATGGAAGTTTGGTCTATCACCTCCACGTGGTGACGGCCGGATTTCTGATATGTAACTGGCTAAGATAGCCCATGCGGAGGGAGCCTTCCCTAATCCAAGGTGTTAAGCGACCCGTGCCTATTGGATACTTTGGCAGCCAGGGGAGTAATTCTGGAAAGCCATCGGTGGCGGGTCAGCCATCTGACTGCATTAAATTTTCTTTTTTTTTGACAAATTTTATGCAGTCATTATGGTGGATCTGCTTCCTTTAATTTTCCAGGGTTAAAAATTAGGCTGTCTTTTTACGGAGCATCTCTGATATACGGCCGTCTCAGAAAGTAACGGTGGCCTTGCTATGGTATGGGGCGCTGCCGCGGTTGACCTTCCCTTTCCCCTTATATTTATATCGTGCAGAAGGGGGGCTCTAATACTCTCCAAAGTATTAACGCCACCTCTGCGACGCCTACTGCTGCTTGCAATGATAACGTGAGGCTACATCAGTCTTCTTCTAACTTTGAAACTCGTACCTCGAGGGGTCTTTCTAGGAACTCCATTGTTATGGAGGAGGTCAAGCTCGATAGACATCCTATCACAGCAAAGGCTGCGAAAGCCAGGCCAACTTATAGTTAGGCCGCGGCTAAAGCACTCTCTATTGCTGTGATAGGAAAGGCTGGGCTCAACCAACAGTTGAGTGATGCAGAGCTCAAGCACTGCAAAACCCAACTGATGCGAGCAGTGATATCCGCTGGTCCTGATGCAAACGCAAAAGGCTATGAGGTAATCAATGGAACCCTAAGGGTGAAGTGTTCATCCCAAGCCAATTTCGATTGGATCAGGGCGGCGGTGTCCAGGATGCCCAGTAAAGGGAGTACCAAATTCACTGTTTACAGTGGAAATGAGACTCCCAGAAAAGCGATCTGCTGGATTTCGAGCCCTGATCTGTCGACAGCAGATATGCTTTCCTGTTGAAGTGCCCAGAACCCAGGCATTGACACAAGGTCTTGGAAAGTCCTTTCGCACAAGAAGAGTAAGAACCGGGAGAATAAAGACGGAGCTTCTCTTGTTGTGCTAATGGATCAAGCCTCAGTTGATGTTTTGGGAACTAGGTACAACAATCGCCTAAGCCTCTTCTTTGGAGTGGTTACCTTCCGCATTTATCCAAAATGAGTGGTTCTGACCATCCTATCCGTTACTGTGCACTCACAGTAACGCAAATAAATCTGCAACACTCCAAGGCGGCTACTGCTCTTCTATGTAAACGCCTATCCATGTTGCATACATTCCCTCACATAACAACAATCCAAGAACCTTGGGTCCATAAAGGATGCATCTGCGGACTTGGTGAGTTGAAGGGGCGCACGGTTCTATACGATGAGAGTTCTAACAGACCTAGAACCTGTCTTATAGCATCTCCTCATCTTACAATTACCAAACTTGGTCAGTTTTGTGGCCAAGAAATGGTGGCTGCAAAGGTGAGTTTTCAAGGCAATCGAGAATGGCAACATTTTGCGAATTCTTCTGCCTACTTTCCATACTATGCAATTTCATCACCACCGCCAGCGATGGTTGTTGAATTTGTGGAGTACTGTGAAAGGATGATTTTGGGACTCATATTATGTTGTGACGCTAATGCACAGAATGTTATCTGGGGCAGCAGCAAGTGCAACGTAAGAGGGACCCATCTTCTCAATTACATACTGTCTTCTGGGTTGAACATACGAAACGTTGGGAACAAACCCACTTTTGTGACACCTACTAGACAGGAGGTTATTGACCTAACTCTTTCGAATGAAAGGTTAGTGCAGTCAATTACAAACTGGAAGGTCCTTAGAGATGATTCTCTATCGGACCACAGATATATCGAATTTCAGTATGGCGTTGAAGTTAATCCTTTACCGTCGATAAGAAATCCGAAAAAGGCGGATTGGGCAAAGTTTAGGGAAGAACTAGCTTCATTAAGCTGTGTTCTACCCCCTAAACTACGTAATTGGCGAGGTTTGGAAGCAGCGGTTGAAAATCTCACCTCTGATCTTCAGACCAGCTTTGAGCGTGCCTGTCCCCCTCGCCAACCTCTTGCTAGAATTCCTGCTCCGTGGTGGAGCAAGGAGCTGCAAGCCCTGCGGGTTGAGTCGAGAAAACTTATCAACAGGGCCCTCAAAACTGATCTTGAGGAGCACTGAGCTCTATATCGTCAAAAGCAGAAAGAGTATAAAAAGCTAATTCGAGATTTGAAAAGGACCTCCTTTAGAAATTTCCGTAGCGGTATTGAAACTATGTCTAAAACAGCTGGGTTGGCGAAAATCCTCAAAGAGGATCAAGCCAACCGACTGTGTTCACTCAAAAAATCTGATGGCACTTTCGCGGAATCAAAAAGTGAGATGATTAGCTTAATGCTTGAATCTCACTTTCCGGGCAATCAGGTCTCTGTTGCTCAACATCCCACTTTTCCGGAAGTGGAGAGCGTTAATTCGACAGTTTCGCAGCGCAACTGGTGGGTTGCCACGACAGTGGCGAATGAAAACGTGATTAGGTTTGCTATAGCTTCCTTTGACAGTTTCAAATCGCCGGATCCGGATGGTATACTGCCAGTTGCTCTGAAAGAGGGTATGGTGCAATTGCTACCGGTTTTGAAGAAGATCTTCATCTCCAGTTTGGCTCTGGCTCACATACCTCAACAATGGAGGTTGGTAAAACTTGTTTTCATTCCAAAAATTGGAAAGGACAACTATATCAATCCCAAAAGCTTTAAACCAATTAGTATGATGTCTTTCCTACTAAAATGTCTTGGGCGCTGTGTTGAGCACCGCATCCGTAGTGAGTCGTTATTGTGACATCCTCTCTCTTCATTTCAACATGCTTACCAATGTGGAAAATCTTGTGAGACGGCCCTGCAAAATCTGGTAGGTCGGATTGAGCGGGCCCTCAACAAGAAAGAATACACTATTGGTAGTTTTGTTGATGTTGAGGGAGCATTTGGCAATGCGACTTTTGACGGTATGTGCAATGCAGCACAATGCTCTCACATAAACTTATGATGGTTCAAGCTGATTGTGGTCAATCTGTGACTTACGGCGTGAATAGAGAATGTCCCCAAGGGGGCGTACTCTCTCCACCGCTGTGGTGTCTGCTGGTTGACTCCCTGCTTGTTTCCCTAAAAGAGTCGGGTATCTACACACAGGCCTATGCCGATGACGTTGCCTGCTTAATCACTGGCCAATCGGTCGGATATGTTTGTAGGAAGGCCAGAACTGCTCTTAATATGATCGACTCTTGGTGTTGCCCAAAAAGTAAAATATCTAGAAGTCATTCTAGATACTAAACTTCTTTGGCGTTCTCATGTTGAGCTGAAGGTATCCAAGGCATTGGCAGCTTTTTGTCAATGTAAGGCTATTTTTGGCAAAATATGGGGCTTATCACCTTATAAAGTCTTATGGCTTTATAAGGCTATGATTCGACCCATCATCACCTATGCATCCATAGTCTGGTGGAGCAGATTTAATGTTGACAGCGTTAGGAAAGCTCTTGCCAGACTTCAAAGGACTGTGGCCAATTGTTGTACGGGAGCTTTTCCTACAACACCTGGCCCATCTTTGGATGCATTGCTCAACTTACCACCCCTTGATATTTTTGCTAAAAGAAAAGGCTGTGAAAGCCATCTGTAGGCTTAAACGCAATGGGTATTGGTATGACACTTGCTGGGATATTGGTGACATTGTTGAAGGTACTGATATGGACCTAACAGTTCTATCAATGCCATCTGATACAATGCCAACAACTCCTGTTTTGAAACAGCGCTATACAATACAAATTCCAGAGGCCCAAACTTGGTTTTTGCGGGGACCTGAGCCGGGAGTTGATTGTAAGCGTATTTTCACTGATGGCTCCAGAACAGAAATCGGTTCGGGTTCTGGAGTCTTCATTGAAAATTATGGAGAGCAACTGCACTTCTCCCTTGGGTTGTATACTTCTGTTTTTCAAGCAGAAATTTTTGTAATCATCAAGACAATAGACCATGTTATTGATAATGGTTGGAGAAAAAGGAGTATCTATGTATTTAGTGGCCGTCAGGCTGCACTTAAATCCTTGCATAATCCTCTAACCACATCTAAACTGGTTATGCATTGTAAATCCAGGCTTGATTGTGTTGGAAAGCACAATAGTCTGCCGTTGATATGGGTTCCTGGACACTCAGGAATTTCAGGAAATGAATCTGCTGACCTTCTGGCCAGAAAAGGTTCGGAAACCGGTTTTCTTGGCCCAGAACCTGTACTCTCTTTGTCGTCTACAGCCATCAAGACAACCATTAATGAGTGGGTCGACCTGACCCACAATCGTAAATGGGAGGACCTGAGGGGCTTTAGACAGACAAAGACCATGTTACCTGTTATCTCGAAGCTTCATACGGACTTTCTGTTATCACTTAACACAAAGAGCTGTAGGCAGCTGGTGGGATTATATACAGGTAATTTCTCTTGGGCCAAACATATGCATATGATTGGCCTGGGAGCTAGTGCCTTCTGTGCTTCTTGTGGTTTGAAGGAAAAATGTGAAGAGACGGCGGATCACTTTCTTGGTGTCTGCCCCGCTTTCTGCCGGATCAGAGTAGGCATATTTGCCACTGGAATGTTGGGAGACGAACACCTGAGCGCTCTAACACCGCAGGATCTACTAAGATTTATTAATAAATCTGGTAGATTTAAAGAATAGCAAAAAGGGACACAGGATATAGTACAATGGACGTAAAACTTGTCTGAGTGCTGTATTCTTGAATACTTCTTTTGTTTGTTCCAACAAAAAAAAAAAATACATCACATACCAAAGACGATTTTTTACGCCATGGGTTTGCATATTGAAGATGTCGAAATTTTTATTCGTTCAATGGCGCGTCTAATTGGCAACTGTTATTTTCTGCATAACACATAAAAATGTAAGCAAACTGTTTTTTTTACATTTTTTACACGTCTATAAGCTCGGAGCCGGCTTTCTTTGGCCATCGCCGCAGAAAATTTGATCAGAAAATATGAGCTTGAAATGAGCTGCCATCAATTGTTAAGTGATTTTATGTTCAAACTTTATATTAAATTAAAAATTATTAAATCTACATAGTTAAGTGTTTCTGAAAAACTATTTTTTGTACAACAAATATTGGCTAGCTGGTTAATTACACAATGCAACAAAAAATGTAGTCCTCGAATTTTAAAAGGTTTTACAGTAATTCGGGGCGGTGTTCACAAATGTGAAGATAGTTTTTCTTTATCACGTCTAGAATTCACACAATCTGGTCCTAAATAACAAAGTCCAGCCCAATTTTAACTGTTGCTTTAGTCCTGATCAGCGCCCTCGAATTACTGTAAAACTCGAGGACTAAAGCGAAAGTTGAAATTTGCTTGCGCAATGTTATCAAAGTCGGTTTTTAACCGCTGGCACTATTTTTTGTGAACGCGCCAGTCATTTCTTAGAAGCAGGTGTTTGTAAATAAGATCGTCGCAAGCAAGCTACATAATAAACTGACTTTGCCAACATTCATGCAACTCTTTGTCGGTTGTTGCATCTCAGTTGCTTTGCAATTGCGTAAATAGGAGAAGTTTGATTAATTTCTTCGTGTCAGATACGAGTGCGATACCAAATCGATGTTGCGTTGCAATCGCATTGTATTAGTGGTAAAACGCCCTTAAAATTTTTTTCTAAACGATCTAGCTCACTACAGCTAATCGATAGAGTTAAAATATTTTGGGAATATTCATTAAATAAACCAAGGTTCATTTTTTGGCAGGGGTAGCACGAACTTTTTTTTCATATTTTTAGTAGACTATGAAAATTAAATCTAAGCGTTAATTTTTCAAAGTCTTGACTACTGTTCCATGTTTTTAGTTAATTTAGGTAATGTCTAACAGGCTTAAGGAACGTATATACCATATGTAGTCATCACAACAACAGTGTATACAGAGACGGGCAAATCAGACGGCCGTTTCGGAATCCGCCACGATTCCTCATCAGTGATCTTAGTGATAGTTCTTAATCTTTTAATATCCTATATAAGCTACTAATATTTGAAATCGTAACCCAGAATTACAGATTTGATTTCAAATATCTTCACTGAATAGAGATATTGAAAGAAAACTACCACTACCATTCTATATACTTATTTGTTGTTGTGCTTTCTCATTGTAACTAGTCAGCATAACGTTTTTTTTTTTGTGAGGAGCCCTAATTGTTATAGATCAAAACCATATAGTGGAAAATTTCGGTTAACAATTTCTAAATATCCACATTTGTTTTCGAATCAATATATATGTTAATGAAATCATATTCATCAAAATTTAATTTTTAGTGAATTATTTTTATATAAATTTTATATTATTATGGGCGAACATTTCGCATCCATTCATGTTGTGCGTTTTATACTTGCACACGAAAGGATGAGACTATCAGTTTTAAGACGAATGCGAACAGCGAAATTAAAGCTTTTTAATGCAATTTTTAGTTTTGAAGGTTAGGTCCGCTAAAAGTTAGACCGTACAGAAAATTTTCTGTACTTAGATTTTCTGCTATTCAGAGTATAACACAAGCACTTTGCACAGCAGTCCAGTACAAACAGCTATGTTTCGATACGAGGTATGCACTCTATACATTTATCCCGATATCAACTACTTTTTTTTTATCAATTCTTTTGACCTCGATATCTAACAATGTGCTCATATCAATAAACGAGTACTTTAAACTTTTTTTTTTGCTAATTTGAACCTCTAATTCGCAAATTTTTGATTCATTAAAAAAAATTGGGATTGATAAATTTTCACAAATCTTATCTCAAAACCCCAAAAAATTTAATGGGCGTGGTTTTATGGAGCCGGAAAGGTTGAATGCATAAAAGTATTTGTTGTTAAATGAGCTTCTTATCAATTTGGTTTAAGTAATTAAATATTTTATATAAAAAATTCAACTCACAGCTAGTTTTTTTTTCATCTGGCTAGTATGACGGGAAGTATTTTTTTTTATATTTATCTCAAATTCAATCAAAATAATTTATTTTCCTGTTTTTCACAAATAGCTCATAGCTGATTAATTAATTCGTTACAAAAAATCCTATGCAGAAAACTACGTTACATTTGCCACCTCTGGTCTATTTAGAGCATGGATGTGAACAAAACAAGTTTTATAGTTTGGTTCGTTTGTTTTAAAAGTCTTGCAGTACAAATGTGGCCTTGCCCTGACATGTAAGGATGGTGTGCAGCAGTTATTTTGGTCGTCCCATCCTTCAAATAATAATAATAGGGAAGTGTACCCGGGTATAAGACAGTCGATTATTTACAACATTCAATATCAATATTGCCGATCTGACTACTGTCAAACTTTTCTTTTGACATGAGCCAGTTTTTGTGTTAACAACTAGACTTATTGCTTGTATCAGCGGCAAATATCGTGTGTGAAAATCGATCACGAAAACTTTTTTTGATTTTTTTCGAAGTGATATATTGTCGAGTAAATTAATTGAAAAAGGTGAGTGTATTGTATTAGCATTTAGTGTTTTACGAATATTTTGCGATCCAATTTTGGATTATGCCAATATATGGTTGGAAATAATTTTTTCTTTGTTATTCTCAAAATGGCATTATTTTCCGGGTATGAGACACAGTATATCACTGGGTATGAGACGTTACTAAACAATTGCTTTGATCTATTTTTTTTTTTGGATTTTTAGCCATGTCAACCCCAAAAAAGAAAATCGTCCACCAAATGCATAATATGTAAACAACCTGGTCATTTGAAGTGTGTAAACATTGCGATAGCGATTTAGATGGAGAAGACGTTGACTAAGAGGAAGATGATTAGAGGTGGAAAACTATCGATGCGGATATCGATAGTCCATGACTATGGTGAGCCATCGATAGTTTTTGAAACTATCGAATACTATCGAAGTGGTTCAGCATAAACCGCTGAATAAACTTAACCTAAAAATATTTTTAGAAAATGTTTGGGAAAAGGAAATTTCAAACTATGTTTTACAAAATTTGGTTGAGTCAATGTCTGCTCGAATCGAAGCTTTTATTGCATCCAAATTCGGGTCAATATCTTATTAAATTTAAGATTAGAATATTGTTTTATCTAATGTTCAAGAAAACTAAACACAAATTTTTTTAAATTGTTTAAAAATTGAAAAATTTTGGAAAACAAATAAATATATGAAAATCAATATTATCCCTATTTTTTATTTTATATGGAAAGGACGAAAAATACACATATTAAATCAATAAAACTTTGTTAAATAGCATATATTTGTCTATTAAATACACTTTTAAAAAATTATGAATGTGGTTCAAACATAACCAGAAAAATTTTACAAATACTGCTAAAAATGAAGTGGTAAGATGTGCTTAACCGCAGGTGTGTATAGTTTGTGTACTTTAAGTTTCCTTGTATTAATTACCAATAAAAATTCTTCATAGTTGGAAAACCACCGAGGTTAATTATGTAAAAATGACACATAAATTATGCGAAGGATTTATTTTTGAAAAACCTAAATATTAGAATTTTAATAAAAGTTCGATACTATCGATAGTGCCTCTTGATAGTATTGCAAACTATCGATAGTCGAATCTATCGATAGTTTTCCACCTCTAGAGACGATGAATACAAACTGTCATTTGTTTTTATCTCAGCCACTGAAGGCTTACAAAATAAATAATCATATATTTATAAATAGTTATGGGGTTTTTACTTCACATTTCCCAATTTTTAGTGGATTTTTAGGTCTCATTTTTTTCCTTCTCCTCTAGGGAGCTTAGGGCTTCTGCTAGGTATTTCCATTTAACTTTGTTTTGTATAATCAGTTTCACGTTTTGCCATGTTGTGTTTTTATTTGTTAATTCTAGATGTATTGAACGTCTCCAAGTGTTTTTTGGTGGCCCACGGCGGCTACTTTTTTGTGGGTTTCATTAAAGCGCCATTCTTGTTATGCTGTCGGCTGGTTTTCTTAAAGTGTATCCTAACCACCTCCATTTTCGTCTCTTTATCTGTGTTGTTCTTGGTTCTTAGTTTGCAAGGTTCCAAAGGTTTTCATTTCTTATTCCATTTGGCCAGAATATTCTGCAAATGATCCTTCGTCATATATTAATGAATACTTTTAATTTCTGACTGATATTGTTTCACTTCCATATGTGAGCGTTGACTTTACACATGCGTTGAATATTCGGATTTTGGTTCCTCTGGAAATTTGTAAACTTCTCTATATGAGCTGTAGTCGTCCAAACGCCTCTCAAGACTTATTGAATCTGTTGATGACATCTTTCTCTGCTCCACCGTCTGTGGTCATCATGCTGCCTAAGTAGCATAATTTTTGTATGGGCTTTTATAGCAAATTAATTTTTATGGCGACGATTTTAAGCTGGTACATTAAAAGTGATAAGCTCAAGTAACGTAGAACAATCAACATTACCACAGATAACATCATAAACAAACAACATCACAAACAAATAACATCATAAATAAACAAACAAAAAATAATTGCAAATTTATTAACCTACAACGTATTCCAACTTCGACCTAACGAAAGAAGTAAATAAGAGTTTACACAGTTTACAAAATATAATTTACATAATTGACAAACGAAAATTTCCTATCAAAGAGAACACCAAGATCAATTTTTTTAGAGCTAAGTCGCGTATGCTTTTCTGCTTATTTTCTTATTTTTTGACTGAAATTTCAAGTCATAACGATTAAAAATAAGGGTACTTCCCATCCAAATAATCCGATTTTTTGCCATTTTTGTACATTTTAAGCCTTTCTTGTTCAAATTGAGTATCAAAACATAATTTTATCGGCAAATCAATGTCAGATTCGGTTTTCTCGTACCAAAAAACCCCCATAGCAAAATATTGTAATGCTGTTTCTATTTTTTTTAATGCTGTGTCCAAGTCGAATCTTGAAAATGTTGAAAAAATACCTATCTTCAAAAATTGTGGGGCTCGGAATTCAAAATAGAACTATACTTTCATTGGAAAAGTTGCTTAAAATGATCCATAGAACACAACTAGGGGGTACCAAACATCAACTTTTTTTGACCCATACAATTTGACCCACCCATATATATATATATATATATATATATAATGACTTGAGCACATTTTTTAAGAAAATAAAACGAAACACCATCAATGTCAGTTTTAATGGACAGTTTTCGATCCAAACACAATATCCTGTTCAGACAAACATAAAGAGCCGAAGTCAATTAAAGAATCGTCAAAACTAAAATTATTATCACAATCAGTTGTAGTTTCAAGTACAAAAGTAGATTTAAAGTAATCAGCAAAGAAGTTACAGGTTTCACTAATATAATTTGAGACAGACGAGTTAAAAAAGATTTAGGATTAGTTTTTATTTCATTTTCAAACCGTAGAATGTATTGTTTATAAAGAAATTTGTCCAAGCAATTGAATTCTCTCATATATTTAACTTTATACTGGATGTTGTCAGTGGATTAAAAAAGCTTTTAAAATTTGTTCAAGTTTTTTATTTTTTTAGGCCTTTCGTATAACAGGGCAATTTATGAATTTTAGGAAAAATAATAGGAATATTATCAGTAAATATTTGGTGCAGTTTGTTTATAAAGTTATCATAGGATAATGTAATATCCGAGTCATAAAAAATAGTATCCCAACTAACGTTCTCAACTAAATTATTAATTAAATTAAAGTCACATCACTTAAAGTTAAAGGATGCCTTAGTATTAATAGAGTTTTTAAGATATTTATAAAATTCAATACATATAACTATGGGATTATGATCCATATCAGTTTTCTGAATTGGAAATTCGCATTCAAACAAATTATATTTAATATCATTGGACACAAATACAAGATCTAAAATCCTCATTAATTTGCTCTTTATACCATTAATTTGAAGTAAATCGATGCTTAAAAAGTTATCAATTACATAAATTTCTTGATTTAGATTGATATTATATGGACTAAAAGAGTTTTCAGAAAAATTCGACTATATTAAATTGTTTAAATCGAAATCTTCAAGAATGCACATTTTACTATTACTGAAGATTTCAAATAAATGCAAAATACTATCTATCTGAGAAATATAAAGACGATTAGAAATTTTAGGTGGTATGTAAGAAGCACATATTCGACAAGCTTCGATTCGTGATGTGGTCATTGCTGATGATGTTAATTCGCTTGGCTTTGGTCTTCTTGATGTTGATCTCGAGGCCACACGTTGCGTGCTGCTCTGGTTAGATGGTCAGTTTTCGCTTGCATGTAGCTGAGCTTGTGCGAGAACAGACATATATCGTCTGCAAAGTCCAAATCCTTGAGTTGATGTATGGGACTCCATGTTATGCTCCTCCTTTGAGAGAATACGTTTGCCATAACTTAGTCAAGTAATATTGCAAAGAGAAGAGGTGAAAGAGGGCATCCTTGGCTGACTCCTGAGTTAGTGGTGAATGGCTCGCTGATAGTGCCATTGTGTAGTACTGCTAGCTCAGAATTCTCAGGTCTCATACCCGGCCATAATTTTCTTTTTTTTTGGCAAAAATACTCATCCTCAGAAAATTAGTCATAAAATTTTGCGTGCCAATGGAATCAATATACTTTTTTCATATAAAAATTGAGTATTTTCATTACCTTTCCCACAATATACATACACCCGATTTGGTTTAATCAGTGAAAACTTATGGCTCAAAAACTAATCCTGTCTCATACCCGGGAACACTCCTTTACTAATAAAATTAAAGGGTAATTAAAGAATAAAAGAAATTCAAAGTAAGTTGCAATTTGCGATAGATATTTATTTTTGGGAATGGCTTTTTGCACTGAAAACGTATATCGTATATAACCGTATGAGCCCGTATGAATTACTTCGGTTATCTTCGTTTTCCGTATGTATTAACGCGTAGTCCTTATACTTCTTGCATTCCGTATGTTATCGCAGAAGGATTCGTATGTTTTTCGGATATGTTATAGTGGGGTTCATTTATATTTTTCGGGATCCGTATACTTATCGCTAGTGAAAAGTGCAATGAAAAGTGGCAAGTACAAAACGGATAACTTGAGAATATGTAGGCATATGATAGGTTACGTCACACAGTGTAACGAAGGTGGACAAAATTAAAAAAAAACAAGGTTCGAATATTGATAATATTTGAATGCAGATCAATTAAAATGCCGTGTTAAAGCGATACAAGGAATCAGTGCAAAAAGGGGGGTTACGTTCCAAGATCTTAGAAAACACCCAAAAACCATTTTTTTTTTTGGATTTTTGAAACATTTTTTGACTGAAACTATAGTTATACATACATGAAAAAAATAAAAAAAACATAGATCGATCTCCTGAACTTGGGGATTTTTCTCTTGTTTTTGTGCCAAAAACTGATATCACGTCTAGTTCAGCGTTTTTTTCCCCTACGCCAGGACATTCTCCAATCCATAACATATATAACGAAGGGTAAAACGAATTTCCCAGCGTTCCTTGCGCTTTTAGAAAAGATTGATTTTTTAAATTTGAATATTTTTTGTGAAAATTTTTTTCGAAACCTTGTTAGAACGAGGTTTCAGCGTGTTAAACGAAAATATGTCGCAAAAAGTGAAACGTGCTAGAGCGAGGCTAGAGCTGAAACATTTTAATGGATCCCAGTCATTGCGGTCAATCGCGGGCATTGTTTTTAGTTTTTACTCTTTATAAGAATATTTAACGATGATTTTAACTTATTTTCACCGGCAGACAGTTCAAATATTTTCCTTTTCTGTTTTTTTGCCAAACTGTCGTGCTTCTTCTTTCGCTATTGGCAGTTCACAATATAATTTGATGTAGTTAAACAACTTGTTAAGTATACATAACAGCTATAATTATACGTGTTATCTCTGCGGCTTTATTATTGTTTTTCCATACAATTATCGCTGCTAATTATACATAACTAGAAGCAAGTGGCGAATAAAAAGCAGCTAATATAGTAAAGTTGTCTGTTGGTTTTTGCTTCTTTAACTATTTGCAGGCCTAATAAAAATAACTGGTTTCACTATATGTTATAAATGTATTATCTTTTAGTTCAAGACATTACTTCTGAAAATGCTGAAAAGTTGGAAATAAAAACATTCACATTTTTGCAATTTTATCAGCATATTAAAACCGGCTAAGGGGCATAGCCGGGTTTCCATGTCAGAAATGCCCCCAAACCGAATCAAGTTTCGCATGGACCATTTTGAAGCACTTGATTTAAGAATGATTTTGCTAAATTTTCCGACCATTACCTGCAATTTTTAATGAGTAATGGCGGTTTTGTAAAATTCGTTTTTCGCGTTTTTCAGCCTAACTAGTCATAGGGAAAATATGAAAAAATTCACAGTGATTTTTTGATTTTGGAGACACATTTGGAATTTTTTCGAGAATTTTCTAACGCAAAATTCGCGATGAAAAAAATTGCGAAACTTTTTACATTCGATTTTTTCATACTAAAAATAGGTTTACTGCTCTGATTTTCGTTATGTAAATAAGCCTCTTCCGAATACTCATACTCCAATTTCTTCGGGGGTCAAAAAAATTAAAAATCGAAATTGGCATTTCATATGAAATGCCATAAGACCACAAAAAAATCAATTACAGCTATTAATTATTAACTATCTGCTGTTTTCTCTGAATTTGTTTGAAAATTTTTTTTTATGAAACCTCAAACATTTTTTTATACCACCCTAGCTGAGCTATGGTGCATCACATTCATTACGCAGTGGAACAAATTTTCAACTTTTGTCTCAAATGCGAGATCTTGCAACGGTTTTATTGTAATTTAGGGTCGCTAATAATTTTTTGATATCTGCAACGGTTAACCAATTATTAGTAAAAAAAAGGATTCTTTCACCAAAGGGAGGGGGAGGGGGCTTTCTCTGCAACCGCAGAACTGATTTATTGGTTTTTTCATATATCATACCCCCACTAACAACTTCAGAAATTTCAGATTAGAATTATTATGATGAAAATCTTTATAATGACTGGACTAGTATTAGATCCTGATCAAGTATGAAGAAAGTTTGGCAAAAAAATGGTTCCTACCCCGTAAAACTCGTAGAAGTTTCAAATGTTTTATACGAATATATTACAAAACAAAACCACGACTTCAAAATGTGAAAAAAATTCCATAAAAATTCTTAAAAATTGTAGTTTTTTCACATGAGGAGCTGTAACTTAAAGGAAACTTTTGAATTAAATGTGAAAAACTATTCTTAGTATTACATGCCAATGACAATACATAAAGTATTAATTCACGGGCTTGAAATATTAAATACTTCCCGATTCCGATAGGGTCTCTTTAGAAGAAAGACATAAGGAGTTTAGAAAGTGTCGATTAGAAAATACCAGAAAAACTTCTAGAGAAGCGTGTAATAGGTATTTTTTACCGCGGTTAAAACTATCTTTTAAGCCACTTATTTCTGCTAAACAAATAACTTGCAGTAAAAAACAAATGCACGAAAAAGATATTAGCCAAGTGTACTAGAAAAAATATCTGTGCAAATGTCATTGCCCTACCACTAGTCCTTCTATTTTTATCCACCGGTTGTGTGGAGACGGTACACTGTGCGTCGTGATCCCATTTTTATGAAAATTGCAATATATCTTAATTGGAAAAATTAAGATGTATTGTTTTATTTTTCTTTTCGTTTCAACACAAAACTTGCAACAGAATTTTTTTTGTTGTGAAGTTAAATGAGCGCGCTCAAAAATCAAAAAAATCAGTCTCATTCATATCAAGGTTTTCCACCTTGTCCATATTTTATTTTTTTTTATTTATTTAAGATATATATAATCCTTAAGCTACAAGATTTACAATCTTTAATTTGAGAAGCTTAAGTTACAACAATTAAACAATTTATTGAAATTAAAACTAAAATTAAGATTTAATTTAAAAATAAATTTTGAGTAAAACTAAGTAATTAAGTATTAGAAAGATATAGTATAAGCTGAGCTTTAAATTGCGCTGCGCTACTAAGAGTTTGCAAATGAGTTGGTAAGGAGTTCCAAAGGCGTATGGCATATATATAAAACTGACGCTCGGAGCCTAAGGACTTATGTCGGATTTAAATAATATGATTCACTCGAGCAGTGCGTAAAAACTTAAAACGTTTATACAAATATTCAGGCTCGTGTGTGTAAACAAGCTTGTGTATCAGCAACAGAGTACGTAGATTTAAAATTGTATCCAGTGAAATACCAAAGATTCTTCTAGCTCAGGTGGACACGTGATCGAAGCGTTTTAGACCGTAAATGTACCTAGCTATGTTGTTGTATAGCAAGGCCGTATTTAGGGGGGAGGTTTTGGGGGTTCTGAGTTTGAAAAATAAATTTGAATTGAAATCGTACGAAGTTTGTAGGACGTCATGACCAAAAACGGTATTTTCAGGGGTTTCAACCTAATTTTTTCTAAAACGTGTTCAGCATGAAAAATTCATTTGCAAGCACTAGGAACCATATTGTTCACCAAACCCATGCAGAGAAGTGTTATTGAATCAGCTTTAAAGTTCTTAATCTTAAAATATAATTAATCCTTTAACCCATTGTTGCCCAGAGCACCCGACTCGGAAGATCTCTTTCGATGCTGTGACTGCACGAATTCAGGGAATATATGTCAACCTCTTCCGGGCATCCAACACAAGGCAGAAGTGAAACTTCTTGTGAACTAAACGAAACACAAGCAAATGAAATTAAAAAACACAAGCCAATGAAGTAAAAAATTTAGCGACTGAAAAATTTAATTTGCTTGTTATTTGCTTGTGTTTCGTTTAGTTTACAAGAAGTTTCACTTCTGCCTTGTGTTCGTTAATACACAATTTAGTTTTTTAGGTTAAGATTAAGAAAACTCGGAAACAAACATTTTTCCTAAAACTTTAAGGCATTTATCCACTTTTCTCCCTAGTCTGATAGGGTCCATCAAATGCTTCATCGTATTCAAAACCTCCCCGAAAAAAAATCCTGGCTACGGCCCTGTTGTATAGTACGTTAATTTTGTATTTGCAGGTGCTATCACAGTTTGCATACAGCTCGCCCCCATAGAGCAAGGTAGGTAGAAGGTAAGTTTTAGCTAAGAGTATCCTGGTTGAGGGGCGTAATATTGTGTTACCCAGAGGGCGCGAAGCATTCCGTACACTTTACCGATTGTCGAGAATATGTGGTCATTCCAGGATAAAGTTTTATTAAAAGTTACTCCAAGAATTTTTGCGCAAGTTACTAATTCAAGGTTGGCACCGTTTAATTTAATTTTTGGAAGAGACTTACTGTCAAAAGACTTTTTGGAGATAGTCCTACATTTTGATTTGTCGGGGTTAAGGCAAAGATCGTACACATCTGCCCAAGTCTGTATGCGGTTTAAATCCTCATTCAATTTGGCGATACATGAATTAATGTTGTTGGGTTCACTACTATATAAGAGCTGAACATCATCTGCATATATGTGAGCTTGACAGTTCTGTAAAATTTTGGGCATATCATTAATGTACATAATAAAGATCAAAGGTCCCAGCACAGATCCCTGCGGAACACTACGCTGGACTGCTAAGAAGTCAGACGTTAGCCCACCGGCGCAAACTGCTTGTGATCTTTCCGTGAGATATGATTTGAGAAGACCGACTGCAGTATTGGAAAAATAGAAAAAGTTTTTCAGTTTAAGGAATATTGTTTCGTGGTTCACTGAATCAAACGCTTTGGAGTGGTCAAGAAGAGTCAGTATTGATATTTTGTTAGCATCTAATGCAGATCTTAAGTTTTCTGAGACGTCAATAAGGGCAGTAATACAGCTTCTTTTTGGCCTGAAGCCAGATTGCTTCTCGGCGATTAGACAATTTTGAAAAAGGTAGTTACTCATTTGCTTATGCATGATTTTTTCCAAAGCTTTGGACATATACGACAAAATTGCTATTGGCCTGAAGTCTCCATTTGGCTTATCTATGGGTATAATTTTGCTCATTTTCCATATCTTTGGGAACACAGAGGTGTTGAGAATGGAATTAAAAAAATATGTAAGATACGGCAATAAAATTGGTAAAAGAGCTTTTATAAAAGTTGGATGCATTCCATCCAGACCTATAGCGTTTGACTTAACTGATAGGAAAGCCTGCAAAACATCAGCCTGATCCACGCAGGCAAAGCTGAATAAGGCTTCAGTATTTTTTTGGTTGCTAGCTTGATGATAGCAGTTCGTATTTGATGTAAGTAAAGGTAAATTTAAAAACTTTGCATTAATTTGATTGATATCATATTCTGAAGAATTGAACGGCTGTGAGCTATTTTCGCTAATTCCTATTTTGCGAATGTGCTGCTAGGTTTGTTTGGAGCCTAAACAGTATTTGAACTTGTTTTCATAAAATTTCGTTTTTGCAAATTTTAGCTCATGAACGACACTAGCTCTTAAGGTCTTCAATTGTTCGTATAGATTTGGTGTTTTGTACCTTTTCCATTTATTGTATGCATAATTGCGATCGCTTATAAGTTCTATAATTCTTTTTGCTAAACCATGATTTTCCATCTCGTCGGATTCTTTTAGTTTTGATAGGAACAAAATTGTTAAATAGAGTAGAAATGTTATTTTGTAGAAAATTAAGTTGATCGTCAGCACTTGCTATGTAGTATATTAGTTTCCAGTCATTAGATTTAGTAGCTTCATTAAGCTGATGGTAATTAATATTCCTAAAGTCACGATAATAAAAAGTTTCGCTCAATGTGTCTATTTTAAAGTTATATTTTAGGAATATTAAATCGTGTTTGGAAAATACTGGTACTGATAGTTGGTCATATTGAAGTATCTGATCCCTGTTGTTCACAAAAAATAAGACCAGAAGTGTATTAACCGTATTGGTGAAATGCGTCGGGTACGCAGTGTTGGCTGGGTAGAGCCCAACGGATTGCATTTTGTTGAGCAAAATGTTTTGCCTCAAAATATTACTGTTAAAGTCCCCCGTAATGATTAGGTTGCCGTACGCTAACGATAAATTTTCAATAATCGTCATGAGTGGCTCAATGTCAATGCTACTATTAGGTCTGTACGCACAGCCAATAAGGTCTTTATTTGTTTCAGTCAATACTTCGAGGAAAATAAATTCAATATAGCTACCATATGAAGACTTACAACATAACTTACATTTAATACTATTTCTTACATATATGGCAACTCCACCAGCATGGCTCTCTCTATCTGCTCTAAAGATATTGTATCCGTCAATTTCGAGAAGTGAATCATTTAAATTAGAAGAAAACTAAGTTTCAGATACACAAAAAATGTCTACACTTGACCTTTCAAAAATATAGCGGAATTCATCGATTTTTTTATATTGACTTTGCGCGTTAATATGACATACGCTTAGACCTTTACGCTGTTTGTTTAGGATGCGAACCATTTCGAAGCAATTTCCTTTGGAAAAATCTTTCTTTTTAAGTGAATTTACCATTTTCAAAACGATTTAAAGTTGTTGTTTTAGTAGCGCACGCAAAAGCTCTTCTTGGATTTACAAAAAAAAATAAAAATAAAAGTTTTGCTCAAAAACAAGAGAAATACAAAAAAAAAACAAAGAGATACGAATCCATAGAAAACGTAGATGGTAGGTAAAATTTGCATTCCATTCTATCGTTTCTATCTTTAGTTGAGTATGGAATTTAACCAGCGTTTTTGTTGTGAAGTGTATCACGAAAAAAGTCAGTGTGGGTGCTGTTTGTCCCATTCGATGATTCTTCGTTAAAAAATGCGCTCATCAGCTGATCGAGTTGTGGGACCGAGATCACGCACGTGGGTGTATCATTCATTGTTCGTTTGACATATACAAGTCCACGGCGGGTAAATGCGCAGTGCAGGTGTTTTTGTTTTTTTAATTTAAGTGCTTTTTTTGAGATGTTGTGGTTTTCCTGAGTCAGGCTCTCGTTGACGTAAATAGGAACATCGGAATCTAATCCCACATGACGCAGGCGCAGGAGATCTTTCGTGGTTCGCTTAAATTCAGAGATCGAATTCAACAAGGTATTTTGTCAGGGTGCGGAGACATTAATTTTATAATTATAGGATTGTCAGTGTATTTAGCATTATTCCGGGAGTGTTTAATCCGAAATATACCTTTTAGTACGGGTGTCTGCACATTGACGGTTTTGCATAGGACATCAAACAATTCAGAGAGATTTTCCGAAGTTTCATAGGGAACACCATGTAGACGCAAGTCGCATGCTACCGCAGTGTTGTTTTGTTTGCCTAGTTGTGTTTTGATGATGGCAATTTCAGTTTTCAGCAGTTGCACTTCGGCGGTTGTAGCTTCGAGTTGTTCTATCCTCAGGGTGACGGCGGCAAGATCGCGATGAATATCAGAAATATTTTCGAGAATTTGCTTCGAGGAGTTGTTGATTAACTCAGTCTGTTGGGAAAAACGATGATCAAGTAGCTCTAGTAGTTTTGGTGATATTTGTATTTCGGTTTGCTTTCCTGAGTTTTTCCAAAGCGGGGAGTTACGTCCATGTGGACCATTTATGTTAGGCGAGTTAACGGGCTTCAGCTTGCAAGAGCGGAGCTCAACACTCGACATTTATATTGAGTCAATGGATGAAAATATGGTAAAATTTTTTTTTATAAGGCAAGTTTTTTTTGGACTTGACTTTTAATTTTATTTTTATTGATTTTTTGCGCCTATTAGCAGATATTTTTTTGCTGTTGTTTTTACAGACCAAAGTTCAAAAATTAATTTTTGTGTTTTAATTTCACAGAATTCCTTTGAGAATATACCAGACTGTTGATTGTGTTAATTTTATACAAAATAAACTTAAGATTTGCTCAGTTTTTTGTGCACACTCAGTTCCGACACCACAAATTAAGTTTTAATTCGAAAGATTGTAATTAATATGTTATAAATTTTGATTTAATGTTTAAAATCGATGCGAGAAATAATTTTCGACTTTATCAGCAGACAGTTATCTTAACTTTCTCAGCCCTATTCACAGAATTTAACGAATTAAAAATTTCAGTTTTTTCAAAAAGCAAAATCGGATATTATTGAATATCTTTTGAACCGGATAAAAACTGAAAAACTAATTATGCCATTGCACTCAAAATGGTAAAATGCTTATCCTAATACAAATAATAATTTCACTTATGGAGTAAAATCATCGCACACAGTGTTATAGAATTAAATTAGAATTTATTGCATTATTTCCAAAACTTACCCACAATGCTTCATATTTAAAGGCTTATCCAAGCGACATGCTATCTTAATGCGCAAATCTTGATCAGGTAAATTTTTCGGTACTATCATTCGATGCCATTCGGGAGACTGCCAAAAATAAAGTTCAAAATATATTTAAAATACTAAAGTCTTAATGCATATTTTTCAAAAATATACTTTCGATGATAGCGGTGTTGGCTTTATAGTAACTTTTCCTAACTCTTTATCTTCTAAAGCTAACATGCCTGGATTTTCTGTATATAACTTGACTTTAACTACGGGTAGCGGGTGTGTCGTTGTAAAATCACCTTGTGTATCCCACCTGAAAATATATATATTTATATGTAAGATTTAAGTATAAAGATGAAGAATATCATACGTATCGGAACTCTCGTTGTTGGATACCTGGCTACCAACTGAATTTTACATAAAAGACAACGCGAGACAAAAATATAGTCAGTAAAACATGTGATGGGAAGACATGGCTTTGGTACATGGTTTCAATATCCACATCGTTTTGTTATAAGAACAGGACCATGTTTGAGCATAAGATCTTCAACAAAGTTAGCTGGACTTCTCCGATAGGACACGGAATCTAATAAGATAAATTCACGTTGTTAGAAGCAAATTTTTTTGCCTGAAATGCATTCAACATCTTTTAAAGACTCCAACATCAATCCCGGGATTGGATTAATACTTTAACTTCGAGAACTTTTCATTTCTCTTGTTTCCTTGAAAATGCTAAATTATTTAACTATTAAATACATTTTGTTTCTGTTTTTCTACGAAAAATCAGGCAAAAAGAGCAATATTCAAAGTTTATATTTTCATCAAATTTAATCGGTATTTCACAATTTTTCGACATTTTCCAAAAATCTGTAATAGCCAAAATCCTCGAAATAAAAATTAATATTTTCATTTTCTAATTAAATTTTTTATTTCACAAGACCAAAACCATTCTCGTATTTTCAAACAAATCGATGAGGTGATGAGAAATCAAAGAGATAAGTGAATTTATTTTTGAAAATTTTATGCCTCAAACGAAATTAAAGGCGGCAATCAGAAAACTTTGTTCGTTACAGTGATTTCCATGAAAGCAGCTTTGGTATGTGGAGAAATAATTATCATATGCTGTATATACGACATATTAGCCAAATATCTTTAAAATATAAGCATAAATGTATATAGGGCGATCCATCCCAAATCGGAAAGCATAGTTTTGAATGTTGTTCATTAATTTCAAAAATGTGATCAGTATAATTACTGAAGTTTTTGACAAACTTACTTTTACCACTTTAAACTGTTACTTAATTATATTCTATGCCCCGGCTTTCAACAAGCACGGTGGCGTATTGCCCTAGCGGCAAAAAAATTTGGCAGAAAATCGAGCGAACGAAGAACTTGGCGTACTTTCAAAACTTTTGGTGACCAAAAAGGCAAACAACAAAAAAATAAATCAAATACACAATAAAACTTGGTGGAATTTCTTACATTTTTGTAAGCAATTAATTGGGACCGATTTTTCTGAAGTATGTTTGCCCGCTGAATCTGTAAAAAATTTTTCACAGATGAATATTTTTTCTTGTTTTGGGATTTTCCTCTTATTTTTGAGCCAAAAACTGGCAGCGCGTCTAGTTTAGCGTTCTTTCACATATGCCAGCACATTCTCCAATCCTTAACATATACAGCCATGGGCAAAACAAATCGCTCAGTGTTCCTGGTGCTTATAGAAGAGATTTTTCGTCTAATTTATTTTCCAGACCTTTAAATTTCAATATTTATTTAATAGGATACACTTAGGCGAGGTCTACCTGTAATTTCAATTTTTCGTGTATATTGGCTGATCTTTGTTTTTTGAAAGTTTATTAAAATGAATGAAAATTTTAGGAGTTTTGAATGAAAAAAACAAGGAAATTCTAAATTAATTCTTAGTTTTTTACAAAATAGCGCATGTATCGAAAAAATTTTAAATAAAAACAAAAAATTAAGCTGGTCAAGTTTGAACAATATTCTTCCGATTTGGTATGAATCACCATATATGTAACTTACATGGGTTTTGATGCCTCTGCTTGATCTGTTTGCAGTTTCTCGCCATTTTCCACTTCCATTGTGCAATAGACAATACGATTCGGTGCCAATGATTTCAAGCCCTTAACCTCCATAACAATTACCTCTAATTGAAATGTTAGAACAACATCCAATTTTGTCAGCTGTGTTATACCTTCCTCAGAATCACCTTCCAATTTCGAGAGTGAACCATGGGAACGTAGTATCATTTTTCTGATAATAAAACTGTTATATTAAAGTGCGCATGTATGTAGTATTGTTGTAATGATCAATCCATATAATCTTATATTTAGTTTACTACAGTAATAGTTATGCCCATTAGGCCGGAGTGAAAAATAAGAATTTTTTCTTTTTTTTTTTTGAATAGCCAAGCAATTCCCAAACTGAAATCATTGTAATCATGGGCGTACGCTGGATGTAAAAATATTAAAATATTTATATTGATAATATTACATTTGTAATATGATTGTTCGTAAATACAACTCTGAGCATTTTGTTAATTAACTTAAAGCCTGGCAGCCCGATAAGTGGTATTGTAAAACGGGGTAATCTGGCAAGGTTGTAGGGGAAGAGACTATGAAAGTTTTGGTGAAATTTAGAACGGTCGGTTGTGAAAATAAAAAAATAAATTATTATCAAATTAAATAAACACAAAAGGACTTAATGAATATGTATCATATACATAGCAAAATTTAAATGTTTCAAAGTATTTTCCGGTGATTCCATCACAAGACAAATAAAAAGCCGTAAGGGTTTGGTTCTATTTTTATTCACTTGTTAGCTATAGAGGGCTAAACATTTTTGAGTTTTATTCAAATTATTTCACCATAGCCTCTAATGTTGACAACAAAAGCACCAAATTTATTAACCATTTGATAGATTAATAATTAATTTTCTAACGTTGAATGTTAACATTTACTTGAGCAGTTGCTGATTGTGCTGTAAGCGGACAAACTTCAAAGTTTGTATTCAAGAACTGAAAATACTGATTTTTAAACAATTTTATGTGGCACGGCTTTCAATGCTCTAATTGTAGCGGATTGCCCTGACGGCAAATTGAGCGAAGCGGGAAAATTTTTTTGTATTGGGTAAGAGAAAACGAGAGCTATTTCAGCATTAGCTCTCGTTTTATTTTGAAGTCCAACGGGTCAAATAAATGGTTTTCAGTTTTTACAAGGCCTGGTGAACTCGACGGGTGAAAAGTAGTTTGAAACCCCACTCTTTGTAGTTTGAGGGTCGTTTATCGTGCAAGATGTGGTTATAATATGAGCGCTGTCTTTCCGGTCCCTGTTGGCGCAAAACATATTGGGCATGCCATCCTTCTCTTCTCTGGCCGAGATCCTACGAACGCCCATGAATACAGAAGTTATTTGTCATGGCGTAACTTAAATGATATTTAAGGAATTAAGGGGCCACTACCAGTTGTAACTTTCAAAAACTCGATTTTTTTTGCATTTCCCTAAAGTACATGTTTTCACATGTATCTACAAATTTTTAAGTTGATACGGTGAAAATTGATGAAGACTCTTATATAAACAAAAATTCTCCCTGGTATTAAGTTGAAACTTTAAATGCGTTTTTCTCAAAATGACATTTTTGACCACGGTGAACACGATTACTCAAAAATTACTGAACTGATTATCTTCAATTTATACACCTTAAAAACTATCGTTTTTTTTAGTGAAGATCGAACTGTTAACTTTGGCAGGTCGCCATTATGTTAAATATGTATATTTTTTCGAATCCTTCGATTAAGAACTAGACAATCTTATAATAAAAGCAAGGAATGAAACCGTTATTTTGATCTGACGCCAACATGTATAGCAACCATTGCATCCCATTTCAGCGCCACTCATTGGCTATGTTTTATCCAGAACGTCTGGTATCACTATTGTGCATAATTGTTTGACGATTTTTGTCTTCCTTTACTTTCTAATTTTTTATCGTGATAAACGTCGAACTTTAGGTCTGTTGATAGTTCTTCATCTGCGACACAACATGCCGAGATTAAGAGACAATCTATTTCGGCATGTTTTGGCTATTTCTGCAACACGGGTCAGATAGAGGTTGTTTTCTGGCCTAAGATTCATTATGCCACCTACTTAGTTCCAATTCAAGCCTGGCATCGGCTTATTTTCTGGGTGAAGAGTCGTCACCACCGCCATCAGAAGTGAAACAACTGGTGGATTACTGCAACAAGTACAGACTGCCACTTCTCCTCCGATGCGATGCTAACGCTTACAGTACCATATGTGGCAGTACAAACGACAACAGCAGAGGTGAATACCTTTTAGAATTTATCTTATCCACTAATCTAGAAATATTAAACGTAGGAAATGAACCCACGTTTGTTACTAGGGTTAGGAAAGAAGTATTAGACATAACAGTATGCAGTCAAAACTGGAGGGTATCCTAGGAGGACTCACTCTCTTTCCACAAAATCATAGAGTTCCTGCTAGAGGGCACGAGTACCGAAATACCGTCCTTTAGAAAGATGGATGTCAGAATTGTTCTCCTCTAGAACAGCTGAGATGAAAACAGGGCTAAGTACCATATCAGTCAGCACAACCAGAGGATGTCCACAGGGAGGGGTACTATCACCTCCAATGTGGAGCCTGATAGTAGACGAACTTTTAATGAAACTCTTAGAGGCAGGCATAGACTGTCAAGGGCATGCGGATGATATTGTCCTCATAGCCTGAGGTAAGTTTGAAGAAAGTCTTTGTGACATTATACAAAGGGGACTAGGTATTACTTAGAGATGGTGCACGTCAGTAGGGCTAAATATTAAACCTGCAAAGACCATTATAGTTCCGTTTACTAGGAAAAGATCAGACCCACGCTGGAAAGCGATATCACTAGCTGGGAAAGTTATTGTACAAAAGAGGTTAACTATCTGGGCTTAGTATTAGGTAGTAAACTCACATGGAAATCGCATGTTGAGTCAGTGACAAATAAAGCTACTCGCGCCCTAATGGTATGCAGAAGGTTAGCAGGGGAAACTTGGGGATGTAAACAAAGTGTACTACGCTGGATATACACAATGATGGTAAAGCCAATCATTACATATAGAGCATTAGCGTGGGCAAGAAGAACTCACCTAAAAACAACGAAAGCTAAACTAGGAAAAGTTCAAAGGTTAGCATGTCTCTGTATAACGGAAGCGATGCGAACATGTCCGATTCCTACATTAGAGGTACTATTGGAGCTCACTCTATTACACGTCGTGATAAGGGGTGCCTCTAAGGCAGCAATCGTAAGAGCAACAAGAGATAAGAGGTTAACAGGGAGATATATAAGGCCTGAAAACCGAGATAACACGGCGAAAGACAACTATCTCTTGGACTGTCCCTAGGACAGAATGGACAAACAGTATAGATTTGAGAAACACTTGGTTTTTAAACTTAGTAGTTAGAATGAATGGGAGGGTGTAGAATATAACTACATACTCAAAGAATGTGTAGTTATATAGTTATATTATATGAGTGGTATGCAAATGGGATGGAACTGAGGCAGGAGGATTTTACGCCAAGAATCAAACACTCTGAGCCGATGGGGAAGTATCCTAGTATCTTTCAAGCTTAAATTCACGCAATCAATATATGTATGCAATTCAATCTGGACAGGAAGTACAATCAGCAAGATATCGTAATCATGGACAGCCAGGCAGCCTTTCGAGCACTATGCTCCTTTAAGATCACCTCTAAACTGGTATGGGACTGTTTGAGCAAGTTCAATCAACTGGGAAAGGAACACTGGATCCCTGGACACTTAGGAATAGAGGGTAATGAATATGCAGACGATCTAGCTAAGACAGATTAGAGTGACCATTTCCGTGGGACCTTCTGTGGAATAGGAGATAGCTTAATCAGAGAATTACTCAAGCAGGAAGAGAGGAATAAGAGGCAATAACTCCTTGCCAATCTTCCGGGACTGAGGCAATCCAAAGCACTTCTAGGTAACTATAACAAGAGTAGGTATGCATTCTACATTAGTCTCAACAAAAAAAGTTTACGCATAGTAGCTGGTATTCTGGTATTTCAAAATAGGGGTTGAGGAAAAAATATGTAGGTTTTATAATGAGGAAGATGAATCATCAGAACATTTTTTAGCTCAGTGTGGAGCAATTATTCACAAAAAATTCTTGAGACTGGATGAGGCACTCTAGGCAGATTAGACTAGATAGAGAACAGGGACGTACAGTAGATTTTACAGGTCGCGGTACAACGTAACGTACGACATAAACCTATCTAATACAATACAATACAATATAAACAAAACAGAACAATGCAATACAATACGAGAAGCAATTTAAGGAGTGTTGTAGTGGACTCGATTTAATTGCTGAGAACTAATCGGATTGCAAATATTCAAATAAATTTATGTCTTTTCAATCCCATCTACACTAAAAACTTACAATCTTTTCTGTTAATTTAAATTACAAATTATCCAAAAATTACTCAAAAACCAAAATTCTTTTGGACTTGTCCTAAAAATTTGAAAAATGCGTGTAATGGCTTTAGCAAATTAAGGCAGCACATCAATGTTATAAAAGTCAATTTTTTACTGGATTTATCGATATCAGCTTCGGTATCGGCCAAAATTTTTCGGCAAAATTGTGAAACAATGTTTGCAAACAATAGAATATTACTAGTGATTGAGTAATTAATCTTAAGTGTGATTGTCAAACTTATTTGATCACTTTTCTTTAAAACAGTAATCGAAACGAAACCGAAACCCGAATGAATGTTTACTTGTATAAAATTCTTGAAAAAGGCCAATTTTTTCTCGTCACAACTGGGAGTGCCCCCTTAAGCGATGTAAATTTTGGTGTGAATAACACTGCTAGAAAGAGATTAAAAAAAATTGTCTTTCACTCCGACCATCCTCCCTACAAAAAGTCCCGTTCAGCCTCTTTTTCACTAAATTCAAAATTTTATCAATTAAATTTACTTCCATTCCGTTACGCTCATGATACTGATTACAATTTATTTCAAGTTTAATTTTTTTGTTTTTATAATGTGAACGTTTTCCCAACGGAAGGACTTTAATAGAAGGTTCTCTTGAAAAATTTTGTTAAAGGATCTGAAGAAAGATCTCTACAGGAGGATACTTTTGGGACGATCAGTTATAGAAAATCCATTCTTATATACTCACAAAAATGATGGTGTGCTGAAAAAAAATTAAATCATTATTATTTTACAAAATATACAGTATTGAATTTATCTAAAAATAAAGACACTCACAAAACGTATGTATGCTTTACAGAGGTGCGGAAAGGAACGAAAAACTAACGGTTCGCAATCGTAGTACCGGTAGTGTTGCTCTCCGACCGAAACCAAAAATGCTACCATATTTTTAATCCATTTCTGTCCTTGTTTTAATATAATATATCTACTGAAGCTTAACAATTTTATGTGTTAAAAAAATGTTTATTTTGTGAAGTTTTGATCAAACTTATTTTGTCCGTTTGTTCGTTAATGTGCTTATAACTGGAAAATCACTTATCTGATTTAGGTAATTTTTTGATGTATAGATTGTAACGAACCATTTTCCCTGTCTAAAGCTGGGGTAGTCTCAGCGCCTTCCAGAGGTTCTTAGTTGTTACAACATTTATAATTTGCAGGGGACCTTCAATTTTCAAGAATAGGCACGAATTCCGAATGAAATCATAACTATCCAACTCTGCATATAAGTAGTACATTGTTATGCAGACGATCACAATCACATCATGGGCACGAGCTGTTGTTGCTTCAATATAAAGTGAAAAATTGAGAGAGATAGCAAGAGAGTAAAATTTGATCGGCACGATCAGCGTTGCCAGAACGACTATTTTAACATTATTTTTTGACCCAGTGACGATTTAACGATTTTTGTTGAAAAATTACGATTTTTTAGATCAACAACAACTGCATAAAATTTTTTTTGTTTTAAAATCTCTAATGCCATTTTTATACATATAGTATATCACAAAAATGTCTTTTAAATTTATTTTTACCTTACTAAAAAGCTGCATAGAGAGCTGTTGAAAACTACTTATATTATAAATAAAAAAAAAATGTGGTTCTGACTATTTTTCGAACTCAATACTACCAAATGATAGTATGATGTGACAAAAGTAAGTTTCCAAAAACTTAAATATTAACAACTTTAGTGAATTGGTTTTCAATAGTGAAAATAAGATTTCTACACCGAACTAGACTAAGTTTATTTACCAATTGTCTTTATTCCTCGATATTGTAAGAAATGTGCTCTAAAACAATCAACCTTAATCTGCTTTTGCATTACCATTTGATGACAAGTCAAGGCTTGGTGATGATAATTAAAAAAAGCTTTCTTCACCATTATGAACACATTTCAATACACATTGCATCTACTATAAGATGATGTAAACATTACCTATTAAGCTTTTTTCGTCAGGAACTGGTACATCTTTTGAAGGATTAAAGACTACATATATCAGTGTTGAACTTGATTTCCAGTGATACAATTTAAAAATTTTGGGGGACGAAAATTGATTTCACCAATTAGATGTTGAATTCAGGGAGCAACGACATGTAGATTTTGGAGTTTTTCTCTGATGACGATTTTTTTTATGAAATGACGATTTTTTCTTACAATATTGACGATTTTTGAAGTGAAATTTCTGGCAATACTGAGCACGATCACCAAATGATTTGGCTGTCGATGCCGAATCATGAGATCAAACCAGTGTTACCTTGGTGAAATTATTCAGAATAATTGTCTTTTAAGAGCAAAATAGTACACTTTTAGTGAGCATGTATGCAAAAAGGAAATAAAACTGCTTAATACTCGTCATTCCTTACAAAGCTAACAAAAGCTAATTTTTAAGTATTTTCTTATCACTTGTCTGGTCTTATCTTGCAAAAATATTACTTTTTTGGCATATGTGTTAGCAAATTCTAGCGTTTCTAATCCAATATTAATATTGTCCATTTTTATTGATTTGTTATCAAGAATTTTATTACTTCACAAATTTTGCGCAAAAAAAAAAAAATTACTACGAAGTTCAAATAAAATAGTTGCAAAAAAGTAGTAAAACAATACAAAAATGTAATACTGATCGTCGTTCAAATGACTGTCTGCATAACATACTTTGGGCAGAGAGTTGAAAAATCAAAAATAGAGCGTATAAAGTGATGTGATCGGCGATCATTTGATCGTCTGCATAACATCGCCCTAACATATGACATAAGAATAAAAATAAGTAGAAAGGCTGACGATACACTGTCAATATTTTCTGTTTTTACTCACTCTTTATCGTTTCGTTTGATGCCCTGTTACATCACCAATTTTTTGCTGTATGTTTTTTTTACTACTTTTATCTGCAACTATGTTTTTTCAGTTTAAAGTATTTAATTGTATTTTGGAGTGAATGAAAATTCAACAGTTTAAAATTGAAAATAATTATAATGACAATATGAGATAATGTTGGTGGAAATAGCATCATTCAAAAAATATTAAATTTATATATGGAAAACGCTGAAAAATACTGTTTAAAATTTGCATACTATTAAAATAAGCTCCGCCAATTTGTTTCTTAGTCATTGAGTTACCATGTTTTTATAAAAATTATAAGTAGTTTTTTAAGCAGGGGTGCGATTCTGCAACTCGTTAGCGACAATTTTCGGATCGCTAATGAAGTTAACGACAATATTAACGATACTGCGATTCTGTAACAAATTTTTTGCGATATTTAACGCAAAGTTTGACATTTCGTTTATGACGTTAACTTTGCGATCAAAAATGTAGTGTCGTTAAGCTTTGCGGCAATAATCGAAACACATTTGTATGGAAATTAGAAGCAATTTTGTGAAATATTTAAGGTAAATTGCTTAACTAATTATGAAATAAACAAATTTCATTAAAAATTTTTTTCTATGTAGCTAACATATCGCTCATTTACTAAAAGACTGTCATAACTCAAAATACGTAATTTTGCAGAAAAAACGTTTAAAGTTTTCACTTTGCAGAAAAAAGAAGAAATCTTAAAATTCTCACGCGCAGAATATACAAGATATTAATATGAAATTTTTACACAATATGAAGAGTGATATTATGAATAATTCTGCGTCATTAACTCAAAAATCTTGCTTTTTGACTTATGACAGTCTTTTAGTAAATGAGCGATATATTCTGAATATGAATTAAATCGGACCATAAATAAAACTTGTCAAAATATCTTGGCTACAGCTCCATCTACCGGGGCCATTTTTTCCAAAAATATTTTTTCGCGTGTAATTAATATGTATATATTTGAATATGAGCTAAATCGGACCATAAATACAATTTATAGAAATATCTCGACGTTAACGCCACCTGGTGAGTCCAGCAAAGAGATAAACCAACCTTAACAATAAATAAATATATGATGTGAATATGGCTTTGATACTTTATATTGTTTAGGCGTAATGATATTACATATATACAATCGATTTTATATATTAAGATGTTGTATGGAAATTAAACTTCTACTGAATGCTTTCAGCGCTCAGGGGATGAGCAGTGGGGCATTTTAATGAGCCAGCCATTGATATGTTAATCAACAAGATAATCCAGGAGTATGTTCGTTTCCTCATGACTCCAACAGAGCGACATAAATCGCCATGGATATAACTCAATTAATGTACGGATGGTAACCAGATGGAATCTTTGTTTTAATCTTAATTTAAATATTTTAAGATATGACCCTACGTTAAAAACTTTAAATTAATAAATAAAAAAACAATAATAGAAATGTCATTTGCCAAAGTTGCCACTTTTTTTGCGATAATTGTTGCTAAGAATTTTTAGCGAAAATTGTCGCTAACACAGAGTTATAGAATCAGTACATCGTTAGTGCAAGCGATAAAATCGCAAATCGCGATAGCGATTGTAGGTCGCTAACAAAGTTACAGAATCGCACCCCAGCAGTCTCACAACCAAACAAAAGCCAAACAGCGCAAAGGGTGGCCAAGAAAAAAAATGTATTTATAAGTTAGTAAAAAGTGTAGTATTTTACATAAAATATTAGTATTCTCCAGTAAAATACAACATTGTTTCTTCGGCAACCCCATTTTATTGAAAGTGATGTAGGTTTTTTCCGTCAGCAAAAAAATTTTAAGTGAAATGTGTTCATCCTCTCTTTTGCTCAGTGTTTATTTTTTAAAGCAACAATAATTTCGTTGTTTGACAGCAAAACATTGATCGTGTAACATCGCCCAAAGAAGAACGATTGTAAAAAAATGGTTACTTTTGATTCTGTGCACATGGCTGCATAAAAGAGAATCTGTAAGGAATGTAAGAACCGATGGAGCTACATGGCATGCATGATCGGCTACAGCTTCGGTCATGGCCGCTCATTGCATGTGTGAGAAATGAAATAAGCACACAAAATATGTCATTCAGCTCGTTTTGATAATTTCTTTCCTACTATAATTTTCCGAATATTTGCGCATTTTATTTGGTACAAGTGCGTGTCTTTTGCGTTTTCCATGGTGCCCGGACATAACGCAAACGCCATAACGCCCAAAAAAATTTGGTAGGTGTTATGATCGTTTTCGGGGTGTAGAAGCGGTCAGAACGCATAATTTTTTTAGGCTTTGTGACCGCCTTAGAAGCGGCCATAAGGCCCAACAATTATTTCTTGTTATACTTGGTTTTCAATAATGAAAATCATGTTTTGATTAAAAATCAGTTACTTTAAAAAATCAACATTAAGTTTAAAATTTGTCGCTAAAATTTTGCTTAGCATCGTGTCAGTCGTATATACGCTTTTTGTTTTCAGTGACAATTGCGGATATAAAAAAGAACTATATTGAAACTCATAATCGTCATTAATTGCTTAATATACTTTGGACAGAATAGGCATGTAAGTCACAATAATATTTTTCACGTAAAATATTTAATTGTATAGGATATGTATATGTTGTTATTGATTCAGACTCTAATCGCACGATTTTTTTTAAATATTTTAATTTTTTCTTTATTTTTGTAAAAAATTTTCGACTGCGGCACTACTGTCAATCTTACATTTCAATTAGTCTAAATCAATATCTTGGTTTATTTTTGTAAAAATATTTCGGATGAGGCGCTTCTTTCCCTTAAGAAATCCAATTTGTGAAAAAGCCTGAAATAAGGCTGCATTTTCTTATACATGAAATTTTGGTTTCGTTTTACTTTTGAAGTTTTAATGAAAGAACTACAAAAACGGACATAACGCCCATTGGGTGTTATGACTGTTTTCAGGGCGGTCATAGCGCCTTAAATGATTTTGAGCTTTATGGCCATTCCAAGGGCGGTCATAACACTCAAAATTTTTTTTGGGCGTTATGGCTATGGGCGTATGTCCGGGCACCGTTTTCCATTTATATATTTCTTCTGCTTCCTCTTTTCATATTTGCCATAAAGATGGTGTACTCTAAAAAATAATGTAATGGTCATGAAAACAGCATTGAAATAATGGTGTCGCTGGAAGAAGCAGCGAGTCAGAAGTTGAAATGTATTGAGAACTTCGTAGACATATAAGATGTATAGCAGCTACAAATGTAGCTAATACAGATGCACTGTTGCAGTTGATTTAACTTTAACTTTTGAACATCGAACTAAAAAATTAATTGGGGCGGCAAAAATAAAAGAAAAACTGGGTATTCAATTAATAATACAGAAACTATTGCGTTGTGATAGCAATTGAAGTATAAAACGAATGTTCTTGGTTCCGGGCTTAAACTCTAAGTCGCGGAGGACGGGTTTGTTTACAGGACATTATCCGAGAGGTTGTTGTTGGTTTGTTGACATAAATCAGCCTCTTCTTTAAATAATGCGTTCTGGAACTTTTCTTGCAACAACTGCAACGTGACGCCCGCTGTGTAACACGTGGCGCCATATTGTTGGAACGACATATTGTCCAGGTCAATGTCATCCAATTGAGTCCACAAGAAGTCACAGAACGGCCAACTCCTTATACACTATGAGGGATCGAGGGTTTAGATCTTCAGCCATACGTTCAGCAATAACATCCGATATGTTCGAATTTCGCGATAATTCTTTCAGTCAACAATTTCGATGCCTTGTCGAAAGGTGTAGCGCTCCATAGTTAAATGGTGACTATGACAGAACACAAACGTGGAAGAATGACAATGCTGCCACATGAGACGTCAGAAAAAAACTGCCAAAGTGCGGACATAGCTATAGAAAAACCCTTTTATCCATTTCTCAGAAAACGTTTTTCTGTCATATTTTTTTCATATAAACGAGGAATAGAAAGCAGCAGCGTCATCGGCGTCTACTATATGATTTTTTAATTCTTTTTCTTTGTAGTAAATGTTGTAAACAAGTTTAAAAATAAAAAGATATTACCACTTCCGTCCCGTATTTCCGTTTTATTAAGGTCGTTTCCGGTTTAGTTCAACTTCAACTCTTCAAAACGAGGCCAGAGAAGTTTTACTTCAAAAAATTTGATTTGAAGTCTTAGAATTTAGCGTCGACAAAAGGATACTTATCTATATAAATCGAAGCTGTGTCTAAACCAATTTTTGTCGATGCTTCCTGGAATTACCCATACAATATAATAGATGTTTATTTCGGCCAAAGTATTTCAATTCTTTCCTCCGTCAGCAGAATATGACTATTGTATGCGAAAACCAAACTTGTAAGAACCTAAATTACTCGTACATCATTATCTTAAATCACGATCTCCCGTTTTTGTAATTTTTCTTACATATTGTTTAGTTTTAGGTACACAATCTTCACATTCTGCTTTCGTAGGAAGGATCTGAAACTTTTTGGAAAAACTTATGAAGCAAATAAAGTCTCTACTATACATACGCTCGCGAACTAGTCACAAAGAATTGCTGTAAAAGACGTGACATTGTGTGCGTTTTCCGGGTGCAAAATCAGAAAAGCTGCTTTTAAAGTGTGTTAGAAACTCGTCGTTGAGTGTTTCTGATTAGCAAAGCGGACGCCATTTTTGTAATCATATTATTTTTCTGATTTTTCAGGTCAGCATGATTTCTCAAAATTTTGACAGTTGACAAACTCGACACAAGTTCGAAATCATCCAAAAATTATAAAAACATATTTTTAGAAGGAAATCAAAACATTGCACAAACTAGAATTTAATTATTTTCTAAAATTTTACAACTAATGCTTCGTGCCGTTTCTAAGACGCAAACACTTATTATTGATTTTTGAGTAATCACTACGAAATCAGATTTTCTAATTTACACCCGGGAAACACACCGCTTGTGTACTTATATTTACCTATGATTATAACGTTTTAACTTTTGCAATCCATATTTACTGTCCATGTTCCCTTTAGAAACTGGTAGAGATTCTAAATTTGCCATAAGCAAATTTATAGAAGACTTTAGCTCTTCTATATACAATGATTCCATTTCCTTAAGCACAAATTTTGGCATCAATTTTCGATTTTTCTCCATTTCACTAACGCGTTGCATACGGCCATCTAGTTCACGTCTAATAGCAGCAGCTTGTTCATCAGCCGAATCGAGCTAACAATATTATGGATTTTTTTTTATTTTCATGAATGAGAGTATCGTCTATTAATTTTAAGCAGATTGATCCAATTCTTATTTGTCAATTCTTATGTAAGTACACCCCGTGCCAATAAAAACGCATCACTGCTCAAATTTAATGGTGTTGTAGTTTTTATCTTCCTTTTATTAACAATTAAATTAATAATAAAACTTGTGTTTTTTTTTTCAATAAAACCTAATAAAACAGCCATAATATGAAAAACTTTTCTTGTACGTAGAATATTCTTCTACGGATTGAAACTTTGTTAGACATTCCTATAAGTAATAAATAATACAAAGTTGGGATTTACGATAGGGTGATGCGTTTTTATTGGTACGGGGTGTGCATAATAAATAAATGTATGGGGCAGAATCTGAACATAAACTTTTCAAATCAGATCAGAAAAGTTTAAAAATATTCCATTAAAGAGAATCAAAATAGCCGACCTCCGACCGCTGACTTCTGAGTGAATAAACACAATACGAACGTCAACCTCTAGCGCCAGGAATATGAAGAAAAACAACAAAATAAAACTTCAAACTTCAAACTGCAAACTTCATTCAAAAAAAAAAAATTGTGTGTCCACATTAATATTTTCTACATATTTAAATAGGCCAAATTTCAACGAATTTCAGAACCCTACTTTTTTTTGGTTATCCGCTTCACATGAAATGCCTCATATATGTATTTTTGTACTAAAACTTAGAAGCACTTGGCATTTTTGTGAAAAATATTTTCTCTCACAAGAGAGAAAACATTGTGACGCTGGGAGAACTATGACTCGTTTTCACTATGTCATATTCAATGGCAGAGAGAGAAAAATTGAAAATTTCCTATTAGAAATTGCTGATATGTTGGCAAATTTAATTGAATTTCTGTTTGATTCTATTCTGTTGTCATTGATGCCTCGTTGAACCTTAGAAATTTGTTTTCATACGAGAGTTACAAAATTGTATTGTTTTTTTTTGTTGTTGAGGTTGAGGTCGGCTTCTTTAGTTGTGTTTAATGCATAAAGATGTCATTGTCAATTTTTTGAATTTACTACTTTTGACCATCGGAAGTGGATCATTCTGCATTGGGTAGAATTTTGTCAATTGTGCTCATAACTTCAACAATTTTACAAACTCACAAAAAATACCCCAAACATTTATCATGCATGTTTAATAACAAACAGTTAATAACGGGTGATGAGAAGTAAATGGGAATAACTTATATCTTATAGTTATCGAAAATTATTTGATTTGCCTTAAATTGGTTTTTTGGATGCCTTAATTCTTCATTTTTCAGGGTTTTTGTGAACAAAAATTTGTTCATTCTTTTTGGAATGACGCAATTCTCCGTAAAAGGGTGGAGCAATTGGATAAAAATAATTTTGAAAAAAGAATGAATATTTGTATTAGCAATATATCGAATCCTTTCAAAAGCTAAGATATGGCACTCGTAATTTTTAAACAAGTTTGTTTTGGAGAAGTATCTTCAGTCAATGGACTACGGATGAGTAACGCAAATAATTTGTGTGTGCTTTGTCTTCTATATCAGCGCAACGAGTTAACGCGATTTCCCATTTTCTTGTCATCATCCGTTATATTATGTCAACATTTATATGTAAAATTTAGTATTAGCTAAACTGTAATTATTAATTCGGAAAGTGTCAAAGTGCTCCCTCTCCTTTACTCTATCCACATATTACATAGGCAAGCATGAGGTCAAAGCGACATCCCCTTATATTTTGTCTCATAAAATTTTGAAATAAACATATAATTCAATACTTTAAGTATTGTTTGGTAGTGCATTCTCAACTTTTTCTCATATCAACTTTTGATTTATGTCATACCATTTTTTTGTTTTAATTATTTTTCTGAAAGTGAAAATATGAAACTAACCCGACTCCCCATGAGGTGATTCCGACACCCTCCTCTTTTCTAAAGTTTTCCAGAGAAAAATTCAGTAAAACTTATAGTTTTTGAAAGAAGAATAACTTTTACTAATTATTTAACTAATCATTATTAGTCGGTTTCACGTTAACTCGTAAATACCTTGTTAACTTTGTAAACTATATAAACTCGTAAGCACACTATCAAATTTAATATATATTTAGACAAGTTTACACACTACGAACATACGAAGCATTTATGAGTTTATATGAGTCCGCCAGTCAAGCGCTATACAATACAAATTCCAGAGGCCCAAACTTGCCGGGACCTGGGCCGGGACCTGGGCCGGGAGTTGATTGTAAGCGCATTTTCGCTAACGGCTCCAAAACAGAATACGGTTCGGGTTCTGGGGTCTTCATTAAAAATGATGGAGTGCACCTTCACTTCTATTTTGGGTTGTATGCTTCTGTTTTTCAAGCAGAAATTTTTGCAATCATCAAGGCAATGGACCAAGTCATTGATAATGGTTGGAGAAAAAGAAGCATCTCTGTATTTCATGGCAGTCAGACTGCGATTAAATCATTGCTTAATCCTTTAACCACATATAAACTGGTTATGAATTGTAAATCCAGGCTTGATTGTGTTGGAAAACACAATAGCCTGCTGATGATATGGGTTCCTGAACACTCAGGAATTTCAGGCTAGGAATCTGATGACCTTCTGGCCAGAAAGGGTTCGGAAACTGGTTTCTTGGGCCCAGAACCTGAACCTGAGTGGGTAAATGGGGGGAACCGAGGGGCTTTAGACAAACAAATATCATGTTACCTGTTCGAAGACTCTAACAGATTTTCTGTTATCACTTAATAGAAATAGTAGAAATAGCTGTAGGCAGATGGTGGGACTATACACAGGTCACTTATCTTGGGCCAAACATTTGAATATGATTGGCCTGGTGGCTAGTGCCTTCTATGCTTTCTGTGGTTTGGAGGAAGAATGTGAAGAGACGCCAGACCACTTTCTTAGTGTCTGCCCCGCGAGTAACCATATTTGACACTGGAGTGTTGAGAGACGAACACTTGAGCTCTTTAACAACGCAGGATCTGCTAAGATTTATTTATAAATCTGGCAGATTTAAAGAATAGCAAAGGGAACACAGGATATAGTACAATCGACTTAAAACTTGTCTGAGTGCTATATTATTGAATACTTCTTCTGCAGTTCCTACAAAAATAAATGAACAAGCTAAATGAAACATACGTTCATTTAGCCTGATATATATTACTTGAAATAAACTAGACATGAACAAAGTAGTCAAGACTTTGAAAATTAACAATTAAATTTAATTTTCACAGTCTACTAAAAATATAATAAATTGATTGAATGGAACCCGATTCAGAAAAATGACACCTAGAATCATTTTTCTATAAACACACACACACACTCATGTACTAGACTTTCAATAACGAACGGTTATATTGACTAGTAACAATGAGAAAAACACAACAACAAATAAGTATATAGAACGGCATTGGTAGTTTCTTTCAATATCTCTATTCAGTAAAGATATCTGAAATCAAATCTGTAATTCTGGGTTACGATTTCAAATATTAGTAGCTTTTATAGGATATTGAAAGACTAAGAACTATCACTAAGAACACTGATCAGGAATCGTGGCAGATTCCAAAACGGCCATCTGATTTGCCCGTCTCTATATACACTGTTGTTGTGATGACTACATACGTTCATTTAGACTGATATACATTACTTGAAATGAAGTAAAAATGAACAAAGTAGTCTAGACTTTGAAAATTAACACTTAGATTTAATTTTCACAGTCTACTAAAAATATAATGAAAAAATGTTTAGCTCCTTCCTTGTTCGCGACTAATACGCGTCTAACAATAAGCATCTCAGTGAGTTTTTCCGTTCTCGAGATAATGGGGGGTGTCGGGTTCACCTCATCTATATACGTATAAATGATACACATAATATTCCGCAAGCTTGCAATATTTCTTAAATTTTCTGAACAACGATTTTTCATGCATATTCTTAATTTCTGTGAGGTAAGGGTACACTTGACAAATTTCAACCAATTAGATTCTATACGGCGTTTTCCAGACAAGATGTGCTAAATCTCAATGGTGGCTTTATTTTTCACCCTACCGTTGCAAAATGACAATTTGTTTTTTTAGACCTTGATATATGTTTTTCTATTAAAAGACTTAGCTTTTGTAACAGTTTTAAGTTTAGCTGTAGTATTTTGAATTATTTCATTTATTTTACATCTGGCAACTTCAAAAGAAATTAAAGAGGAAACGTTCAAAAAGGAAATGGAATGAGGAGTTTATGCGAAGTAGTGAAACTGCATGATCGTGCTTCACAAAATTTACCATATAGAAAGTTAAAAAAGTTAAAAAGGAACAGTCTTAAATTTTGAAATGCAGACGAGCTCTAAAGTAGATACGAAATAAACATATTCTTCAGTAAGACTTTTGAACGTAAGCATGAACGCCTGTTTGAAAGAGAGAAAATAGATAGTAAAAAAAAGATAGAAACTCGCCTGTCTTTTTCTAACTATCTATTTTTTCAACCTACCTCTCTCTTTCAGTCAGGCGTTCATGCTTGCGCCCGTTTGAACAGCCAACAACAACAAAACATTTCATTTAGTGAAACTAAATGAAATTTAATTTAATTAACAGGCTTTAAATGAACAATGATGCCTGAAGAATGTCAATTTTTCTTTTATTATAGTCTTTGGCTAGCTACAGTTTAAAAATGGTAAGCGCTAGTAGCTAATATCTAATAAGTAAAAATGGTTGGCTTTTTTCAACGGTTTTGTAAGTAATACAGGGCTATTTGGTTCGCGAATCGCTTAACTTGGCGATTGCTTATTTTGTATTTTAGTTGGTAAATGAATTCATTCGCCAAGAAGTCACTGCTGCCAAGAAAAAGAACTGATAGCTGTGAATAAAAGCACAAATTATTTTTAAAAGCGATTTGTTTTATATAATTTAGCCAAGAAAAAAAAGCAAACGGGACAAATAAATGAAGCTAGCCAACAACCCAGCAATCAGCCGGCAGTAAAACAAAATGAATGAAAGTGTCGTTAAATGACGCAAAACATATTATTATCCAAGTGAAAGATCCAATAAAATTGTTCAGGACATGGTTCTTAAAAATTTTAAGATGGAGCATGGTTCCCACCAGCAGGAGGAGCAACATAAATAAAGCACAATCTATGTGGCTGCTCACACGAGCGCAAGCTTGAACGCCTGTCTAAAAGAGAGAGATGTGAAAATAAGTAGAAAGAAAGAGAAAGGAGAGATACGCCGAAAATTCAAAAATAAAATAAAAATCTGCGCATTGATGAATGTTCAATGATCATATTCATTCTACATTTTCTCGCTATTTTTTTTAACAAACCTTTTTTTTCTCTTTAGAGACTATAGTTTTTATTACCTTGTAATTTTACACATATGTAAGCATATAATATTTATTTTGCATTTTTGGCGGGAAAAAGAACCTGTCTTTGCGAGCATAGAAAAAATGAGGAAGAAAATTCAAAATTTTATCGTACCTTTTTGGTTATAAAAAGTTCGTCATGGTTGCATTTAGTGTTGATGCGATACCTACACTCATTACTATCGAATAAATGTATCGATGCCACCTAAAATATTGGAAAAAAGTATCGAATATGTAATTGTATCGAATACTCGTCAAACTCATTGACTTAATGATGCGTATAAGCACAAAAAAGAAGAATATTTGAATGCAGATAAAAAAGTTACCGGAACACGTAATGGCTATCACAATTGTTCTAACGCGAAGAGAGAATTTTTACAAAAAATGAAAAAAATCGCTAATACCATTTCCTGTTTGAATTTGTAACCATAAAGATTGAAGATTTTTTGTTTTTTTTTTTATCGGTTTGCTCTCGGAATCAATGGGTTAAAAAGACAAATTACATTATTCAACAAGAAATTTGTGTCAGGCATATCATGCGTCGTTTTTTTGATGACGTAGTCAGTTTGGCTCGAATTATTAGAAATGAAGTACGAGGTGCCTGACGCAAAAGAAAAACTGCAATATGTTGAGTAGTGTTAACAAATTTAATTTATATGATATTTATTATATTTAGATACAAATCGTTAGAAAATGTATAATAGCAGGAAAACTAATCAACAGATTATAGCTTGTTAAAAATATTTCAGTTTTATGAATGTAATGAGCCTTTTTTATAAAATGTTTTCCAAAAGTATCGAGTATCCGATACTGACCATTTTTTTCAATATCAAGTAAAATTCTTATGGTATTCTATCAAGTAAAAAAAAGCACTTGAAGCGAATGAAAAGTGTTGAGTATTTACATGTATGGAATCATCACTAGTTGCACTTATGTGAGCACGACCGTTCTGCCCATGACGTTCATGCTTGCGCCAGTGTGAGCAAGTAAACGCTTCCACCGCCACTGCAAGTGCTTTACGAAAGACTAACAAAAATTTGCTGAGACGGTGGTATTTTATAAGTTTGTGAAAAACCCATTGTTAATAGTCAATTTGTAATATTATTACGATATTTCATTTAGGAAAATCGGTAAGAATGTGGACGAGAAATATCAAAATTACATCATAATAGGTCGGCAAAAACATAATAAAAAATTCAATTTGACGTTCTTTACGGTTTCAACGTCAATTCAAGTCAGTGCAAATTTTCCACGAAAATACAAATGGAGTGAATGCGCCAACTCTTGTGATTGTCCCCAATTGGTTTTAAAAGTTGCAGAACGGAAATGTTTCTATGAAGCAGCACGACTCTTGGGAAGGCCGCCCGAAACTTCGGCGAATCGCAAAACCTTTAAATGAAACAGTCAGGCGGTTCGCGAATTATAGTAACACTATTAAGCACTTTTGTATGCCAAATTCTAAAAACCCGAAAATTATTGCCATTTTGCTACGGTGCGTTTCCTAATATATAGAGAATTTTTTTCGCAAGAAATGAACCCACCATATTTAGAACTTCGTGATTGGAAGACCCTACAAATTATTGTACATACTAACCATTAAAGCATTAAATAATATTTGATGTTCAAATTTCTTAACACTTAATATTTGTTGAAACATATCATATAATTGTTCTTTTGATAATATTAATTCACTATTGAGTGATTGCTGCATACGTGATGGTCTCTTCGAATCCTCTTCTCCAGAGCCCTTCAATATTATATCAAATTTAGCCATCCACGATGTTAAGACAGTTTCCTTGCTAAGACCATCAATTTCTGGTAATGATCTGTTAAAAATTGAAATTACATTATAGAGATTAGATTTCTTTAAAGTAAAAATTAAAACTTATTAGTTAATTGATTACACAGTCCAACAAAAAAAAAAAAACAAGGTTTCGCAAGAAGATTCTGAAAGAGGTCAACGCCGGGACACCGGGATAATTTTTAATTTTTTTAGCTCTACCAGAATCCACTTTCAAAACCTTGTATTTTTGAAAAAACTGATTTTTGTCAAACAATGATACCAATTTTATTTATTATTCTTCATAAATTTATTATGGCTTGCAACTTAACTCAGTAGAGTTGCCCCAAAGGCAACTCCACTTTGAGGCAACCTAACTTCTCTTCAGTATTACGAGTGGCAACTTTTTCTAGTTGCCTTTTCAGTGATGTTGCCAACTTATATTGAGCATTTTGACAGAAAAAGAACAGCTGTTTCTTAAAAAATAAATAAGGGTCTTCATTAAAACATGCAAAAATCGTAAAGTTTGTAAACTACGGAATTTTACCAAGCGTTTTAAAGAAGGCACCTTGTGACCAACGTGTAAATCATCGTATAAATCGACAGCTTAATTAGGGTTTTGTTTTAGTGATTATGGTTGACAAAATTATTGTTAGAATCTAGACATTGTTGAGAAATTATTTTATAAAATCTGTTTTCTTTTCAGTGTTACAAATCGTTTTTCCTTTTTATTTATTTCAAAAAAAGTATAAGAAACGTAAATAGGCACAAAAAGTTGTTACCAATCGCATTTAGTATCAAATTTCTTTAATTAACAGCCAATTATTGATAGTTTTCCGAGTTTTAATAAATACCCTTAATAATTTTTTATCAAAAAGTGAAAAATTTATGTGAGAAAAGTTTAAATAAATAAAAAAAAATAAGTAGACATAAGCTACGACTTGTGTTTTGAGAACAATGAATGCAGGGACGTCGATGTGCTACGTATAAGGAGGAGAATCCGAGATACGTCTAATCCGTTGGAGGTACCATGCACAAAGTAAGGAAATATATCAATATCAATATAATATAAATAATATTTCACAATTTTCATTCGTTTTTCATGTTAATATTCATTTATTTCAGTATCTCTAGCTTCTTACAATTATGGTTTTGATAAAATATCACTTGTTGTGCTACTTATTTAAAAAAAATTTTACGTATTAGGTTTCAACGAAATATTACTTCTTTTTGTTACTTATTTAGTCCAGTCATTATAAAGATTTTCATCATAATAATTCTTATCTGCGATTTTTTTCAGCTATTGTTATTGGGGTTGATAGATGGAAAAACCATAAAAGTCAGTTCTGGGGTCGCAGAGCGATCCCCTCAAGTAATTTTTTAGTATGTGTCATAGTTTTCGAGATAGAAAAAAAAAAGATATAAATTTCAATAAACTTTAATTTATAATTTTTTGATGGTCATAAAGATCTTTTGATCATTTCAAGGCGACGACGACTGTAGAGTATGTAAAAATACGTATGAATGTAAACCTTAATACTTATTAAAAATAAAATATTAAATGAATACACACCCAGAAAAATACCCATCTCTAAAACAAAGAAAAAGTTTCCTCAATTTGAATCCCCGAAAATTTTTCTCGTTTAAGTAAATTTTCCCCAAAATGAAGAAAAATGTGCACCATGGAACCATGGTGTTCAATTTGAAGTAAGTAATTTCTTAATTTTTACAAATTTAGTTGCATAGAAAATGTAAGAAAGAGACGGTTATACCAAAAATGTTCTCCAATACAATATTTTGGTATACACAAAAAACTATCTTTACTCTTTTGGCCTTAGCAGACAATCGCGTACGCTTTGTTTTTCTTTTGAATTTTTTAGTCGGCGTCTCTATTTCAAGCGAAGCGGTTGTGTTTGTAGCTGTTGATATAATTTGTGAAATAAAAAAATATATATATATTGTGAAAAAAAAAATAATAAAATATATTGAAAAGATATAAATTTCAATAAACTTCAATTTAAAATTTTTATATTCGTATGAATGTAAACCTTAATACTTATTAAAAATAAAATAATAAATGAATACAAGTAAAAAAAATATGATTTCTATGTCTTTTAATTAAAACAACATTGTAGAAAATATTCCATAAATTGAGGATTTTTTTTCTAAAAAGGTAGTAAATTTACTTCAATTTATGGAAAATTATTCCTCACACTGAGGAAAATTTTACCTAAATTATATAGAATTTCTCATATTGAAATAAAATATTATTCATTTGAAAAACGCAATTTCTACAAACTGAAGACATATTTCTATAATTTATGGAAAACTTCCTTCTTTCAAAGAAATTTTTCTCTAAAATAAAGAAAAAATATTTCCTCAATTCAAAGAAATTTTGTATATCTAAATAGCCGTTTTTCTTCAAACGAGGTAAGTATTTCTCTGGGTGTACATATATCATTTTTTTTCTTAAAACTTAATCCTTACAACACGTCGCTGCATAAAATTTTAACTCAATAGCTTTTACGAATTACTTTGTCTATTGTGAACACAAATGTGCATGGAACAATGGACGTTTCCATAAACCTGTTTCTTCCAAAATTTAGTCGCATCAGGATATAAAAATTCAAGCACCATTTGGCTACGAAACAAAAGTATCAAAATACCATAAAGGGACAAATTACCTTATTTAGAATAAAATAAGGCGGCATCATTAAACTTACATATTCTTTGTGCATAGAAAATGTAAGAAAGAGACGAATAACCAAAAATGTTCTACATACAAAATTTTGGTATGTACAAAAAACTAGCTTTACTCTTTTGGCTTTAGCAGACAACCGCGTACGCTTTGCTTTTCTGTTGAATTTTTTAGTCGACGTGTCTATTTCGAAACAAATAAATTTCAATAAACTTCAATTTATAATTTTTTGGTGGCCATAAGGATCTTTTGATAATTTCAAGGCGACAACGCACAGGTGGAAACAATTCAAAAAAGTCAAGTGTGAATATTGATAATATTTGAATGCAGTTCAATTGTAAATGCTTCAATTAGATGAGCTTAAAAAGGATTTTGAAAATTACTTTAATTTTAATATTGAAAGTCAAGCATTTGCAACAATGACATTTTTTAAGTGAAACTTGGTGGCGTTTTGAGGGGAAGACTGAACAGGAAACAGAAAGTGGGAACGGAAACTATTCAATTCGACAACCACAATGCTTCCATTTGGGGTTATTACATGGCAAAGTGAACAACAAGAGATGTATAAATGAAAAATGTTGAAAATCCCTTAAATTGGTTTGGTATATTAAGCATTAATTTATTGAAAACAATTTTTTAAGTGATTATTTTTTAGAATACGTGTGTGCGTTATTTGTGTACAAAGAAGAATATTTGTTTTCACAATAGAACATAAATGACAGATCTGCAATGAGTGAGAAAGAGATGAGTCGATACAATAATAACGCCATCTGTTGACTTCATAGTACTATGAAAAACATAAACAATTCAAATATATTTAAATCTACTACTATAATGAGAAGAACAACAAAAGCAAAACGTTTTCGCAAATATTTAGTGCGACAAAAAGATAAAAAATTTACAGCGCGTTATGACTTGTTTAATACAAGTAAGTGTTGCAGATCAAAAACTATTTATCATCTATTATTAAAGTAGTTTTTCTATAGTTTTTCTATAGCATCGCCATCTGTTGATAGCACTCTGCTAAACATAATTACGAATATATTAATAGCAACGTCATCTGTTGCTTTTATAGCGCAATGCAAAACATAAACAATATAAATATATATGAATCTACTTTTTCGTTTACATTGAAAAGAAAACAGTGCAAAATCAATCTCAACAAAATTTCGGTAGCAATCAAGCTGGTGTGCGTGAAAATCCACACTCTCTACCATGACAGAAGAATTAAGAAGGTAGATGCATTTTGACAAGTAAGAAGAACTTTGACAATTGGGAAAACATTTGTTTTTGCAACAGAGTTGTACTTTCATAGTTAAATTTTTAGGTGAGAATTTATAAGAAAATAATTTGTATAGTATTGGATGAACATAGGGAGGAATAGTTGTTGCTTTTTATATTATTTTTTGACTCTTAACATGCTCAATAAAGAAAACTAATTTTAATAACATTATTTATACGTTTTTTATTATAAATAAAATTTATAATTTAGTACTAAATAATAAAAGTAGTATTAATAATCTTCTATTAATTCACTCTTTTCTATCCATTTAAAAAAATGCACCTCTAAAATGTTCAAAATGGCTACTTTTTGAAAAAAAGTATCTACCTCTAAATACTTGTAACATGGGTAAAAGTGTTTAGAAAACTGTTTTTGGAGACATTTTGCGAAGAAAAAACAATGATAAAGTAAGCCAAATCCAAAATAAACCAGTTTTACGTTGGACTTAAGCACTTTTGATAAATACCATATTGGTCTAACAAGAATGCGGCCATGTGCAAAGCCAAAAATTTAAATTTATTTCAATGCAGTAGCAGAACAAGGAAAGAATGCGATTGGCTGAAAGCGACTTAAGCAATTTTGATTTACACTTACGATGGGACTTAATCACTTTTGAAAAAATAGTTAAATTAAATAAGTTTTTTAATTTAATTAACATTAATTAGGCTCATTTCTTTTGTTTAAACTATTTATTTGTACGGTCAGTGTGTATTGCATTAAAAATCTGGAAAATTTGCGTCTATGGCCTTGGCACTTTGGATATGTACCGACTCATATTAACTATTTAAATGCCATGGTGCATACATACAATTATCTCTCCCAGACTGCTGTTATTGCACTTATATATTCCCAGTCACAAACCTACCAAAGAAGTTTCACTTCCGTCGAGTGCACTAAAGTTGCGCATGTGAGTTTTTTTGCAGCAAATACTACTTTGGTAGGTTCACTTCTAACTCCTGTAACTTTTTTTATTTTTGTTTTAAATATAATGAAATTTTTTCCCAATGTTATCTGTACTATTCTTTAAGGGCATACCCAGTTTTGATGTGTTTTCGGTTTGAAGTACCATTACTTGTAAAATCATCATCTTAAAACACAAAAAAAAATTGAAAGTTTAAAGAGCTTTTAAAAAAATCGTCCAAAAACGTCCTCTATAATTTTTACTTATTTCTTTTAAGAGATATCTCTACAATAATAAGAAAAAAAATTTCAGCTGCATATGCTTTCATATTCAGACGTAGTAATCAATTTTCTAGCGGAACCTCGAATGAAAAAAGCAGTTTTTTGAAAAATGGGAATACACCAAATTTAAGCGGTATCTGAGTTGTATCCCATGTGTGTACTTATGCATACATATATAAACATATATATTTTACATAAATAAATATACAAATTATATATATAAATTAAATTCTTAAACAAAAATTCTATAGGTATTCGATTCTGTTCAAGTATGAAGAAGTTTGGCAAAAAAATTATCCTACCTCCGTAAAACTCGTAGCAGTTTCAAATGTTTTATATGAAACTAATAAATAAAACGAATAAATTCATATAGAATAGGAGAAAATTTTATGAATTTTACGGGGGGTGGGGGCCGGGCAAAGGTTTAGGTATGAAGGAATCTTTCGGAGGATACTTTAGAAGCAAGACACAAGGAGTTTAGAAAGTGTCGATTAGAAAATACAAGAAAAACTTCTAGAGAAGCGTATAATATGGATTTGTTAGCGCGGCTATTACTATTTTCTAAGCCACTTATTTCTGCTAAGCGAATAACTTGGGCAGTGGGCGTGTCCGTTAAAATTCGCTATATTTCTTAATATTTACTTTAAAAATATCTGTGCAAAATTTCATTGGCCTACCACCGCTCCTTCTATTTTTGTCCTGCGGTTGTATAGATATGCTACACTGTGCGACGCTTGTAGTGTATGTAAATATACGTACACCCAGAGAAACACTTACGTCGTTTGAAGAAAACGGCTATCAAATTGAGAAAATGGGAATGATTTGGCGCCATAGAAACGGTTTCCTCATTTAGACATACAAAGTTTCTTTAAATTGAGGAAATATTTTTTCTTTATTTTAGAGAAAAATTTTGAAAGAAGGAAGTTTTCCATAAATTAAAGAAATTTATCTTCAATTTGTAGAAATTGTATTTTTCAAATGAATAATATTTTATTTCAATATGAGAAATTTTATATAATTTAGGTAAAATTTTCCTCAGTGTGAGGAATAATTTTCCATAAATTGAAGTAAATTCACTACCTTTTTAGAAAAAAAATCCTCAATTTATGGAATATTTTCTACAATGTTGTTTTAATTAAAAGGCATAGAAATCATGTTTTTTTACTTGTATTCATTTCTTATTTTATTTTTAATAAGTATTAAGGTTTACATTCATACGTATTTTTACATACACTACAGGCGTCGTCGCCTTGAAATGATCAAAAGTTCCTTATGGCCTTCAAAAAATTATAAATTGAAGTTTATTTTTTTTTTCACAAATTATATCAACAGCTACAAACACAACCGCTTCGCTTGAAATAAAGACGCCGACTAAAAAATTCAAAAGAAAAGCAAAGCGTTCGCGATTGTCTGCTAAGGCCAAAAGAGTAAAACTAGTTTTTTGTGTATACCAAAATTTTGTATGGAGAACATTTTTGGTATATTCGTCTCTTTCTTACATTTTCTATGCACAAAGAATATGTAAGTTTGATGGTGCCACCTTATTTTATTCTAAATAAGGTAATTGGTCCCTTTATGGTATTTTGATACTTTTGTTTCGTAGCCAAACGGTGCTTGAATTTTTATATCCTGATGCGACTAAATTTTGGAAGAAACAGGTTTATGGAAACGTCCATTGTTCCATGCACATTTCTGTTCACAATAGACAAAGTAATTCGTAAAAGCTATTGAGTTAAAATTGTATGCAGCGACGCGTTGTAAGGACTAAGTTTTAGAAAAAATTATATATGTAGATGCCCATTTACCACACCAATATTTTTTTGTATTTTACTTACTTTTTTACCTTACTTTCCTTTAATTTTAGTTTTAACAATTTCATTAAAATTTGAGATTTTATTGCAATTGGTGGGCAGCACCGCAACTAAAATTCCAAAAATGAAGAAATAGCTTGCTTCAAATTGAACACCATGGTTGCATGAAAGGAACACATTTTCTTCATTTTGAAGAATATTTACATAAACGAGAGAAATTTTCGTGGATTCAAATTGAGGAAACTTTTTCTGTCTTAGAGATGGGTATTTTTCTGGGTGTATGAATGTAAATCTTAATACTTATTAAAAATAAAATAATAAATGAATACAAGTAAAAAAAACATGATTTCTAGCCTTTTAATTAAAACAGCATTGTAGAAAATATTCCATAAATTGCGGATTTTTTTTTCTAAAAAGGTAGTAAATTTACTTCAATTTATGGAAAATTATTCCTCAAACTGAGGAAAATTTTACTTAAATTATATACAATTTCTCATATTGAAATATAATATTATTCATTTGAAAAACGCAATTTCTACAAATTGAAGACATATTTCTTTAATTTATGGAAAACTTCCATCTTTTAAGGAAATTTTTCTCTAAACTAAAGAAAAAATATTTCCTCAATTCAAAGAAATTTTGTATATCTAAATGAGGAAACCGTTTCTATGGCGCCAAATCATTCCCATTTTTAGCCGTTTTTCTTCAAGCGAGGTAAGTATTTCTCTGTGTGTAGACTGTTTGGTTTTCGAGTAATTCAATTTTTTCTGTAGGCTCCGCGCTAGGAGAAATTATTTTATACTTTTTAGTCCGTTTTAAAAACGTGGTATATTAAAATTTTTTTTTATTTAAATTATTATTTTCTGCTTTTTAGTCTTGTATGTGTGAAATTTTTTACCACCAATCCAACAACTATATAGGCCTAAGCCCTTGCAAATTTTCCGTGTTGCGCTGTGCAATCGATAACAATATAAGAAAAGTAGCACAGTTTTATTTTTCTTTGAAATGATATCACATAAAAAAAATGTATTGTACGAAAGTGTACTGAAAATCTTGTTTACGTACTGACGTATTTCCGAACCTCAAAGTGCACTGAAAAATTTACGATCGTACCGAAAACCCCATCACTATTATATACCGTCAGACGACGCAATTGTGTGTTCGTTCCCTTGAATGAGCAGACAAAGAGGATAGATTGTAAAGTGGTCGCAATTCGCTCTTTGGAATTTTGGAACAAAGAAACGTAGAAACACGGTTGCCTCTTACTCATTTTATTTTGTACCAATATTTACAAAAAAATGTACCAAATGGGGGGAAAATATACCAATATAATAAATAACATTAAATGTTATTTATTAAGGATGTAGTCTGGTGTTAGAGTTTCAAAAAATCGATTATTTTAGAAAGTACAAAATATTGAAGGTATACTGTAAAAGTTTCAGACCAAAACTCAAAATGTTAACGAAGTTATAGTTCATAGTCGAAAGCGCCTGTTGTGAAAACTTTATTTGTTGTTAAAACATAAAAAGCGTTTTTCTCCAAACCACGTTTTTTGACCGGCTCAGGGGTCTGAGAGAATAATATCGAACCGATTGAGCTGAACTTTAAATGTGTTATTTTACACGCCAATGGCTCTCGCAGGTAGTAGAACTGTTTATTTTTAATCATTATTTCCTATTTTTTACAACGATTTTCAACAAAAAACAACGCGATTTAAAAACAAAAATTGGAAGTCCGCCATTTTGTTAGTTTTTAATCCAAATGTTTAAATTTACTACCTGCTGGACTGACAAACCTGAGGAACAATAATCACCCGGGCGAGCCCCACACCTTTTTTTTAGGTGCCCACTTTAGACACAATTCTTTTGAAAGCGTTATATATTATATATATTTAAATTTTACCTTTTCCAACAAAAAATATTTTGAACATAAGTTTACAATTTTTAATTATAATAAAAACTAACTTTGCCCACAGAATGTACCAAATTTTAACAACATGTACCAATGTATTAAACGCAAAAAAATAGAAAAAAATGTACCAGTTTTGGTAGAATTGTACCAGCAACGAGGTGCAATACCGATGGTGTGAAAGCGACGTTTTTCAACACATCCAGCAGACAAAATGTTTGAATGGATGAGTTGAAGGTGCTAATAAAACAAATATTTTGCATTTATTTGGCAAATAACATTTAACATTTACAGTATTTATATATTCTTTATATACAAATATGTAAACGTTTGGTTGCGGTTTTGCATATTTCACTATGGTATTTGCCAAATGCCTTTATTTCATTTCTGTTACATGTAAAATGTAGAATCACAATTAATGCAAATGTTAAATTTCTTTATTATTTCCAACGTTTTGTTTGTTAACATTAGTATTGAATACGAAAGTATAGTTATGTAGTTTTCAAGTAGAATTTTAAAGTACTTAATTCCTAAAATAACAATACATTTCCATTTTGTAATTAGAGAAAAGATAAAGAAACAAAAACCCGCATATCTTCTTTTTTTCTTGTTTGGTTTACATATTTCATTTCATTTCTGTTACAAAATGTAGGATCACAACGAGGTGCAATGTAAAAACGATTGAAAATGTTAGATTTCAAATTCTGTAATTGCTTATTTTCGTCAACTATTGGGAAAACAACAAAAACAAACATCTCTTATTCTTTGATTCGGTTTTCTGTTACAATCAGATTTTAACATGAGGTGCAGTGTTAATTCTTTTGTACATGTTAAATTTTATATATCGCTGCTACGATAACATGTAAACAAACAATTTTAGTATTTATGACAACGGTTGCTTTCACAGAATTGGCATTGCATCGTTGCTGGTTTCTGTTTCTTTGTTCCAAAATTGCAAAGAGCAAATTGCGACCTCTTTACAATCTATCTTTTTTGTATCTTCTCTCTCTCTATCATTTGCATATGCATGTACCAGGAATGCCAACTTGCGGGGAATTTCACTGGGTGCGGGGAATAGGGGAATGAGCTGTTTTTTCCGGGGAATTTGAAGTCGTTCAGCTTTTAGTCATAAAAGTCTGTAGAATATTTTTTGTCAATTTTATTTAATGCAAAACGTTTAACTTACGCAATATTTCATATTTTGGGTTTTAAAATCCTCGTCTTTTCTTAAGTGGGCCCTGCGATTTATTGGTTTGGAGAAATCGATTGTTAAAAAAGAGTGCTATTTGAAAGTATTTTGTGAAAATTACAGAGACGCGGCGTGCTTTCGTAGATATAGACGATTATAGCTCCGAGTGTCAGTCAGGCCAAAACGGTCGCGCGGCGCTTCGACTTCCCTTTCGACCGTTCAGAAGTCCAGCACCTCCTGATTAATAACTCTTAACCCTTGCTGACTAATCTGTTCACTTACAAATTACGATCAGCCATCACAAAGAAGATGTAATATATTTTATATGTTAAAAACCGATATCAAAACTTTAAAAACAAGGTTTTTGCCATTTTTAATTCGAGTCAAAAGAACTCGAGAACTTTGATATCCAAAAATGGGGTGAGGCTTGTTTATCTATCAAAATGAACGTCTAATAACTCGAAACACCCCACCTCTTTCAAATTTTGTGTGGTAAGTACCACCCAATAGGATTAAACTTTATGCAAGCTTGAGTCGGATCGATTTTGAGAGTGGGTTCCCTTGAAGTGAAATCTCCCATGTACCAAAAGAATTCCAGAGTCAGAAAGTACATTCCTATTAATCTACCAATTACCATTGGTTGAGTTTTGGACCGAGAAAGTTCAGGGTCGCCTTAATATAACACTCTTTGATTGTCAATTTTAGGTAATTTTTCGTTTTTGCAAAATGCTTATATGGTGCTGTTATAATATGAAATTATATCGATGCGGGGAATTCGATCGAAAATCGGGGAATTTCTCGAGGGCTATCGGGGAAAAAGAAAAAATGAGTTGGCATCCCTGGCATGTACACACATATATATTCTACCCTAAAGCAATAATGGCGAACCAATATGGCGGCTGCAAGTCTACCACCTCACCATGAAATAATAGTTTTATCAAGCGTACGTTTACCCAAGTCATGATAAAAAAATAGATAAAGCCCTTTTTCGTATATTTTTTTTCGCTGAATATGAATCTAATATCAATTTTCATGGGAAATGTCACGACTTGTCCCTAACCTCAAAAAAGGTCCAAAAAGGCTGTTTTCGAGTCTTACGCTTACCCAAGTCATCATAAGACGACGGGAAAAGCCTATTTTTGTGTAATTTCAGTTGATGAACATGAATCTAATATTATTTTCCACGGAAAATGTTACATGTCGTTTTTTTTTTGTGTTAAGATTTTTTCGATCTCACTCCTTAATTTAAAAAATATTATTAATTTTCTTGTTTGTTATAAACAATTGAAGTTTCACATACATGTTTTTTTCATTTTGAATTTGTTAATGAATGGCTTAATAAAAATTAACCATTCTTATCTCAAAGTAATATGTAGTGAAAGATTGCTTTATTATTATTTGAAAGAAGGACGACTCGAAAGTCAGGCACTGCGACCTATAAGACCTATTGTACCAAAGCCACAAGTTATGAAAGAAAGGAAGAGAGAAAGAAAGATATATAAGAAACATACCCAAGCCGAGAAACGAACTCGGGTCTCCAGAGACAAGAGTCCGGCACTCTGCCACTAGATCACAGTGGCGATGGTTGGACCTACAGTATAACTTCGATTCCGAATGGCTGTGTGGTAATTTTTTGTCAGCTCGGTGGTTTTGCCATTACCAACCAAGGTGTGTACTTGTACACTTATAATTCTCATTCACTTCACATCGTGAATATAATAAGTTTATGAGAATCAACCACCAGACCAAGACGGGAAAGATTTTTGGCCAAAAATCGAAAATTTTGTATGGGAGGTACCCTTATTTTTTATTATATTGCACTGTAACTTTCAGAATCTTTTTTTTTTTTGTAAAAAAAAAAATTTGTGCTAAATTTCAAGTCATTACGATTAAAAATAAGGGTGCCCATACAAATAATCCGATTTTTTGCCATTTTTGTACATTTTAAGCCTTTTTTGTTCAAATTGAGTTTCAAAACATAATTTTATCGGCAAATCAATGTCAGATTCGGTTTTCTCGTACCAAAAAACCCCCATAGCAAAATATTGTAATGCTGTTTCTATTTTTTTTTTTTAATGATGTGTCCAAGTCGAAACTTGAAAATGTTGAGAAAATACCTATTTTCAAAAATTGGGGGCTCGGAATTCAAAATAAAACTATACTTTCATTGGAAAAGTTGCTTAAAATGATCCATAGAACACAACTAGGGGGTACCAAACATCAACATGAACCAAAGTATGTTTTTTAAACTAATTCGAGGTCGCTGAACACGAAAATCATATTAATTTTTTTTTCTATGGGTAAGTTTTCGAGACATAACAAAATAACGGTTTTTGAGGTTACAATTTCACTTAAATTTCATTACCTATAGCTTCTATCGATCTGAGTTATATATATGCCAAGTTTGTTAAAATAGAATTATAAATGGCTGAGATATAGATGTTGAAAGTTGAATTTTGGTGCGATTTTCTGTTCTGGTTCTGGTCTATAAAATGATGAACCACTTGAAATTTTCATGCACACTATTATTCTGAATATGTTTGGCCACAGCGAAACCAACATACATCGGGGACACAATATTATTAACGATGCACTCGTCGATAAAAACCAAATCATTCTTTCTCTCTAGAAACAGGACTAAATAAAAAAGTTGCATTTTTTAAGAAGGAGGAAGATAAGGCAACTAAATATGATGAGCCAATGTCACCGTAAGCCGACCCTTTTGAGTTTTGGCAAACAAATGTAGTAACGAAAATATATACAGAAGCAAGAGCGCAGTGTTTGCGTCAAGCCGAAAAATTAACTTCAAGGAAGCTTTATAAAAAATTAATTTCAAACTCGATGAAAACAATTATTTCCATGATAAATACAGAACAGATACTATCCGAAATATTTTCATGGCAAGAGGAGAAATGCTTAACCTAAACTACCGGCCACACATCACAATACTACATAAAGAATGCTCTCTTTGCAATATGCACTGTGTAGAAAATGTCCAGCACTTTCTTGCGAACTCCGTCTCCTCCATTTGGGAAAAACTACACTTGATGAGGAAGAACTCATAGATTTACTCAACGGAAACAACTGGCTCCAGTTAGCATATTTTATTAAAGATTTGCATCAATATTGAAAGAAAATAATTGAAGAAGATTTCTAAATTAAAATTATTGGTTTGTTTTTGTTTTGTTTTTAAGTGTACAAAAAGGAAATGTTTCTGTTAACTTATTTAAGCTTCTAGACTTAGACTTTTCGTCTTGTCTAGAAGCAGTTTAAAGCTGATGATTTATTATTAAAAATAAAAAATTATCAAATTTTCTAAACTAATTCGAGGTCGCTGAACACGAAAATCACATTAATTTTTTTTTTCTATGGGTAAGTTTTCGAGATATGATAAAATAACGGTGTTTCAGGTTACAGTTTCTCTTACAGGCTAATATTAACTATAGTTTTTTCCAGCAAACTATAATTAACTATAGTTTTTTTTCAGCAAATGCTTGTTAGACATATTTTAGACATTTTTTCCAACCCATGTATATTTTACAGATTTAGAAGAAAAGCGCATATTTAAACCTTTTTTTAAAACGTCTTTAATATAATATGTTTATTGTTAAATAAAAGTGCGATTTCTTTGCCGAATGGTCAGTAGATTTGAAAATTGCATTCCAATCTTGCTTCGTAAACTATTAGACATTTCTATAAATCACGTGAATTACACAATAGTCAAATCAAAAATTGAAAAAAAAAATCAAAATTTTCAAAGTTTGAATTGGTATTGCAAGAGAACCACTTCACCAATTCGGATCAAATATGGCTCAAAATTTACGGAATTCGATTTGCCTTTTTTTCTTATAGGAATATGTATATTTCATGCATAATTTTTATGCTTTCCCTAACAAATGTTAGAAAATCGACGATTTATTCATAATTGCCACCAAAAAATCATTAAAATCTTTTTTGCCATACTGGCAGTGGTTACCCTCATTTATAAGCCATTTCTTTGATTGCAATAATTTCAATGCTGTACGATCAGTTGTCGATACATTTGCTGATTTAGAGGCTGAATCTATTCGTTCTTGTAAAGAATTATTCGGTAATACAGAGATCGTAGCCATTGCATGTCCTGCAGAGGTTCATTGGATGGCTTGGATATAAAATAATTTTTAGTGAAATTTAATAACATTTTTCAACGTTATTCCGTTTACGAAACGCTAACGACTATTCACAAAAATATAGGGGAGAGGGCCTCAAGATGGACATACTATTGAGATAATGCTCTAGATTCCAAACTGAACAAGATATCTTAAAGTGCTATATACCGTATGAAAGTACAATAGGTTAAATATCTTTTGGCCACAGAAATAAATTTTCATTTTGAACACAACAATTTGTCTTAAGTATATTTCAAAATTGTTAAAAATTTCGATTTTCAAAAAAAAGATGGACATCACTTCAAAATTCATTTTTTTATTTTAATTATAGTATAGAAAAAAAGCATTTATAGAGGTAGAGAAAAAGCATGTAAATTTTAGGCCAAATCATCTAAGTCACAGTTCGGACATATGTGCCATAGACCTTTGATTTTTGGGCACTTTAAGTGCACTTCTCTCTTACACTCGTGGATAAAAAACCTTACGACGCATGCCTCGTTGATAAATTTAATTTTAATTTGCAATACCAATGAAAAAATATACATCTCCATCTTAAGGCCACCAAAATGTCCATCTTTGAGTACACGACGTCATTTTTTGAGCGTCAGTAAAAGTTCTTACACAAACACAATTTCAATAAAATCATTTTAGAATACTATTATACGATAAATAAATAGAATTATAGCCGTATTTACCTGTTCGAAATCACAAAATTAGATAATTTCACTAACTCAACTAAAAAATGTTGAAAAACTTTTCGAAAAAAAAATTCGCGTTGTGTGTGCAGCAGAAAAACAACCAGGTATTTTCTCTTTGAATACGCTTAAAAAACTGCGTCTATACAAACTATAACAATGACATAAAGCAGCAGGAGCTGTCACTTTATGCGAACAATTTATACTCAATGTCCATCTTCGCCCTCTCCCCTGTATATTTCACATCCTGATATTAGCGACAAATACATTAAAAAATTAACACCCGCTGAGTTAGCAGCATTCAGCTCTGTCCTATGACATCTTGTAATAAAGAGCGTACATATTCGTACAAGTTACAAATTTGAAAATTTTAAAAAATTTGTAATTGTAAATTGCAACAAAATTTTTACGCATATTTTGCATAAAAATTGTGCTGTTTTGCTGCATATTTCACTCAATTTAAGTGCTTGAAACCACTAGCCCTGGTAATAAGCCATAAAATTTATTTAAAATTTGAAGGTAGTCTGATAAATGGTATTCAGGTTTGAACAAAAACAAAAAAGGTAAGAAATCGTAAATTTTCAAGATTTCAATCTCTTTGAGGGAGCTCTAAATTTCTTTTGTTTGGCCCAAAACTTTATATTTCTTAGTTTTTTTGGTATTCGCATATTTCTAGGGGTTGTGACCGAGAGTTTGAACAATTTTTTTTCTTCCTATATAATAAATTGGCCAATCTAATATATATGTATCACCATTGGTGTCCCTCCTACGTCTATTAAATTAGCCATTAAGCAAAACTACCTTGAGGAAGCAAAAATATCCTGGGTAGCGGAGCATACCTGTGGTACTACCAGGTTAACATGGACCACTATGGACAACAGACGTCCTAGACAGCTACTCAACCTTAGGAGAAACTCCATCAGCATTACGACTTCGGTGCTCACGGGACACTGCATAATTGGGAGACATGATGCAATACTAGGACTGCGCCGTACTGTGGTATCGCAATGAGCCTAATTATGTGCTTAAGTGTGCTATCAGAAGGTTGTCACTTCAACCTAACCTTTTATTATATATACAGTGCCGGACAAAACTAAAGCATGGACTCTTCCTTGTTTGTTCAGTAATATTGTAAACCATGCTTGGACTGAAATTTGTTTAACGAAGGTAGTAAGAATATACACTCGTTGTAATAAAATATAAGAAATATAATATTATTTTTCAAATAAAATAAAAATATCAACTCAAAAGTAACAAAATGTCTAAAACTTGCGCGACAAAACTAAAGCACGTATTTAATAAATTAATGGAAAAGTTCGATTTCTCCACTATTTTGTAGCGTATCCATTATTTTTCAGAGCTGTTGTACATTTTCGTGGCATGGACTCAATAAAATTGCTCAAAACGTCTGCGGAAATGTTCTTCCATGCAATCTCCGATTGGTAGAAAATAGAATCTTTGTTTTTATCCTTTATGCGCTGAATTTTCCGATCTACAATTTCCTATATATTTTTTGAGATTGAGATTGGGTGAGTGAGTGGTCCTCTATCAAATCCCGATCTTATTGGCAACAAACCACTCTTTTACACACCGTTCTGAAATCGTCATCGTGCTGGTAGACATGCTTTAACAGCAGATCTTCCTCCGTATAAGGTGACATAACATTCTGGGGAATATCTTTGCACATGGCCAAAAAGAATCACCAGACCATTACGTTGCCTCCCTCGTATCATACGATGCTTTTAAAATAACGTGGATTTCATCATTGCTTTTTTAGTCTGCACATTAGCTTCAAACCATTGCAACCTTTCATGTTAAATATAAAATCATCAGCAAAAAGTACAGTCTTTCATTTGGCAGTAGCTCAGCTAAAATGCGCTGTTACAAACTCGAGAATTGCCTGTTGATTCTTTCGAAAAATAAATGGCTTTTTCACGTTTGGTTGTGCCCCGCGGTCTGCCACCTTATAAAAAAATGGAAAACGCGAAAACGGCTTATAGCTCGGGAAATAACGCAAAAGCTAATATATTTTCATTTACATTCTTTAAGTTTAACCTTTGTATATAACAAAACAGTGTGCACTACATATTCTTACACCTTTCCTCCGAGACAATATTTTAAACATTTTAATTTTGTAATTCAAACTTAATATTAAATTTTTATAATTACATAATTAACATAGATATTGTTAATTTTAATGTACAGAAAGTAATTTAGTTATTCTCCAGTTTTAAGCTTAGTTTTCGTTTTTAGAATATAATAATTATTTCATTTCAAATTACTATTTTTTTTACACATGTAACCAAGTTAAAACTTCGTTTTGGAGACTTTTGGAAACTAAAACTTTTTCACTCAGTAAAACTAAACTGCCTTCACATATTATTTCATTTTTGAATTTACTAAAGTATTTTAAACGAGGTGATAAATTATTTTTTGTTTTAGGCCACTCCTCTTTATAAAATTTTATAATTTGCTTTAATTCCATATCCTCTAGTGTTTCTTTTTCAAACAAATTTCGTTTTTCATCCGACACGTTTATTTCGTGAATGCATCCTTTTAAATTTATTTCTTCTGACTTATCAAATTTTTCACCGGCGTACCGTGACATAACATCCGCAAGGTGCACCTGGCTCGTAACACAGCTTTAGCTTGTATTTTTCTAACTTGAGTCTCATACGTTGGAGTCGTACTGATGGAATTTTGTTAATACTTTTAACAAATAAAGGAAACAGAGGTTTATGATCTGTCTCACGGCCATATACATATATAAAAATTAAATTTCTTACAAGCAAATAAAATGGCAAGTAATTCTTTCTCTACCTGCCCGTAGTTTTTCTCTGTATCACTAAGCCCTTGTGACGACCACGAAATTGGTTTTTTATCCTGTAAAAGGCAAGCTCCGATACCACACGAACTAGTCTGAATAACAACACTTTGCCGTGGACCAAAATTTTGTAATGCAATTGCATTTGTTAACAGCCTTTTAATTTGATCCATACAATCTGTATGTTTTTTTAGCCAAATAAATTGAATATTTTTTCGCAAAAGCTCTCGAAGAGGCTCAGTTTCTTTTGATAAATTCAGCAAAAAATCTCTTAGATAATTAATCATTCCTAAAATTTTTTGTAACCCAACTTTAGAGTCAAAATTTTTTAATTTTAAAATAGACTCAATTCTAGACTCATTAATTGATAATCCGTCTTTGGACAACATAAATGCCATATACTTAACTTTTGGTAATCTAAATTGTAGTTAAATTTAATGTTATTTGACAGCGCTATTTGCCTAACCTTTTTAATTATTTCATCATTTTCCTTTAGTGTCTTTGCAAAGATGAATACATCATCAAAGTATATAAAAACCACCTCTAAATTACCAAAAAATTGTGTTGTATATGTTTGAAAAATCATTGGGGCTGGTTTTAACCCAAAGAGGAGTCTTAAATACCTATATAGCCCTAGAGGTGTACTAAATGTACAAAAATAACTTTACTTTACATCCAATAGCACATGAAGTGAAGGACCGAAAACGCTGTCATGCCCACAAGTTTTGATCTAAGTTCTTCTAGCGTTGGAATATTGAATTGCTCCACAACTAATGAACTATTTAAATCGTTGGGATCGAGACAAATTCTGATTTTATTGTTGGTTTTTTCTACAATGACAATGTTTGAAGTCCACTCAACTGGCTCTTTTACGCTTTTAATGATTTGCATGTTTTCAAGACGTTTTAATTCATTTTTTAAAGTTTGCATTAGTTTTTGTGCAATCCTTCGAGCTGGCCATGCGATGGGTTGTGCATCAGTTTTGATTTTTAATGAATACACTTCTGGAAATTTTCCTATACCACAAAACACCTCTTTATATATTTTTAATATTTCGGGATTTCCTGTGCTTATTTCATAATTTTAACTATATTTTATTTCATTAACTATATTAATAAAGTTAAGTTCTTCGCATGCTTCCCTTCCTAATAACGGTATTATGCCAGGCTTTTTTTGACAACAATAAACTTGTACGATTTTACAATACTATTCACATCACAGTCCAAAAAAATCTCTCCTTTCACTTAAATTTCAGACCCACCAAAAGCTTTTAAAGACACATTACTTCTTTTAATCATATGATTCAATCACTAATACCTGACATTCTTTTCGGAGATTATTTTTTCGTCTGCACCCGTGTCTAATTTAAATCGAATGTTTTTACTTACCTTCTACTTTTATATCGCCGTACCAAGCTTTCACTCCACAGCCAACAGCAGCAACAACATCTGAACAATACACAGCTTCACTTGCCGAAGAGCTACCACCATCAAGTAAAGAATAACTGTCATCTAATTCAACGGCATTGACTTTTTTATAATTACGGTATTTACAAGCTGCATCAAAATGCTTCAACTTTTTGCAAACGAAACAAATTTTATTAAAAGCAGGACACTTATTCTTCACGTGACATGATAAACACTTATTACAATTTTCAAAATTCTTATCACTTTTTATTTGTCTGGTTTGCATGCTTTTTGGATAAGTTTTGTTATAATCCTGTATAGTTTTATTTTTATTTGACTCACTTGATTTTTCTTTAACAAAATTTATGTAACTATCCTATATATCCTCTTGTATAACCCTAGTTTGCTCTTTATTGAGCTCAAACAACTTACATATATCAATAGCTTTTTCTCGCGACACTCCCACAATCCGATCTCTTAAAATGGACTCCTCCGCCGCTCCATAATCACACGATTTTACTAAATGACGCAACTCCTTCAAAAACAGTTCAAATGATTCGCCATGCTTTTGCATTCTGGAATTGAATATATATAAGGCTGAATATATTCGCCTCATCCGCAGTAAGATTTAAAATATCAAAAATCTCAATCCCACCTTCTCCAACCAATAACTTAAAAATTGCCACTTGCAACTCCTCCTCTGATTTTGACATTACAGTTGCTATGCTGTATATCATGAAATTTTGTTTAAACTTTTTCCAATTGTCGGCTAATTTTCCATCAACATTCAGTGGACTTGGAGTGGGCAAACTTAGCGAGTCATTTCCAAAGGTTCGTGAAGGTCGATGAAGATGCTGAAGACTCTGATGACGATGACATGCGATAGCTGTACGTGTGCTTTTTAATTTTTTTTTTTAGTAGCAATTCTCCGTTATACTTTACTTTACAAGTATTTTCTAATTTTATTTTAGTAGTTATTCTCCATTATAATTTACTCTATAAGTGTTTTTAATTTTTTGTCCGCAGCGCCATGTAACAGCTTTGATTGGTGCTTTATTAATGATCTATTTTCGTTTTACATTCTTAAAGTCTAACCTTTGTATATAACAAAACTGTGTGCACTACATATTCTTACAATTGCGAAATACAAAATTTGTTTACAATGCATGTCACTGACTCAGGTTTATCAAATCCACTTAGAATATTTTCTCTAAATTTTGCAGAATACTTATTTCGAGCCATTTTGGGAAGCGAAATTTTAAAATGCGAACGGTGACGGTGAATGATAACCAACAACTTATATACGTATCCAATTTTTTTGAAACCTGCTTTTTGTTTTCCAAAATAACGGGTTTCTAGTTTAAAGATGGTTGTTGTTGTCTATTTTTAACAATTGATTGTAACAGTAAGCGAAAAAGATTATGTGCTTTAGTTTTGTCGCGGCAGGTTTAGACATATTGCGCAATGTTAGTAAAAAAAAAGAAAAACATTACCCAGTTTTTAATGTTATTTTGTTTCAACAAGTGCATAATTATACAAAATTTATAAAACAAAAAAACAATATGTGCATACTTGCATATTTTTAAATTTTATTGAACTAAATGTTGACAAGGAAGAGTTCGTGCTTTAGTTTTGTCCGACACTGTTTTTTGTAGAATATTTCCTTTTAAATTTTGTTAGACTAATATTCCGTGAGAAACAGAAATACATTTTTCCATAGGAATATTGTTCATGTTTGCAAATTTTCGAGAGAAATTTTTCGAACATTGTTCATGATACCAATCTTCGGAGGAAAGGAAAGATTGCGTGGAAAACTTTATATATATATATAACTTTGTATATGTGTGTCTACAGCTTTTACCTTATTCAAGAAAATGTATAGAATTTCCGAAATAAGGAAATTCGTTATCATATTTATATTGAGAATTTTTTCCAGAAGACTTTTATAAAATTCGCCAGTGCTCATCAGTTTTGTTTATAAAGGTTTCGTTTCTTCTTAAAGGGCAGTTGTTGTGGCCTTTTACACCTATTATTAGTTACTTATTACGAAATCTGGAAATGTACATTTATTTACTTACGTTAGATGAATGCACGAGCAGTTGTATCGCAAATAAACGCATTCACAAAAATCCATCTTGTAAAATAATATTCCAAAAATTGTGTTAAGAATTTTTCGGTTTGTATACAATGCGATTGCGAACGGTCTTGTGTCAGACATTTTAGTAAAATTTATTCATATGGGCCAGAATTGCAATTTACTGCTTTAATATATAAAACTTGTTTCAGCAGAAAGAATCACGCTACTTAAACAACGAATTATTCCATATTACCAAAAAACTTACTGAACCCACTGTCTCTATTTCTACTGACTAAGGTGTTTTCAGCTGCGTTCTCGCATCCTTTAGCAGTGGTGTTTCAATTATATTTTTTAGTACACTCAGCAACTCTTCAAGAGCATTGCCGAGCTCCTCTGTGTCCATCGATAAATTCAAATGTGGTTTCTATGTCTTCTTCACAGTTAAACATAACAGGGTTTGTCAAATTACAATTTTCGCTTCCATTTGAGACAAAAAACGTCCTCGTTATTATTATTTTGTTTTTTTTTCACTTTTTCATTTCGTATTTTTTTCAACATAGTCATTTTTTGTAAAAAACTAATATTTCTTACACGGTGGTACAATATGAAAATTGTTCTACGTGTTTCATACCAAAATGAGTATATTGGAGAAAAGCCAATAAAAAATGGCTAATAATCTCCGAAAATTAAATAGTACACTTTTTGTTTATAAAAATATACCCACCAAGATATTAACTGTTTTTGTAGATACACCATTCTATTTTGGAATTTTTAAATGAATAATATATTTTTGATGAGGTATACATAAAAAAAGAATACAAAAATCTCAAAAATCAAATGCGTTGAGCTAAGTCTGCGTGAGCGATATCAAACAGACTAGTACGAGCCTCTACTGATTTCTAGGACATTAAGTTTCAAACAAATAGGGTAGCCGGTAAAAACCGAAAACACACAAACTAAAAAAAAAAATTATGTGTCTGCAAGCACTCACAGTAGAAGTGAAACTATTGCCTGGTTTTCACTATGACAAATTCAATGTTGGCAAATTTCATATGGGAAATTCTCTCTTTGACGGCAAATATGACATAGTGAAAACCAAGCATATGTTGTTTATTGGAAAATTGTTAGAAAACATTCTGTTGAAGTTTTTGCAGTCCTCTTCTCTCTATTGTTCTTGTAGTTTTTTCACTGTTGATACTCTATGCACTTATTGCCACAAACACGACTTAGTATACGTATATAACACATGAAAGGAAAGTTCAGTTATATGCAATCAAGCCGAGACTTCTATATCGAATCTCACTAAAGCAAATGCTACAAAAAGTCGTCTCTTTCCTTGATTGTATGTAGCAGAATAAGAACTGCATAACTTCGTTTCTTACTGATTTTGTTTGAGTGCAACAGAAACAAATCTTGACCGTTGTTGTTGAAGCTTTTGCACTCTTCCTCTTTCTACATTTATCTGCACAAACATGACGTAGCACACGTATTATCCCCACATAACTTTCCTGTCTCTCTACTCTCTTCAACTGGTTCTATCCTTGGGTATAGCACAATGGTCCTCGTTGACTGAGTGCTATGGTTAAGTCCAGCCCACCCACAACTCTAACACGTGAAAGGAAAACAACCATACGCAGTCAAGCTCTCTTACTAAAGCACATTGAGATAAAACTGCAAGAAGTCGACTCTCTGCATGATTGTATGCAGCCTATAACTTCGTTTATTATTAGTTTCGAATGAGTGTAACAACAACACGACTTCCGTTGCAAAATTTTCGATTTATTCTCGCTAAAGAAATTTCGCTTCAAAAAATTTTATTTTATGTGTAACACTTACCTAACTCGTTTTTCAATATTATTTCGAAATACTTCACGAAAATCATGTTGGGAACATGCTCCAGATTGCACCATTTTCTGTACGCGTTCTGATTTTAAAAAAACATCATGATAACTTTGTACGGCATTTTGAAATGCTTCATCTGCCATTATTTGTGTTTCACCTTTTAGAAAAGCCTATACATGCAATAACATACGTATTATAATTATTTGCATATACACATATATATAATACATTTCGAGTTCACCTGAAATCGTTGTGTTATAGTTTCTAACTGCTGCTTCGCAATTTTTGGTTGTCTTTTCGTCATATCGGTTGGTTGTTTAGCATTAAATGGATAAGATATGCATCGTGAGACAAAAACGTATAATTGTATTCGACGTTTTCGTTCTTCCTCTTCCCGTTCATGTTTTTCCTTAAAATTGTTACAATAGAATATTAGAGTTTAATAGCAATAAGTTAAATTTTAATATAACTAGTTATGGGATTTAATTTGCACACACACACACATTCATAACCTGAACGAATGAAGATTCCCAGTTGCACAAACAGTGAGTACTCCTCAAACGATTAATGATTTTATCACTCCAAAAGGAGGGATAAACGAGCAACTCCAATACAGTAACAAAATTTTTGAATTTCACTAACATAATCTCATAATTTTATATGAGTGGTACAAATTTGTATATCTTACTCTCTCTTGCCCAGTTAACTCTTTACGGCAGGTAGGGTAAAAATTGCCCCAGTTTTTGCATATTTTTTTATGCATAGTGTGATATATTTTAACCCACCTCGAAAAGTTGAAATTACTTATGGTCACACAGTTTAATATTTTATTTACAGTTTCTCATTCTGCTGATAATGATATAAACCAAAAAAAATTCTGTGCAACTGGAGTTTTTATTTTCTTTAAAATCGTGTGCATCAAAAAGTTAAAAATCAGTAACTAGTACTAGAATCATTGCAAGAGTAAAAGAAACAAAATTCAGTGACAACAATTTTGCTTGTGTGGCTCAGTTGGTAAGCGCGTCGTTTGATATTCGCGATGCCAATTTTTCGAACACAGGTTCGAGCCTGGAAAAAGGCAAATCAAGAAAATAAGAAAATTATTAAACGATAATAGTAAATAATAAAAAAAAAAATGTTGTGGGATTTGAACCTTGGCACACACAAGTGCTTGCGTGCTTACTGGCGTTTTAGACAACTAGTCTATGGCGTCATGAATTTTGTGAGAAGCAATTTCGGAGTTTTGTTTTTCTATGAGATGCAAGTGAGATCATGCTCGTAATCGTGTCCTCCTTTATTACTCCTTTTGGAGGCTAAAAAGAGTACTATTTTCGATTACTTACAGTAATAGAAATAAGTTAATTTATGAAAAGTTTTAACAAAAATTACGGTTTTTATTTTTTCTTAAAGGGTTCTGTCGTTGCCGCTTTCATTGTGCTGTTCAACCCGCAATCAACACGAAAACATTTGCTGCAGACGCCATCTTGTCGTTGTATTGCTGCCTTGTCCATTGTGTTCGTTGCAATAGGCTGAGAATTGCAATGTCTGACTGTTGTACAATAACACGTACAATAGTAATCTGTCTATCCTTTAAGGATAAGGGGCTGTTCACATATTACGTAACGCGCGAAGGGGAGGAGGGGAAGTCCGACGATTTGTTACGAAGTGCTACATGGGGGAGAGGGGGGAGAGTCATCAACCGCGTTACGTAACGTCGATTTTATACTATCAAATACAGATGACTTCAAAATTACACTAGTTTATAAAATGAATTTTCTCCCACTCAATTCGGAAATCATGGCTAAAATTTTTTTTATGGCTCATTTTGTGAGACATTGTAATTTTTTAATTAATACAAAAACACTTCCTTTACAAAACGTACATATCAGTTCGAACTTTCACATTTTGGGTTTCATTTGGGCCAGGTTTTTGAAAATCTGACCCAGTGTGAGTCGATAGGGCTTTGTTTATACTGACTCCACACTACTGATATAAACCCGTGCAGATTTATGTCAGACAATTCGCCGACTTTATAACCTACATAAGTAATATACCATTAATCTAAATCTTTAAAAACCATACATACGTATACATACATACACAGAGTAAGATATAACAAAAATTAAGTTTCGTGTTCACACATGGAAAAATAGTTCTGTTTTCCTGGACCAAGCCAAGTCAAAGGTATGGGAACACACAAGCGATTTTCTTGCAGCGTTTTTGGTACGGCAAACTCTCATACTTCAATTTTGCACGTTACCGCACACTGGCGCAATTTTGCAGCTCTGAAGTCGGAACAGCTAATTTACTTTTAACTTTTTTTTTTCTGAGCGAAAAATTAAAAAACATTTACTGTTTACCGAGATTATAATGACAGGCTTTTTGGTTAAAATTTTAATACGCAAATAGTTAACTATTTCATACTTTTTTCCCAAATAATTTTCTAAGGCACGGTCAATGTTTTCTGTTTTTACTCTCTTTTCATCGTTTTGTTTGATGCCCTGTTTCACTATCAGTTTTTGCTGAATGTTATTTTTTATACTTTTATCTGCAACTATGTTTTTCCAACTAAAAAGTATTTAATTTTATTTTGGAGTGAACAATTGGAATGGAATTGGATGGAAAATAATTGTAATGACAATATGAGATAATGTTGGTGGAAATAGCAACAAATTATAGAAAAAAATTGCATTTATATATGAAAAACGCTGATAAATAATCTTTAAAATCTGCAAACTATTAAAATAAGCTCCTCCACTTGGTTACTTGGCCATTGAATTACCATATTTTTATAAAAATTATTAAGTAATTTTTTAAACAGCACTCACTTTCACAAACAAACAAAAGCCAAACAACGTAAAGCGTGGCAAAGAAAAAAATGTATTTCTAAGTAAGTAAAAAGTGTAGTATTTTCCAGAAAAATACAACAATGTATCTGCAGCAACCCCATTTTATTTGAAGTGATGCAGTTTTTTTTCGTCACTAAAAAAGTTTGAAGTGAAATGTGTTCATTCTCTCTTTTGCGCAGTGTTCATTTTTCAAAACAACAACAATTTTATTGTTTGACAGCAAAACATTGACCGTGTAAGGGCGATGTTACACGATGTTTTCTGTTTTCTGCGCGTGAAAATTATAAGATTTCTTCTGTTTTCTGCAAAGTGGGAGTGGGAGAAAACTTTAAACGCGTTTTCTGCAAAATCGCGTTTTTTGAGTTATGACAGTCTTTTAGTACAATACACCGAGCATATCGTATTCGGTGTGAGAGTGAGTACAGACCCTCTCTTTGTGTTCGGTGCAACAAAAATTTCATAGTGTTCGCCGAGCATACTCGCAATATAACCACAGCCTAAGAGGAACTTTTACAATTGGGAAAACATTTGTTTTGATACTATTTTTCTTTTTGCAACAGCGTTGTATTTTCATGGTTCAATTTATAAGTGAACATTTATAAGAAAATAATTTGCACAGTATAGCATTAGACTGCTTCGAATATTTCGTGTAGTCAGGTTTTAGCGCGGCTTCTGTCTAAAACATTAGTTTATGTTGTAAAAAAAAAGTTTTACGAAGCACGGGCTCAGAGACGCAATATTTAGAGATCGCTCATCGGGTTTTTATGTTTCCCATACAAATAACACATAGGAGGCATTTCATGTGAAGCAGACAACGTAAAATAATGTGAAGTTCTGAAATTCGGCCTAATTGAACTTCTTGAAAATATGAATGTGGACACACAACTTTACAATAAAATATTGAACATGGTAACTTAAATAGAAAATTTACTGCTCTTTTCAATTATGCACCCAGAGAAATACATACCTCGTTTAAAGAAAAACGGCTATCAAATTGAGGAAAAATGGGAATGATTTGGCGCCATAGAAATGGTTTCCTCATTTAGATATATAAAATTTCTTTGAATTAAGGAAATAGTTTTTCTTTATTTTAGGGAAAAATTTCTTTGAAAAAAGGAAGTTTTCTATAAATTAAAGAAATATGTCTTCAATTTGTAGAAATTGCGTTTTTCAAATGAATATTATTTTATTTCAATATGAGAAATTGTTTATAATTTAGGTAAAATTTTCCTCAGTTGATTTTTAATAAGTATTAAGGTTTACATTCACACGTATTTTTACAAGCACTATAGGCGTCGTCGCCTTGAAATGATCAAAAGTTCCTTATGGCCTTCAAAAAATTATAAATTGAAGTTTATTTTTTTTTTTCACAAATTATATCAACAGCTACAAACACAACCGCTTCGCTTGAAATAAAGACGCCGACTAAAAAATTCAAAAGAAAAGCAAAGCGTTCGCGATTGTCTGCTAAGGCCAAAAGAGTAAAGTTAGTTTTTTGTGTATACCAAAATTTTGTATGGAGAACATTTTTTGTATATTCGTCTCTTTCTTACATTTTCTATACAACTAAATTTGTAAAAATGAAGAAATAACTTACTTCAAATTGAACACCATGGATGCATGAAAGGAGCACATTTTTCTTCATTTTGGGGAAAATTTACTTAAACGAGAGGAATTTTCGTGGATTCAAATTGAGGAAACTTTTTCTTTGTTTTAGAGATGGGTATTTTTCTGGGTGTGGAATTAGACCGGAAATTAAAATTTTTTTATGCACCAATCCGGAAGTAAAAGCTTAAAAACAGAATTTAAATAACTTCGACCATTTAAAAAAAAAAATATTTTTCAAAATTTAGCTTAAAGTATTTAAATAATGTCCTCAATAATGTGTTCGGCTCAGGCAACCTTTTACACCTCCTGAACATTGCTCGTGAGCATTTTGTGGCGAACCAATGTTCAACCTTGGTTTAACGCTACACCATGGCGAAATTATAACAGGTGATAGCAGCGTCAGCTCTGTCTTCTTCTTCTCTATTTTTTTTTATATGAAGATAATCTTAACTGTCAAAATCTTTGTTTTTTTCATGCATTTGCTCTTGTGTTTTTGACAATTACGATTTTTAGCAACAACAAAGTAGCGTGTTGTTATTGTTACGTTGTAATTGTTGTATCGCTCCTACCACCTTGTTAAATCCGCCTTGCGCTACACCATTTACACAGGCCGAACGAATGAAGATTCTTACGTTCGTTCGGGTGGTCGAAGTGCAGCGTTAAAGCTTAAGTTATTTCAAGTTTTGAGTTTGGCATGTGCCGTTGAAATGATCGCGTCTAGCTTACATTTACGCACAGATAGATTTTTTCATGTATGAACAAACATTGCTCTAAGATTAATATAATAGTAATGTAATAAATATAGAAGATGTAAATATGCGGAAACAAATTTTTTATCTGTAATAAACTTTGATTTTCAAATTTAAAATTTGAATTTCATAATTTCTGTCTGTGTAAAAAAAAAAGACAGAAAAACCAAAAAAGTAAATGTTCACTATAGATAAAAAAGTTTTTCGTGCATATTTTCATCTTCTCTTGTAATAAATATTATAATTATTATTTTCTTTAACTTACATGTATCTCTCCATCATTCTTATCGCTCGCTACCGACGGCGACGGCGATATTGGACGAGGTAGTGAATTCGCACGCGATGATCCAACACTTTGATTAAGTGTTTCTTGTGATATACCGCTAGATGTAGATAACAATGTTCGATTTGAAATTTGAATTGGATTATTGTTAGCAACTTTTGGGAATTGTGCAGCTGCTATTAACAAGTTACTGCCACTGCTGCTACTGCAACTACCAGCAGTAATACAACCACGAATTCCTTTACTACCACCAACACCAGCAACAGCAACACCACTACTACCACAACTATTCTGATTACTATTATTAAAACCTAGTATCGCATTTGCAGTTATTGATACGATTTTTGTATTAGCAGAAGCAGATGCAGCAGCAGCATGTAGTGATCTTTGATTTTGATGGTATTTGTTATATTCTTGTAGTTGAATTGGATTCAAATTGTAGTTGATTTGATATTGTTGTTGTTGTTGATGATGATGTTGTTGGTGGTGGTGTTGTTGTTGTTGGTGATGATGTTGAATAATATTATGGTGGGAATGATGAGTTTGTTGTTGTAGTAGTAGTTGTTTATAATTACTATTATTGATATTACTGGTGTTATGATGATTATTATTTGGTGGATGTAGTTGCTGTATTATAATTCTACTATTGTGATGATTTTGATGCATTTTGTTAATTATTGGATTTCTTAAAAAACTACTACTATGTGTCATACTAGATGCAATTATACGATTATTAACGAATACAAATGCGAATACGTGAGACCGTGTTTGGTTTTATTATTTTTTTGGTGGTGATGTATTTTTGATTATAAATTAATAAGCAGTAATATAATGTTATTGATGTATTTTTGTTAGCCAATCATTTTCAAATTATTAATAGTAATTTTGATAAAATTTTTAATTTTTGCGAAATTTACCATAAATAGGCAATATAAATATATATAAACGTGTGACGAAATAGCATACGAAGCGTTCGAGCGATGTGATATATTAATATTGATGTGATGTGATGAAAGCGATGATTTTTTTATAGTAAGTAGTCAAAATCCCACAACAATTCCAACAATTTGTTTAGATTTTGATATTTATATAATTGTTTTCCAATTTTTGTACAATTTGTATTTATTTTCAAATTTTGCATTAGTTTTTGCAGTTTCGATTGGTTGTTGTTGTTGTGGTTGTTTTGGTAGTTCAGTATCAAATTGGTGATGATAATACAAATCAAGAGCCAATTTACCGATTTTTATAAACATTTATTTTATTTGTCATTAATTTTTTAGATATTCATGATGATCGTTCAGAGGCATAAAGAAAAATATAGCAAATTTTAATAAAGAATTGAAAAAAACAAGTAAACAAACTTAATAAACAATTCAAGAACTTTTAAAAGTTTTGTGTGGAAAAATTTTCTAATAGTAATTTTAAAAAATTTTATTTCAAATAAAAACAACTCTCTACTGGTAAATTAATGGATTGTGAGGAAAAATCCTGACTAGATCACAGTTGCGCAGTAAGAGATTGTAGTTGCATTCCCACATCAAAACAGCACACTAGCTTTTTTTTAAATTGAAGGCGTTGTGGGTCGAGTTGTTTTTCATAGGAACGTATGGCGATCGGGCTAAGACGTTGACATCGGATCTTTCAGTGCCGTCTCATGCACTCTATACATAAACTAGGTTAGGTTGGAGTGGCTGTCGAGAGACACACTTAGGCCTGAACGGTCCATTGTGATACCACATAGTTGGACCTACAGTTTAACCCCGATTCCGAACGGCGGTGTGGCAATTTTTTATCGGCTTGGTGGTTTTGCCATTACCAACCAATGTGTGTACTTATACACTATCTTATAATTCTCATACACTTCATATTGATAGTGAATATAAGAAAGTTATGAAAATTAACCACCAGACGAAGACGGGAATCGCACCCGAACCTCCCAGATGAAAGTCTAGTGCACTATCCACTAGGCTATCGAGGTCGTCATACATAAACTAACATCTACATCAATCTTGATATTTTAAGTACAATTGTACCTTTTTCCGTCTTTTATGGCCCTGAAGGTACTTTAGGCACTATCCAAGTATTTTAGGTACAATCTGAAATTATTCCGCTTTTTTGAGAGAAAAAATTTGAAAAATCATCGATTTATGAATTTTAGCACGAAGTGAGGCATATCAAAAACACACTTAGTGGCAGGGCCACCCGCAGGATTTTATATAAATGCAATGGTGGATCCAAGGAATGGTCTTTCAAAAGAACTTCAAGAAGTTTAAAAATTTTTCAGGATTTTTTGGATTTTGTTAGCTTGAATATCTATAAAAATGTCAAAAGATTTTGTAAAAATGCTGAGCTTTTACTTTAAGCCTGAACCTTGTTCTTAATAATGTACGACAAACTTTAATTCATTTTTTTTTTCAACGAAAAAGGCCTATATTTGGAAAAACGATTTGAAATAAATATTGCTCTCGATATCATAGGATATTGAAAATAACCAAAACGAATATTTTGCACGCAGGAAAACTCAACACGCTGATTTAACGTACAAATTTCCAAATAACTTTGGTTTGTGGGTCTGAAGCAACCTAATATTTCATAGATACGCTTTGTTTAAAACAAAATATTTGCAAAATTTTAAAATTTTTTCCAAAAATTTTGGTTCCCTTGGGTAAGTCTAGAAAAATAGATGTAAAAAAAATTTTAAAGCAAACATTTCGAATATCAGCCCTCCTTCCCCACATCAGTATAATTAAAAAGTTAGAAATTTTGGCGGTTTTTTAGCTATAGAAGCAAAATATAATACTCTTACATCAGTGAGGTACAATGGGACTCAAAAAGGTACAATTTTCACATAATTAAGGCACTTCCGAAAAATTTCAAATATCAACACTGATCTACACGTTTCTGGAAAACTCTCGTAATAGTTGCGAGATTGCACCTTAGATACGCGACCAATCACAAAATTGACTAGATTCAGAAATTAATTTTTAACAAATTCAAATGCAATTCACGTCTCATGTCTGCATTTGTTATGACCGCCTACAATATTTAAGCAGTTTTTAATATACGTAACGTAAAGAACGCAAATAGGCTTAATTGTCGGCATTTCAAACAAGCGTTCTTTTTGTTCATAACCTTAGTTATAATGCAGGCTATACACTATACAATACGTTGTGCAACATAGCCATGTTTTCATTTCATTATTTAATCAAGTTCTATTATTTTGATGTAAATGAGGCTACTCACACGGCGCAGGCATGACTGCCTGTCTGAAAGAGAGAGTTAGAAAAATAGGTAAAGAGAAAGAGATAGGAGAAATGCGCCGAAAATTCAAAAATAAAATAAAAATTGGCGTATTGATGAATGTTCCATGTTTATATAGTTCCGATTTTACCGCTTTCCCTCATAATAAGTTAAATAGGCAACATCAACACAAACAAACAATTCGCCTTTAGGGCACACACAATCTTCATTTTCTCGCTAATTTTTTAACAAACTTGTTTTATTCTTTTTAGAGATTGTTGTTTTTATTTTTTTACCACTGTCTAAGCCATCTACTATTTTCTATTCTATTCTATTCCTTTCTATGTTTGGGCCCTTTCCCAATACTCCTTTTTTTCTATTTCTTCCTTTTTCTCTCCTTTTTCATTCCTCGCTTGAAACTTAAAGTTAAAAAGTGTATTTTCCAGTGTAAAGCTTGCACTATCTACAAGCAGACAATGCGGTCTCAAATTATGGCTGCTCTACCTCCTGAGCGCTGTAATTTCTCTCTTCCTTTTTCTACTACAGGTGTAGATTTTGCCGGACCGTTTCAAATAAAGGCTTCCGTCCTACGCTCGTCCACTTTCCTTAAAGGATATGTGGCAGTATTTGTATGCTTCTCCACGAAAGCAATTCATTTGGAACTCTGTTCAAATTTAACGACTGATGCCTTCCGAGCATGTTTCGCTAGATTAGTTGGACGTAGAGGGCTTCCAGAAAAAATTATGAGTGACAATGGCACAACATTTGTCTGCGCTCAACGCGCCATTAGTAAAGACTTCTTAAAATTCCTCAAAGAAGTCTCTATTGATGTTTCCCAAAAATATTCTCCTCAAGGCATAAAGTGGCACTTTATTCCTCCAAGTGCTCCTCACATGAGTGGTTTGTGGGAATCAGCTGTCAAGAGTTTCAAAACTCATCTCAAAAAGACAGCTGGTAACCATAAATTCACATTCGAAGAGTTTTCTACTCTACTCGCCAAAATAGAGGCCGTTCTCAATTCCCGGCCACTTCTCCTGCCTCGCAGTATCCTGCTGATCTCACAGCAATTACCCCTGGGCATTTTCTCCGAGGTGCACCGCTATTGGCCACACCTGAACCTAATTCTAAGAATCTCTCTCTCATTAACCGTTGGGAAAAACTCAAGGTCCTACATCATCAATTCAGCCGCCGCTGGAAAGATGAATACCTGAGGGATCTTCAAAAGCGGTATAAATGGAAACATCCGCAGAAAGATCCTGTAGAGGGAGAGTTCGCAGTCATAAAAGACGAACTCCTTCCCCCAAATGACTGGCGTCTCGACCGGATCATTAAATTACACCGTGGTCCCGATAACCACATTCGCGTTGGTGATTTGTGCACTCAAAATGGTGTAATAACACGTCCCATCGTGAAATTGTGTATTTTACCTCTCGCGTAAAACACAGATCCAGTAGAATTCTCATTTCTACTCACTATTAGTATTCCCAAACTAATGTTTCTACTTTTCCAGTACTCCACAGGTCCAATCTGCAGATGCAGCTCTTGCGAACCAACAACCGCAGCCAGCAGTCGCATATCCTGTGACGCAGCCCCAGCCTGCAAACGTGCGCCAGTGCAGATGCTTCCGCTTTCATTCGTTGCGGTTCTGTCGAGGCTTCCTCGCGATGACCCCAAACCAGCGAGCGCAAGCGACCAGGGCACATGGCTACTGCCTTAATTGCCTGGCGACCACCCATACCACCGCTCACTGTACGTCGAACCCCTTCATCCGGTGTCCAGACCCGTGCAAGTCTAGCAGCGCGCGCAGACCGGAAGAGTAAATAGACCTCGAAATCAAGCACCTCGACGGCCATCCAATGCAGTTGTGCATGCATCCGCACTTTCTTCGACTTCCAATAGGACTATATATCGAAGCCTTGAGACGTCCCATTTCCGAGACCAGAGAGTTAGAAGCCTGCTGGGCGATGTTGTGAACTCCTTACAACTTTTACAAGACGTCATCGATGTTGCACCCGTGCAAGGGGGCCGGGATGTCTAAGCCATCTACTATTTTCTATTCTATTCCTTTCTATGTTTGGGCCCTTTCCCAATACTCCTTTTTTTCTATTTCTATTTCTTCCTTTTTCTCTCCTTACTCTATTTTCACCGCTCTATTCTGTTCTTTTCTTTATCCTTATTTTTATTCTTATGAATATTTCTCAAAGTGCCGGTCGCTTTTTTGTATGAATATTAAATAACCAATTTTTTTTTTAATTTGTGACACTAATGTATGATGACATTTACCAATGAGTAAACAAAATATAATTTTCGCGGCTTCTTTAATTAAGGGGTATTTCTACCTAAAAATTTTCAATTTAACTTTTTTTTAAATCTTTTTGTATATACATAAAGAAAAATAAAATCATTTTTAAATTTGGTAGACATGTTTATTAATTTTAAAATTTTTTAAAATTAATCTACACTTTTTAGATGCTGATTAAAAACTGTAAATATAAAAACAGTCTGCTAAAAGTATGACGAAAAATAAACAATTGTAGCCATTTTAAAAGCGATTTTTTTTTTTGTAAGAAATTCTTAAAAATTTTACAAATTTGTAATTAGTCGTCTGTTTGGTGAAACAAAAAAGTACAAAATAGTAAAATTTCTACAAATTTGTTACTTGTAAAGTACAAATCCTGTTTGTTGAAACAAATATTGAAAAATTTGTCATTACAAGTGCTTGTGATTTACAAGTCCGAATTCACAATTTTAGGAATTGGGTGAAACCACATTTAACGATTTTTTTACAATTTTGTGAGAATTTCTTTACAATCCACATTTTTGAAAGTTGGTGAAATAGGGCACTGGTTTTTATATAGGCCCGGTCCCCAAACGTTCATATAAAAAACTCGATCCCCGACATCGGCTCTCTCAGTGTCATCTGACGTGCTCTATGGGCATGACGGTCGTGCTCACATGAGCGCAACCGTCAAAAAGAAATTTTGACATTTTTTCGGCACTTTTGCTTATGTTGTAAAGACTGGTTTTTTTTCACGCAAAAAATACAAATAAAAAAAATAAATTTTAATTACGTGCTTTAAATGTGTGGTTAAAATTAAAAAAAAAAGAAAAACTACAATCTCTTAAGAGCATAAAATAAGTTTCTTAAAAAAGAATAGACTGGAGATATTGTGTGGCGTAGACGCTTTTTATATTTTGTTGCCTATTTAATTTCTAAAAACTATGAAGGAAACTTCAACATTGGAATAATATGAACATGTAAATTGCATCAATGGGCCGATTTGTAATTTATTTTTGGATTTTTGGCGCAACTCCCTCTTCCTACCTATTTTTCTACCTCTCTCATTCAAACATATTTTGTCGACCAGTGTTATTTGGGTGTTAAATTAGATTTCCCGCGCAATTTATAGCTATCAATTTGCAGTTATTAATTTAAAAATAATTCAAAAAAATTCAGCAACCTCCAAACTCACGCGCACTAAGCGGAATTTCGAGAAACCCACGAGCACCGGATACCGAATTTGATCAAAAAACAGGAAACCCAACTATAACAAGTCCAACACGTTGAGTAATTTACTGTAGAATAGGTATACTATCACATTTTATTCATTAAGCAGATTATACCACATTCCATTATCCATTCCATTCCCAGTTGCTTCAAAAATTTTAGAAACCCTTTTCCTAAAAAAGATTATGCCCAATCATTAAAGAACAACACCTCTATCCTGAAGACCAATTCGGTTTCAGAGAAGGTCACGGTACGATAGAGCAAATTCACAGAATCACCCCTATTGCAGATCACGATAGAGATAGTAACTATTAGATTTGCATTGCAGGTTCCTTACGTGATTTTTTATGTTTTACCTGTTCATTAAAGCGTACCTAAACAATCAAAACTTCTTTGTAAAGCACGGCGAAGAGATCAGTAAACTACACAATATTTAATCTGGTGTACCACAAGGCAGTGTAATGGGACCAGTTCTCTAGAACCAGAAGAATATTGATTGAGACTTTTGCTGATGACACTGCTGCTGTGGCAGTTAGTGAAAGCCTAATAACAGGTTCCAACATACTTCAGAGAAGTATATTTTAACAAGGCTAAAATGCTGGCGAGTAGTAGCCAATGAAACGAACTCAACTCAAGTCACCTTCACACCAAGAAAAGACACATGTCCCCAATTATAAAGAACGGAAAGCAAATTCCACAAGCAGATGATGCCAAGGACCTAGGAACTATTTTCGATCGACGTCTCACCTGGAAAAAACCCATATTTACAAAACGCAAGGCGTTAGGTCTCCAACTGCATAAACTTTACTGGCTAATATCTCGAAACTCGCAACTTGTACTACACAACAAACTCCTAATATATAGAACTATTATAAAACCTGTGTGGACATACGGTGTTCAACTGTGGGGTACAGCCTCAAACTACAATATTGAAATATTGCAAAGATTCCAAAACAAAGTATTGCGTATGGTTGCAAATGCACCATGGTACATCACAAACCAACAGCTGCACCGAGACTTAAAAATTTCAACAGTTAAAGAAGAGAATAAACTCCAAATCATTCTTTATCAATCAATCAATCTGTGTAAGACTCTGATGAACTCAAAAACGCCGTTTAAACGACTGAAACGTAAAGCCACGCAAAATCTCGTTGATTTATGTATTTTATGTATTGTAATATATTTTTATTAAAAATCGTAACAAAATGTGAACTTAAATTTACTTATTGAAATATTTGGCTGCATCACTGGAGGTACATGCATGTTATTGAATTTATAATATAAAATATTATTGTAGTTATAGTTATTGCTTATTATTTACATGAATAACAGATTGAAAATTGAATAAAATAAAAAAAAGCAATTCAATTTCAATTTTGGTATGTTGCGTAATGCATCATACACAACACGTTCTATCAAACTTAGCGGATTTAGCAGCTCTCTTGTGCAGTTGAATTTTACATTTCTTTCGTTAAGTTTCTTTTTTAGTCGTCTATTCATCGTTCTACGACACAGTACATTTGTTAGTATTAAATAAAATTGAAATAAACTAACAGCTCCCTACCAATTAAAGGGTTTTCCATTAAGGACATAACAATTTTATCTATTAATAAAACACAGAATTTTTCGAGATATTGAGTTTAAATTTATTGAGGGTGTAGTGCAAGCATTACATTTTATGAATGAAATTCGATTTCGGTCATATGATCATCACGAGTCATTTATTTAAGCTTTTGTCTTTGAAGTCCAGCAAAAAAAACTAAGTGCAAAAATTTTTGGTAAAATCTTTTGCACTATTTTTTGAAAAAAAATGTATTCATTTATTACTAATCGGAATTTTTTTTTTCAATAATGTTTATAAAAGATAAGAGAATATGAAAATAAAAAAATTGGAGAAATCGGATTATCCAGTGATTGTCTACAGCTCCATAGCTATTTTTTAACCTTGAATAAAGGACAAACAAACCAATATAGAACCATGCACTTTGGTGTCATGACTATGGAAGACCATAATTTCAAACCAAAAGGTTTCTATCAAGCCCCATTAAAAGGGTTAAACCAGCGTCGTCTGCATTTGCCAAACGCTACAAATTCTATAATGCAAATAAAGTATCCACAGAATAGGTCAACGAATGGGCAGAACGTGCGAGCACGTTAACAGTCAAGTGTGAATTCGGCACATTGTTGGAGATGGCAGTACGTGACAAATTCGTTATGGGGCTGGAAAAATGTCCGGCTCGCGACAAAATCTTTTTAGAAGATATGTCATGCAGTATGAACAAAGCGGTGGAGATAACAACTACTGCAGAGTATATTCGAATGCAATATGACCCTAGCAAGGTCAAGCAAGAGTCATTAGAAGCTTTTTATTTTGTGAACAACAACAACGAGGCGACGCGGAGCAGAGGTAAGCAGTAGAACAGTTACTCATAACAACAACGACAACAGCAGTAACGACATCAAGTGCAACAGCAGCATTGCTTGGTTTGCGGATTTTCTAATCATAGTAGTTATAATCTATAAAGAGTGAAAGCGAAATTCCACTGGCTATTAGATTAGACACTGGCTCAGAATATAGCGTGCTCTCGTTTGATACTTATAAGCATAGTTTTGAAAAATGCTTGCTATTGGCAACAAATATAATTTTGAAAACTTACAACGGCATGTCAATTAAACCCGTGGGAATTTGCGACATGTGCATCGAGTGTGACAGTGAACGCGAAACTTTATCGGTAATGGTTCTCGAAAATGGTGGTCCAGCTTTAACTTTTAAGATGAATATAACCCTAGAAAGGTAATTTTCGTCGACTCGACAAATATCTCATACACATTTTTTTAAATTTCTCTTTGCTGGATCTCGAAACAAATTGCTTAAAAATAAACAAATCATTTTTAAAAATATATACGGTGCATATTATTTGGTTTAAAAAGTCTAAATATGATTAGGAAAGTAGGTTATAATGTGTAGCTATATACTATTTCCAGAAATTGGAGTTAAATATGACTTCGTCGATTCGAGGAAGATTACATACAACGTATGCAAAAAATATGAGTACTTTTCTAGGGTTAACTAATTTTAATTATGCGGAAACAAAGATCAAACCCATGGAGCAAAGGGTTTTTGATAAGTTTCATGATTTATTTGATGGCAGTTTAGGAACTTCAAAAAAGAACAGGTAAAATTACATCTTAAAGAGGGGCGGTTCCAAAATTTATCAAGCTGAGGCCAGTGCCATTAGCAATTCAGAATAAAAAAGGAACAGGAAATCGCAAAGTTAGTAGAGTTGAAAACACTTGATTCTGTCGAGTTTCCTGCGTTGTCCACGCCAATTGTGCCAGTGTTGAGGAAATGTGGTGGTGTGCGCATATATGGTGATCTTAAAGTTTCGTTAAATCCCAATTTGGTAGTGAAGAAGACATTTTTGCGACACTGCACGGAAGCGAGGTCACCAAGTTAAACTTAACAGTGGCGTACCAACAAATTGAGTTGGACAAAGCGTCACGCAAATTAACCACAATTGCCACGAAGAAAGGACTGTATCAGTACACCCGTCTAATTTATGGACGCTCTTCGGCTGAATTTGGAAGGGGTAGTGGTGATCCTCGATGACATTTTGATCACATTACCTAATACAAGACAGCATGTAGAAAGAGTAGAAAAAGTTCTTAAGGTGCTGCAGGAAGCGGGTCTCAAACTTGTAAAAAATAAATGCCATTTTTATTCCAAGCGCGTGGAGTATTTAGATCATATTACTGACATGAATGGCCTACAAACCAACCTAGAAAAATTTCACGAGATTGATAAAATACCATACCTACATGCCATTCCGCGTGAATGTTGCTGGTGGATGTCGGTAGAATTTGAAAATTTTTTGAAATTGAATGGCATTCGCGCTAGAATGCCAGTCGGTCATTCTGCGACCAATGGCTTAGCAGAGAATGCCGTAAAACTTTGAAAAATGCATTAAAACAAGGCTTGTGTCAAGTAGGGGCAGCACAGTGTTAAATCGGTTTTTTATTGGAATATCGCACCTCGGTACACGGTAGCACGGGTGTATGTCACATGCACAGCTGATTTATTGAATCCAAACAGAACGGTTGAGGAAAAAAAAAGAAGCTGTTATAAGAGAAAATGTACGAACCCAGCAAAATAATCAGAGGAAATATTAAAGTTAATTATTAGCGATTCAACAACCGAACAAGTAGATGCAAAAGGGGAGTAGAAAGATACCTCCCACTACATGATCAGTTATTTGTGGGCGACAATCGCTTCATTGTAGGCGACTTAAATGCTCATCACGTGATGTGGATTCGGATCACATCCCAGTCACCATCGTTATCCCGGAGGACTTCATTGAGGCTGAGAAGAAAACATTAGTGAACTACAACAAGGCCAATTGGGACGAGTTTAAAGCCTTATCCGGCTGTATTTTCTCGCAATCCTCCTTACCTGTGGACGTACGAATCGGCGAAAAACGATTCCGTGAAACGATCACTACGGCCGCGGCCCGGTGTATCCCAGCAGGTAGAATTCCAATAGTCCGACCCAACTTTCCTAGAGAGACCGCGATATCTTTCGAATCACCCGCTCTCTACCGGCTCATTTCTCTTCTTTCACCCATTGTGAAGACGACTGAAGCCCTCCTGCTGCCTACACTTGTCGATAGACAAGTTGGTCATCTTACCAACAACATCAACAACTACCTGAACGAGTTCGTAACCTGAAGCTTCCTACTGCTCGGCTACCCTGTTCACCATATGGACTAAGGGGGTAAGACGAATGCTGAACTTACTAGTCGATGGCCGAACAATTCCGATAGTAAGATACCCCAAAATCTTGGGAGTCAGTTGGAAAAAACTCGACATTACTGGTCGGGATGTATGCCTGCGGTCAAACCCCGCGCGACACTAAACACTTAATTAATTGCGCTCTGCACCCAACTAACTTGACACCCAGACATCTTTGGACACACCCCAAAGAGGTGGCTACTTTTCTTGGACTGGGCACCGATGACAACAGTTATAGTTGCTACTACAACAACAACAAGCAGTGGCTATAACATAATATTGTGCGTAAAGACAGCAAAATAACAATGCCATATATTCCAGCGCCGCATACTGGAATACAGTGACGAGCTCGCGTTGAGTATAAAAAGGGAGACTACACAGAACTTGCTCTACTTTGCTGGTATCTGGCCTCGAGATAAGACGTGCAATAGGTAAGTGATACAAAAATAATGGTGGACAAACATAACGCAGTATCAAACCAAAGATCTTAATAATATAAAGATGTCTCACTCCATGCATTTATTTGTCCGCATAAAAATTTATGTTAATTCAGAAAGAATAAATATTATTTGAAAAGCAAAACCAAGAGAGTTAAAAATAAAGTAAGACACCAAAGAGTAAGTTTTTTTTGTTTGTTGTTTGCTTTGCAAAATATCAACTACACAAATTTCAAATTTGTCAAAGCATAGGCAAAGAAATTTTTTGAAATATCGTGAAATTGTCGTGTGTACTTGTATATGCTTTTCTAACATTGCCGTTCATACACACATTTGTCGCTGTTTGTACAAAGAAACCAGAAAATATTTATTTCCAAAAACACAAAATTCCATTGCTTATGCTTTAACAAAGATGTTTGTGTGTATGTACAATTGCACTTCGTTTGTAACGGTGAGTATTTACGAGCGAACACAATTTTACGATGATTTGTTTCACTTTTTTGCAGCGTCAACAGCACAGAAAAAAATGTTCTCTTTGGCTTTCTTGCTGTTTTGATTTCATTTTTATGTGGACAAGCAAATGTATGGGAGTGAGACATCTTTATATTATTAAGATCTTTGATCAATCTTAACAGTGAACTCCAAGTCTTACCTCCAAAAAAGACGTGTGCGGCAAGCGGCGAATTGTTGTAGAAGGTAGCATTCCGACTTGGTCGGTACAACAGTCGGACTCCAAGTACTTTCTCCAACAAAGACGTGTGCGGCTGTCCGCGAACCGTAGGAGAAGGAAGCAAACCGACTTTGCCAACGGAACTTGACAATACGACATATGCGACATCGTTTTGTATACTACTAAACGCAAGTTCACATCCAGCAACGCTACAACAGAGCGATCTAGCACATTCGTTCACTACGCGCTAAGTCTATGCACAGAAACGCTACACCAGCACGATCTCGCACATTCGTCCACTGTACGCCCAGTGAGTTAAACCAAATTATTATAAAACTGTGAATTTCAATTTAACTGAATTAAAATTTTTATTATTTAAATATCAGTGTATCTAAATGTCAAAGTTAATGCCTGCCACTTCGAATTATTATCCTAATGGCTTCTCTAAATTAGATGGCAAAAAGAGATAGACAGAATCTTCCAAAATTGGATACAGTTGGCGAATCAACTCAACGAAGATTATACACCAGAAGACAAACTCGGAGAACACACATTTGTCGCTGTTTGTACAAAGAAACCAGAAAATATTTATTGCCAAAAACACAAAATTCCATTGCTTATGCTTTAACAAAGATGTTTGTGTGTATGTACAATTGCACTTCGTTTGTAACGGTGAGTATTTACGAGCACACACAATTTTACGATGATTTGTTTCACTTTTTTGCAGCGTCAACAGCACAGAAAAAAATGTTCTCTTTGGCTTTCTTGCTGTTTTGATTTCATTTTTATGTGGACAAGCAAATGTATGGGAGTGAGACATCTTTATATTATTAAGATCTTTGATCAAACTTAACAGTGAACTCCAAGTCTTACCTCCAAAAAAGACGTGTGCGGCAAGCGGCGAATTGTTGTAGAAGGTAGCATTCCGACTTGGTCGGTACAACAGTCGGACTCCAAGTACTTTCTCCAACAAAGACGTGTGCGGCTGTCCGCGAACCGTAGGAGAAGGAAGCAAACCGACTTTGCCAACGGAACTTGACAATACGACATATGCGACATCGTTTTGTATACTACTAAACGCAAGTTCACATCCAGCAACGCTACAACAGAGCGATCTAGCACATTCGTTCACTACGCGCTAAGTCTATGCACAGTAACGCTACACCAGCACGATCTCGCACATTCGTCCACTGTACGCCCAGTGAGTTAAACCAAATTATTATAAAACTGTGAATTTCAATTTAACTGAATTAAAATTTTTATTATTTAAATATCAGTGTATCTAAATGTCAAAGTTAATGCCTGCCACTTCGAATTATTATCCTAATGGCTTCTCTAAATTAGATGGCAAAAAGAGATAGACAGAATCTTCCAATATTGGATACAGTTGGCGAATCAACTCAACGAAGATTATACACCAGAAGACAAACTCGGAGAACAACAAAGAACTCCAGTTCCATACTTCCTGGCCAGCAATATACAATTTTTGCTATTTTCAGAGGAAAAAAAACTTTTATGACCAATTATTTGCGTGTTTAAATCTATAATAGACACTACAGCCAATTAGTTGTATTTTTTGTCTAAAACAAATTTTTATGAGTGCGAAAAACAGCAAATAGCTAGCAGAAAAAAAAGCGATAAAAGAAAAGAGACGTTTGGATTGAATGCACTAAACAATTTTTGGTCGAGATGCAGGTGGAAATATTTAATTCTAATACATCAGAAACTTGAATTTAGAAAAGATTTCAGGTTTTCAGCAAAAGGTAGCGATTTGTAGTTATATATACTAATCCATTCAACACAATTTTTGTGAGGTACATTTTGGTACGTTTAGTACGTTTTGTTCCAAATGTCGGTACTTTTAAAAATTTGTTAATCGCATGATCAAATGGCAAATGTTGGGGGAAAAAAGCTACACGCAAAAACCATGGCTTCTTAAGAAGTAAGTAAGAAGCTCACGCCAAAAACTTACTTTTTTACCTGATTGTTTTCATCATGTTTTTAAATTAGAAATTGATATATGCAACGAAGAGCATTCAAATTAATAAAAAAAAACATTGTTTTGCATCAGGCTATAATGTAGAAATCTGTGGGCTTTTGGCAAAACAGCCTCTCTCTACATTCGAAGTTTCTCTTTAGTACTTTTAGTTAAACTAAGATGTATTTTTAGTTTAAGGGAAAATAAAATACTTTGTATATAGAGATAGGTTGTTTTAACAAAACATACGTAATATAATAAGAAGAAAATTTTTTTCATTACAAACAAAAAGCAGGAACAGCAATATACATACATATACATAATTGAAAACATTCTAGTTTATTACTTTATATTGCAGAAAAATAAAAAAAGCGAAATTATTATAGAAGCATGCGTACTAACATAATTAAAACTGTCTAATTTTGACTTAGAGAACCTAAAAATAAATATCATAGCGCTGAAAATATTCTAGTATAGACTGCCTAACCACCATCTTGTGTATTATTAAATGAACATGGTATGAAAACTTTCAAGATTTGATGAATTTCGATAGAGATGTAATGAAAATTCCTTACAGAACTCTAAACCAAAAGCTCACGATTTTAAAACAATTCTACATATTCTGCCAAATTAAACCTTCTTGTGCATAAGAAAGTTTAAAACAAAAATAGTCTTAAGCTAAATGAGAACCAAAAACTACGCAGTTTTTTTTATCAGACCGGATCTAGCTTTGTAGACCCCAAATATTATGTTTTGGCTCTAAGTGGAGCTATGCAGATAAATATGGTAGTACAAATTTTTCGTGAGCATGATTAAACTGCCGAAACTCAGTTTTATAAAGCATCCCCAAACATGAATTTTACCTAGATGCTTTACTAATCTCTGAACCATTTTACTGTCTTTGGTGGACCAGGCACGTTTCATGATATTTGCCATCAAAAAAGAATATTCGTCGTTAAAGACCACATCGTTTCAATCATTATCCATATGATCGGCAGCCCACTCCTGGGGTTTGGTTATGGTAACTCGGAATTCTATTTGGAATTCCTTTAAAAGACATGGGATTGTATTGAGGGATATATTATATACTCAAGCGTAATGGTATGATTGGCTTCAACAATTCATTTTATCACCAAATCCTGCTGCTATGTTACTATAGAAACACCACGATTTAGTAAGTCGTCAATATTGTAGTGATTTAAAAAATTCTGGTTCCCTTTCTTTACGAATGACTTCAACTTCTTAAGTTTTTTCGTACAATTAAGCCGAACACGCTCTTGTTGAAAAGACGCTCTCACCGTGCCATATTCTAAAGATAAAATAATATTATGTTTATATCATTTTATGAATTTGTCTTTAAAATAGTGTGGGGCAATTTTGATTTGCCTATTTACATGTGAATAGGCTCACATTCGCTGCTGACGGAATGCTGTCATACGTACACTATAAGATACATCGTGTAGCACACAAACTATTGACGAACAATGGCATTCGGTCGAAGTGTGAGAGCAATTTCGTTAACGAAAATCATTTTAAAACAACTGATGTGAATATTTTTTTTGAATGCACTGCGTTTGCCCGCCTTCAAATTGTTGAAGCTTCAACTACTAAATTTTGGTTTTGCAGTTCTAAAAAAAAACAAATCGCAAAAAAAATGCAATTAAAAAATATTGTATTCCTCTTACAAAGCGTCTCGAGTAGCTATAATTCATAGCAATATTCATGTCAGAGCAGCTGATAGCTGTCAAAATATGAAGTAGGCAAAATATGTTTAAACATTTAATTTTACAAAATGCTTTGAACAGTAAACGAATATGCGTTAACATAGTGTCTCGACTAGCTATAATTCATGTTAATGTTCCTGTCTTACCATCAAAATGCCTAGTCGAGAAACCTTATGTTAATGTCATACCAAAAAGATCCCATATTTTGTCAAGACAGTGCTGCTGATATCAACCCTGACATAAATTTGAAGTTTAATTCGATTTTAAAGTTTGTGTATTTAAAAATGGCGAAGGTTAAACTTAACAGGAACGAAACAATTAATTTCATAAATATACTATATCGTGAATATGAGTATTTATGAAATTATAAAAGAGAAAAATATGAAAGAGTCGATTGGAAAAGAAAAACGTGGGAGAAAATAGGAAACAAATTTAACGCATATTTGTTGTTTACTGTACAAAGCATTTTGTAAAATGAAGTGCCCACTTCATATTTTGACAGCCATCAGCTCTGACATGAACATGCACATCGCTATAAATTATAGCTAGTCGAGACGCTATGTAAATTTGTTTCTCATTTCCTCCCACGGTTTTCTTTTCAAATCGGTTCTTTCATATTTTCCGCTTTTATAAACACTCATATACTTTATATTTATTTATGAAATTAATTATTTGTTTTTATAAAGTTTAACTTGCATCATTTTTAAATACATAAACGTCAAAATCTAGTGAAACTTCAAATTCATGTCAGGATTGATAGCAGCTGTACTGTCTTGGCAAAATGTTGGATTTTTTAGTATGTCATTAACATAAGATGTCAGACCTTTTGATGGTAAGACAGGAACATTAACATGAATTATAGCTAGTCGAGACGCTATGTTATACCAAGATCGGACTTAGTTAATTAAATGAAGCTGATAGCCCGGCAACTAGTATTTAACTTTAACTTATTTTTCAAATTAATTTTAAGATTAAATAAAAATTAATAATAATTTACTAATTATTTTTCTATTCTATGGTACAACATTCCATGGAGGGCCCAGACTGAGTTTTTCGCATCCATTCATGTTGTGTAGGTTATATTTGTATACGAATGGTAGGAACTGACAGTTTTATGCCGAATCTGAATGGCCAAAGATTTTTTAGACAATTTTTCCTCTTGGAGGTTTGCCATTGACAGCATTGACAAAAGATGGTGCCGTGTTAAAAAATTTGTATTTTCTATTTTTGATTTTTAAAGATGAGCATTGAATCCGAGCACCTTTTGTAGCAGTCCAGCATACATTTACCGACGATTTATCAAACTAAAAGATATGAATATATCAAAAGATATATATATAAAGGGAAGGCGGAAAAATTACACTAAAAAATGATTTGATCTTTATGCACATGTAATTATTTCTCCTCCTTAGCTCATCTACTATTTGAGGTAAATGGGTTTTGAGGCGCCTGACGCAAAAAACAGTTGCAATTTGCTGCGTAATATTGTTGGTATCAATGTGAAAAACTTCGGAAGAACTTTGCCCTTTGGTCGTCGAAAGACCAGTTCTCATATTTTGATAGCTTAGCTCCCTTTCTGAAAACCAACATCTTTGATTTTGTCATAATTGAACGAACGAAAGAATCACCAAAGCTGAACATTGGTTCGCTAGAAAATACTCCTAAATAATGTTCAGCAGGAGTAAATAGTATTTTGAGCCGAACGGATGAAAACATTTTCGTTCGGGCTGATCGGACTGAGTTCGATTTTTAGTGCGAATGTAGTGTTGCTACCATCTACATCAAGTGTGCTAACAAGATGGCTCCTGATATTTGTTCAGAGCTAATGTTTGGTCAGTGTAAATGATTGCGCGATTCAAAATTTATTAGTTACAATATCTACGCGAAAGAATCTTCATTTGTTCGAGAGATTTAAATGCAGCGCTAGCCAATACATTCCATACCCCAGAGTACTCCTCCAATTTATTTATCATCCCTCTCATTATTTGTACATCATCTTTTGTCTTTCAGAATTTTTATTATGTTAAATATTAACTGTGTTGGAGTTCAGTCGCTTTTCAGCGTCAGAGACAGCCTTCACAGTCTCTCTTTTTTTTGGGTTGTCCAGCATCCACGATTTGTATCGTTTTTACCGGACCCAAAAGGTATAAAAAACCATGCATATGCAGTAGAGGGTTAATAAAAAAATTAATCCAACCGAAATTTAATTTAGCCCACTAAGGACGAGCGGGAACCAAAGTAGATAAATCAAGAAAGTAACTTGAAAAAAAAATTGTTTTTGAGCCTGGCTAAGGAACGGCTCAGCGACAAGGTGCCATATGGCACCGCTAGGCATTACTGGGTTAATTATTTTATTATGAATTTGTATACGAGACCGTAATTTAGTTAGTTATAAAAACTAAATCTATTACTCTAGCCGAAATTTAAAATGTATTAAAATAAAAAGTCTTCTTTATTTTGCACAAGAACTGTGGTACCGTGATTATAATGCAACCATGTTAAGGGGTTATACGCATTTAGAATTTTTAAAAAATTTATTTTTTATTCAATTTTCATTATGTGCATATATAAATATATTCTTTGTAAATTTCATATCGATCCGACAAATATTCCTGAAGTTACATGCATATTTGTAAAGACAAATTCACTATGTGTAAAGAGCGTTAAAAACTTTGAACGCGTTTTTCTCAAAACTGTGTTTTCAAAGTCGGTGAGCAAGATTTCTCAAAAACGGCTCAACCGATCAGTCTCAAATTTTTACACTTTACAAATATATTTTTTATAATTGATCAAAGAATTGAAAGTTCCAATAAATATTTATAATTTTATAACCAATTTAAGGCCAAAATTTGCATCAAAAATCAAAATTTTGTGTTTGTAAAGCCGCCATTTTGTTAAAAATGGATATTTTTATTATTCCTTCGATCAATTACTTGCATTAACTAAATTTTTTCGCTTTTTTTATTTTAGTTGATCCGATCCAAAGATATCGTGCTCACCACAAATCACCTTTTTTAGAGGACTTCCCGGAAATCATCAACAGAAGCTTTAAAAATCATTATTTAAAAAAAAAAATGTTTAATAAAGTTAAAAAGTTCTGGTGAATTTTTACATATGTATTTGAACCTTGTAAGATATATGTAACGTTTAATTGTCCTGAAGATGACTTCTAATTGAAGTCGAAATATTGACAAACAAATATAAAAGTTTTTTAAAAATAAAAATAACGTTTGTATAAAAAACTTTATTTTTGCTTGGCCTTGAGCTCGATAAAAATTCACCAGTTATAAAAAACAGAGGCCGTTAAATATCCAAGAAATATGTTAAAAAGTTCTACAATATATAGGCAAACTTTTATTTGAATCCAATGAAAGACTTTTTCAGGAAAAATTCTTGAAAAACCGATTTTTTCGGCCTTCCGAGTGCGTATAACCCCTTAAATATGACAAAAAATTAATTATGAGAATAAAGGCGGAGGGAGGCAGTCTTTGACCAGCACTCAAAAAGCACGCACAGCTTTGATTTGTCCTATTAATTAAAATAATTTCATGTTAGCCGTCTTATGTAAGAGTACTCTTACATGAGACCGCTTATCCCACCCGTACTAATAATTCTTACCAAAGTGTCAATCATTGAAAGTCCCATCAATTGAAAATGATTCTATACCTACCTACGCCACTGTTGAATTATGAAAATGATTAGGTTAGGTGATTAAAAGTATACAGGAAATTAATCCAAAAATTAGGGCTAAGTTGTCTGATGTGGTTATTTGATCAGCCTAATTAAGACCACATCTCACTATCTCTGTTTGAGTTTTGTTAAAGCAAACATGCTCACAGAACTTTATCTAAGATTTTTCGATAATTTGCGAGATCTTCAAAAATTTTAATCATTTAATCTAAATGTATGTATTCTTTCGAAGTTTCAATTGATTTCGTGATTGAAATGGTTATCTTGTGAGCTCCAATGGGCGAATCACAATAGACAAAATTACAACTCTACGTAATCCTGACTTAAATAAAACAAATATTCTCAGCTAAAATTAAGAAAAAGCAAAGAAAACACTTATATATGTTAATAAGGCTTTAATAAGCATGCTACTTTTTGCCAAATTAAATTTTGGTTCATGTGTGTTCGCTGTCTCATAATGTAATTTGATCGCTAACTGTAGCTTTATATGTATATCAGCGATGCCAACTTGCGGGGAATTTTACTTAGTGCGGGGAATCGGGGAATGAGGTGTTTTTAACGGGGAATTTCAAATCGTTTAGCATACGTTCAAATACCTTAAAAAGTCTGTAGAATATTTTTTGTCAAATTTTATATTCCTAAATACAATTCTGGCAAACTCGCAAGCAACACTATAAAAACATTGCTTTATGCAACACTGTTTGAGTTTGGTATTTAAATTTTTTGGTAAATGTTAAAAAAATGAATATTTGAATTCAAAACAAAATTATAATTTGCTCAACAAATACTTCAATAGCAAGGAAATTAGCACTGGACTTTTCATATAAGGAGATTTGGTAACTGGAATCTATAAAACCAAGACTGCACATTTTCGTTCATATACTTAAAAAAGTATGCTATTTGAAAGAATTATTTTTCAAAAGTAATTTGTAAAAATTTCAGAGAGAAATTTGGAGTACTTTTTTTTAGTCTAGTACTTGGAGTCAGAAAATCCATTTTTAATTAATCTATCAATCCTATTAAAATTTATTAAAATTTAAAATTTTGGGCCAAGAAAGTGCAGGACCCCCTTAAAATAACACTCACCGAGAGTAGTTTTAAGACTAAGTAGAAGGTATTATATGAAATTATACCGGTGCGGGGAGTTCGGTCGGAAATCGGGGAATTTCTAGGGAGCTATCGGGGTGAAAGTTAAAATGAGTTGGCATCCCTGATGTGTATATACCATAGGGGTTAACGTTATGTTAGAACGAAGAAAAAACTCGTCAAGAAATTTCAGGATTTGCGAGAATGAACATGAAAAAAAGATTTGCAAAGTCTGAACTCAATCGTATCTGACATTCAGGTTTTGAGCTCTCATAAAAAATTACCTTTCTTCATAAAATTAAAGTCACGTAGCTTTTTTCCTCAGTTTAGTTGCTGTTTTAATTCTGTTTCAAGTATTTCAACTCTAATTCAACTTTTTCGTTTTGGAAAATGCGTTTTTTTTTTCTTTTGTTTTTTTTTATTGTAATTTTACTTTAATTTTATTTAAATTGGTGTCGTTATCACTGTATAGATTTTTTGGGGTTAGCGTCATTCCTGACATGCGGGGTTCTCTGCGGTTTCGTGTTTTGTTGATGAAACGCAAGATGTATCCCATTACTCGTTGGAGAGTTCTGAACGAGTTTCTATGACGGGTCCCTTCGAATCGAATTGTCTATTCGACACTTGCACCAGTACCACTGTTGCCAGATCTAGAGGTTTCCCGCTAAAACTGAAGGTTTTTTGTTGCCATTGAGGTATTTTTCAAGTTTTTATTTTCCCAATAAAATCTAAAGGATTCTAGAGAGTTTTCAAATAAATTCAATCTACCGAAAATGTATATTTTAATACATTTATATTAATCCTTTCTAACTAATAAAAAATCATACGTGAATTTTCTATGACACAGATATTGCTTTTATTGAAGTTCATTGGCAAAACTTTATTCGTGACAATTTTTCTACAGTAAAAATTATCATTCACCTGGCAACGCTAATCACTAGTTGACATGTATTTTTCTATAATTTTCGCTTTCCTACATTAGTTTTTTATTTACTCGTTTTGAATCGCTAATGTGATAAAGTGTTTTTATCAACTTTAATTTATAAAATCTAGTTTTTTATTTACTCATTTTGAATCGCTAATGTGATAATGTGTTTTTATCAAATTTAATTTATAAAATCTACTGGCTACAAATTTTTCTTCGTTTTCGTTAAATATATAAGAAATCAACTTGGTTGGTTATATGTACGTATACATAACCTCAACTGCGTGTACTGCATTTTTTCGCTGCTTCTTTTGCAGCTGCCGCTGCATTTATAGCAGATTCTTGTGACTCGTTGCTACTGTTTACGTTTATGGCACATGCGTTTTGCAAAGCTTGCAAGGTAAATAAGTAAATTTTAAATTAATTGTTAACTGAAATATGACTCAAATTGAAATATGAATTCAAATTTTTAAGCACCGTTTAGTGTAGGTTAAACCTGATTCAATATTTTTGAATATTTTAGACCAAAATCACTGCACGCAAAAAAGATCTTGCTGACTATTCCAAAACCAAAAAGCATGAGACGAACATGAATTTTAATAAAACAGCTCAAAGTGTTGAAATGTTTTTAAAAGCTCCAGAAAATCAAAATGTTGAAATATAAGAGATGAAATTAGCTACTTTTATTGCAGAGCACACGTCTATACATTGTGTGGATCTCACTGATATGCTAAAGGCATTAGACCTGGAGCATTTCAACATAAAATTGCACAGAACTAAGTGTACTGCTATTATAACCGAAATATTGGCTCCTGAGCTAAAACGAGAATTAGTTGGAGATGTGGGTGACTCATCATTTAGTTTGATTTTGGATGAGAGCAATGCTCCAATATTAAATGTCTGGGAGCGGTTAAAAGGTACTGGAATGTGAAGAAAAAGCGAATTGTGCATACCATGTACTGCCTTATTTCTCTTGAAAATTGCAATGCAGTTGGTGCCACAAATACTATTTTGACAGCTATAAAATCGGATGGGCTCAATTTAAAAAAAATGTGTGGTATAGGAGTTGACGGAGGTAATACAATGATAGGAGAGCACCATTCTGTGTCTACGCTGCTTAGGTGTGAGGTTGGAGATCATCTTATCGTGAACAAATGTATTTGTCACTCGTTGCATTTAGCAGCGTCTAAAGCTTCAGAAACTCTACTAAGAAATTTGGATTATATGATACGAGAAACTTGTTCTTGGTTTTCGTATTCACATAAAAGAAGACTAGAGTACAAAAAAATATTTTACGCGTTAAATGATGGGGAAAACCCAACTCAAATCTCCAGCATAAGCTTGACTAGATGGCTTATGCTGGAGATTTGAGATATGGTTGACAAAATCTTAGAACAATGAAAAGAGTTAACTCTCCATTTTAATTTGGCGAAAAAAAAAATGAAAGGTGCTTACATAGCTGAGATCCTACACCAAATGTACTCAGATGCAACAAACAAACTTTACCTTATGTACGTTTATTATGTTCTCGATGATGTATGTAAAACGAATGCCATATTTCAATCGCAACAGCCTAATGCTTTATTGGTGTTTGAAGATCTAGCAGATCTGTATATGAGTTTGTTAAGAAAAATTACTGTTCCCTGTCATTTGGAAAAAAATAAAAAAAGACGATATGTTGGAATTTAATTTTGAGAAATATTGTGTGCACACTGCAGGAATGCATTTTTGCACTATTTTGAACTATTGGCATCATCAACATCAGTTAACATCTCTGAGGTAAAAGAGAGGTGCAAGATATTTCTAATACAGCTGATAAAAGAAATAAAACAAGGTTTACCAAATAATTTGAAACTTTTAATAACGTTAAAAATGTTAGTCCTGTCAATGCGATGAATAATGCAGATGTTATTTATCCTCTTGCAGTTAAATTTAACACTTTTATGGAAGATATCGATCGTTGTATTTCTGAGTTAAGTATGCTGTGCACGGAACTAACATTGGTTTCGCTTGTAAAGGAAAGGCCGACGAATATAGCTGAGTTTTAGTTTGAGGTGTATAGACTTGAAAATTCGTGTGGAGAAAAAAAATATAAAAATATCAGTATTTTAGCGGTAACCCTGCTGACATGCCCAGTATCTAACGCCTCAGTTGAGAGACTTTTTTCTCAAATGAATTGTGTTAAATCCAAAATACGAAATAGACTATTGGTTTCTACAACTGAGAAAATTCTGCTTGTCCGCTATTGCTTAAAAAATCTCCGAGAATGTTGCAGTTGTTCAAATCTGACGTTATCTACGCAACGTATGAAGAAGTGGATTTTCATGAAATTTTTGATGGTAATTAATTTTTTATGAATTACTGAATGTAATCAAAGAAATCCCGACTTCACCAAATTAACGACCAGTTTATACGTTATATTGCACACAATCAATAAAAAAATAAAGTTATATATGCATATATTTACATATATAGGTACATAAACAATGTATTTCATATATAGGATGTACGATATACACATAAATATTGTAATAAAAATTTTAATAATTTAAAATCAAAATCTAGAGGCTTTTTTTTCTAAAAGTATCAAAACTGAAGGTTTTCTTGGTACATCTAGAGCGAAATAGGTTTCACGATCTGGCAACAGTGACCAGTTCAAGAAAACGATTTGATCGGTGTTGTTCAACTTTAAGTGCTTCAACAACCACAATCAAATCCTTTCAAGTGCTAGTGCAGGAACCATGTAAGGATTAACAGTACGAAAAAAGTGTGATATCGAAGGAGATACTGAAGCAATTTTAACAAAACTCGGTACACACGTTTGAAATGGTCTAAAATAACTAATTCAAATTTTCGATATTGGGGCAATAGACGCTTCTACTTCCCATGCAATTGAAATTTTTTTTTTTGACAATCTATGTTCGAAGATTTTCCTTATGGTTCTTTGCAGGTTAAGTTCTGAAATGACAGTAATGTCTAATGTGGAATTTCACTTGCATGAAAGGTAGGTGAAGCTATTGCCCGATATTGAAAATTTTTACAACAGACGTTTGCGAGGCAAAGTATAACGAATTTGGTTCAGTTTGATTTATTTTTTTTTGATATCTTTTCTTGAATATTTCACTTCAATGGGAAGTACCAACTACACTTTAGTCCATTTCAGAACACAACCTATATTTGACTATAATAAATGTCTACTAAATTTGGTTTGATTGCTAAAGTTTTGTTTAAGCTGCTGCGGTCACGGTCATACAGACGGAAGATTTCATTTGTGTTCAATGTCACGGAATAAGCGATAACAAAGCACACGGTTTCAATGGCGTGCCAAATAAGGCATTAAAGATGGCAGTCGGGCAGTTGTGCGAATTTGCCAAATTATTTGACGAATGCATGAGCATGAGCACAAGAGCAACCATTTCAGATCCCTGGAGAAAACAACGGTGTTATTCCTAAAACCTAGAAAGCAGGCGGGATAAAAATTGGCTTACAGACCCCTATGGATGCTGGTCATAGTGGGCTCGGTGCTGGAGCGCATAATATGCGATAGACTAATCAGACCAGCAACATCAAGATCGACGGTAGATGCTATTTGACGGGTCATTGGCATAGCAAAAGAAGAAACCAGTGGCAAGAGGTGGCAGAATGGAACAATGAAATACTCCGCAGTCATCACATTGAATGTGAAGAGTCCCTTTAATTCACCGAATTGGGGATTAGTGTCCGACCGAATATTCGGCTTCGGTTCTCGGCCTAAAATTGCACCTTCGGCTTCGGCAAAAAATGGCTGAAGTTTTGGCCGAAGCCGAAGATTATAAGCATTTTATTTTATAATAATTTTTACTATAGATTGGTAGTAAAAATTTATACAAATAAATAAATGTAAAGCTGTTATATAAAGTATTTACATTACAATTTCTTTGTAATATTTTCTCCGTTTGCTTGTTCCATTATTACTTTTGAAGTAACCCACAGATTTAAAACCATAATCAGTGATTTTTTTTAACGAACAACCTGCTGGAGCTAATACAATTAGAGGCAGAAGAAGCAAGACAAACTTTTTTACTTTTTAAGGAAGACTTGAAGCGTATTGAAAAGAAGCGTGAACTGTTAGAGAAGGCGACATTTTCAATTACTGGCGCTTCACTTTTTTTTTTTGCTTTCTAGGAGGTCAAAAAAATTGAAAATTGTTTTGGCTAAAATCGCTCTAGAATATATGTGTAAAGGGATTCTTTTAAATTCACAGTCAATTGAAAGTTACAGGCCCTGATACAGCACTCATGCATATTCGAACTTTGAAACTAGTTTTTCTCAAAACAGCGTTTTTCGAAATGGCTGCCATGATATTTCCAAAACTAATGAACTGATTGCTCTTAAATTTTGATCGTATCTTCAATGCATCTGTAGTTCTACTCCGTCGGAACCAGGATCATTGTGATATCTCTCAATGTTTTTTATTTAAATTGAAATAGTTAAAAAAATTACAAAAATCAAATACTTATTTTCAAAACTAGATTGATAAAAATACAAACTTTTAATGACTTAACTAAAAGAACATAAGTACAATAAAACTATCCCAAAAATTGAATTTTCAATAGTTTTACTTATTCCTCTAGTTCCCAAGCGTGTTTCTAGACAGTCTTCATCAAAACGGGTTTAATTACCACCTTAATCGTTTTTTGTTGGTACATTTTATCACATCGTTTATGGAATTTCCCAAGCATTTAATAAAATGCATTAGTCATGTGTTATTATGATGTTAGCGACAGTCAAAGTCAAAATTTGTCAAAAACAGCAAAATTAATTAATTTGTTTGAATTTGAGATAAAACTAAAAAAAATAATTTAAATACTTCTCTTCATAATAGCCAGATAAAAAAACTAGCTGTGAGTAGCTAGGAATTTAAATTTTTTATAAAAAATTATTTAAAAAAAATCTATAAAAAGATTATTTAACAAATGCTTTTAGGAATTCAACTTTTCCGGCTTTATAAAATCACGCCCATTAAAGGTCTATCGATTAATACGCTGATTCAATCTTTGATTTTTGATAAGCAGAATCATGGCAGCCATCTGCCAACTCCTATTTTTGACGCAGGTGTCGTTGAACGACAGTCGTTCTACAGATATATAGTCGATGTAACTGTATATTTTGACGTAAACAAATTTTTAAATGATTCTTGAAATAAATAATACTTGTCAGCTCCTTCGACAGTGAACAGTTATTTAGTGTTACTGGTCAGCTTTTTATTTGCAGTATCTACTCTTTATATATTTCTGTATATATTTAAAAATACATAGGTAGAAAAAATTCACTTTCAGATTTTTATTTTTTATATTTTAAAAATCCTTCGGCTTCGGCCGAAGGTTAGATGAATGGCCGAAGCACGGCTTCGGCCAAAAAATCACCTTCGGTCGGACACTACTGGGGATATATCCTGCGCGTTTTACAGGGTTTCGGTGTACATCAGTATCTACTGCATATTATAAGCAGCTACTTCTGCTAACGAACGTTTAAAATATATATATCACAGCATGATACGGAGGATCGACTGAAACAATATGTGGTTACGGGAAGCATCCCACAAGGTTCCGTTTTAGACCCAAGCCTTTTGAACGTCATGTATTACAACATTTTGCGGACGAAGCTTCCAACGGTATCAACATTAGTTGGGTGTCCTGACTAGTGTTGATAGCGAAGAGAATACAAGATCTGGAGCTTAAGTGCAATAATGCAATAGCCAGAATAGGGCGTTGGCTGTTAAATGCACACCTTGAACAGGTGGCACACATAACGGAGCTAGTCTTGTCAAGTGCTCGCAACAAATTGGAGCAGATGAAGATAAATGTCGGCGGGAATGACGTTAAGTCGCAAACATACACCCGGTACCTGGGAGCCCTAGTTGGCATAAGGATAAGGTTTAGTGAACATATTTCGACGGTATGCAAAAAGGCGGCAGCAATAAACTGTGCTCTAACACGAGTACTGCCAAATGTCAGGAACGCGTAAGGAAATAGGCGTATGCTTCTCTCCACAGTAATATACTCTGTCTTACTCAATGCGGCACTGATATGTGATAGAGCCAAAAAATTTCATTTGGAAGATATGCGAAGGGTATATCGACACAGCGCACTACGCGTAGCCTATGCGTACACAATAGTGTTTGACAACACCAAGTGCGTTATTGCGGGCAAGATACTAGTTGTAACCAGAACAGCTAAAATGCAACGGCTTTACACCACACATGGAGTTAAGCTTTCATTAGAACGAGTAGCAAAAACGATGAGAGAAATGGAGCAAGAGGCGCAACAATTCAACAATCGCAGAATGGGTGACTTCGAACTTACTCAACCCCACTTAACGCAGTTGGTTAGCGGACATGGGGGCTTTTGGCATTACATATACCGCTTTGGGGATCAAGGCCCATTATGCGAACTAAGAACTTAGATAGACTAAGTTCTTAGTTACTCTCTTTGAGTGTAAGCTTAGAACATGTCAATAATAATATACCGTTTCAACTTAACCTATGACTCGAATTGTGCAAGCTGAAATGTAAAAGATACTGTCAGGCATATGCTATGCATATGTAGCCGTTTCGGCAGAGAATGCGCTGAGATTAGGGAAGCCTTTGGTAGGGAACCGAACATGCCCAACATAATAGATGTCAAGTGCGAATCGGAAGAAAAGTGGAATGCAGGAAGCCTCTTCGCTGTTAAAGAAATGACCAAGCTAGAAAGCGGGCTTGGTGTATCACAAAGGGTTTCGTCAGCGGCAGCAGCAGTAAGCGCATGCAGTATGGCTGCCTTATGGCACGATCCCAAGGGCATGCCTTAAAAAGGGAGAAAATTACCATTGGCAGAATGACCACTTAAATGAAAAAAAAGATGAAAAAAAATTTAATTTGTATGGGAGGTAGAAGTGTTTACTTCTTGGATGCTAACAATTTTGCAATATATATGTGTACCGGATATTGTTAAATTTCCTTTGATATGATTTGGAAAATTTTATTTGTATAAAAAGTATCACGCCTGGCTATAAGGCATGCCTGTACCAAGTTTGGTTAAGATTGCTGCACCAAGTTTGGTTAAGATTGCTGTTAGTATCTTTACTGAGGAATATTAATTTTATCATCCCGGCTCGTATTACTACTAATACTATTGTTAGGGCACAACAGCCCATGAAGGACCTTGACCGAGTTATTAGCATCCATTCATGTTGTGTGAGTTACCTACAGTTTTATGCCGAACCCTAACGGCGAAGAGAAAAGCTTTTCATAGCTAATTATTACTCTTGGATGGTTGCCAGCTAAGAGGTGATGCTGTGTAGAAAAATTTGTATTTGCTATTTTTGATTTTCCCGAGATTTGAACACCTCTGCGTAGCAGTCCTAAACACCATTAGGCTACGGCGACCACGGCTCGTATTACCCGACATTATATTTCCATCGAATTATTTATTTGTAAAAGCTAATATTCAGGCAATTAATAATTGCGCCGTAAAACCCGTGATTTTAACCCGTGATTTTAAAATGTTGGTAACATTTTCGATTCATTAACTTATAAAAAAAAAATCTTTTGAGATGATACACTTTAAATTATTTTTTAATACAGTGGTAACACCAGTGATTTTAACAACATGCCGGAAAACCATATGTATGTATAATCCACTTCTGAAATTTTAATTATTTGAATTTACTTGTGAACCTCAAATTAACAACTATCGGAAAATATAGTAAGCCATATTTTTCATTGCTTTTTTAAAAAAAATAAAAGCAACTATTTTCAAGTATCTTAGCTTTGAACAAGCATCAGGTTTGTTTGAGACCGTCTACAAACACAATTCGATTGCAACGCAACATCGATTCGATATTGCACTCGTATCTGACACGAAGAAACTCATCATTCATTTACGCGATTGCAAAGCGACTGAGATGCGACAACCGACAAAGAGTAGGTAGAGTCAATTTTTTTTTGCAGCTTGCTTGCGACAACTTTATTTAGAAAAACCTACGCCGAAGCTGTGGCGTCTTGAAAATAAAATTAGTGGCGGCAGCTAAAAGCCGGCAGTGATAATTAATCGGGTAATCATTTGAAATAAAGTTTGGAAATTTAAAATTCATAGCAGCTCCTTTCAAGCCGACATTTCCAGGTAAATTTTATTGCGGCGCCGGCCAAAAGAACACGGGACTGAGTTGGATGACTCATGAAAAATCTTAACAAACAGTTTGCTTATATTTTTTATGTGTTGTGCAGGAAATAACAATTTGCAATTGTCAGCCAGATTAAAGATGTGGCAAGTTTATTTTCTTTTTATGCACTCTTTTTTATATTGGGTGCATTTCGTGGATGTGTTAGTGGCCTGTTTACACGGGCGCAAGCATGAACGCCTGTCTGAAAGAGAGAGGTAGAAAAAATAGGTGGTAAGAAAGAGATACAAACTCGTCTGTCTTTTTCTAACTACCTCACTCTTTCAGACAGGCGTTCATGCTTGCACCCGTGTGAATAGGCACTTAGAAACGCGTCGGTGAGTGCTTCTGATTAGCAAAGCGGACGCCATTTTTGTAATCATATTATTTTCCTCATTTTTCAGGTCAGGATGATTTTTCAAAACTTTGACAGTTGACAAACTCAACACAAGTTCGAAATCATCCATAATTATATTTTTAGAAGGAATAATTTCCTAAATTAAATGATTAAAAAAATTATATTGCTTCTTTTATTAATTACATTAAATAAAATGAATTATACTATAATCGAAAGTGTTTTTATTGTCAATCTTATTAATTCGGCAAATATCCCGGTGACACAATTAGTTGCGCCAGTGAACGAACACAAACTTTGGCAATTTCAGCACAACCAGTTTCAGGCATATTGTGTTGCAATCGCATTACGTTAGTGGGTTGTTATTAAACATATGGTAAGCTGCGAACTGTAAAAAGTGCCAGTAGATTAAAGAACCTTAATAAATATTCAATCAACTTTCGGTGCTTGAAGACCTGTTCAGATTGAATTCAAATATTGCAAATCGTGCTCCTATATCTATTCACGGTCATTCCATTCCTAAAATACGAATTTCTACTTTCACGCTCCATCCTAATGTACGGATACTTATATAATCTTTTTTAAATAATGTTTTCATGGAAGTAGGGTTCTGGTGCGATTATATCATAGATCCAATCTTTATACAGCGTGATTTCGTTTGGGTGATTAATACCAAAGGAGGTGATAGTGGTGGCAAAAAGAATTAAACACAGAGGGGTCCTACTCTCAATCCGTTAAAGATTTTTGAGCCTTATTCCAGTCTTTTCATTATAACATTTAAAGTTGACAACAAATGATAAGCTAGTAAAATTTTCCTAGCGGTGTAGTAAAATTTTGTGTTTAATTTAATTTTTAAGTTTCTTTTTTTGAGCGGTAAAAATAATATTTTCACCGAAAAATAGAGAACATTCTTTTTTTAACCAAATCGAAAGTGAGTGAGAAAACGAATACTCTTTTTACACTTTCTGTAAAGAAATCTCAAATACAACTTTATTTTGATTCCGCTTTTTGAAAATTCAAGCGTAGAGTAAAAAAAAAAGAATATTTTTTAATGTTTGTTGAATATTCGCCTTTAAAACTTTCATAATAAATAGGAATACTCAAAAAATATATAAATATAACACGATTAGTTTTTTGTGTCAAATTTTTGTAAATTTTATGGCAATTAATTTATCTTGTACATAAAAGTTCTGGTAAAATGTGTTCAAATTTAAATATTCGGTTTATCAACATAAATCCACCCAAAAACAATCCATAGGAGCTATTATTTGTTTACAAATTGATTATAAATATTTTTGTGTTGTTACCAACTTTAGATGATATAAAGAAGGGATTAGAAAAATTCGCTAAAACCTTTAACTTTCTATAAATCCGCCACCCTTACGACGTTTAACTGTTTTACCTCATTTCGTATTGACCATCGGGATCAAATCACCCTGTATATGTAGGTACGTATGTATATATATATAAATATAGTATGTATGAGTGTATCGAATGCAAATGCGATTTTCCGCTTTCAAACAAAATTATATAAAAATACAGAAATATTGAAGATCTAGTGTCAGTTCAACTTGCAAAAACATATTTTGAAACTTAGTTTTATAGTGGATTAAACTAGTTTCAAAAATTGAAATAGATTTTCAGTAATCTAAAAGTAGAAACGCGCCATTTGCATACGAAAGTTTCATATAAGGAACTAATATTAATATGTGCACCATACACGATTCAATTGTTTTGTCGCTTGATCACCAAACCCCTACATATATGAGTCATCAGTTAAAAGATTTAACGGTTTTTTTTTTGTAACTTAATTTGAAAGTAAATGTTTATTAATCTAACTGTTAAATTACGTGCAAAATTTGGAATAAATTTAGCTTTTCTGCAATTGTCGTTAAAATATATATTGTACGTTTTCAAAACAACAAGTTGATAGTGGTCATAAACAGTTAACATTACTGTCAGCTTTCTTAGATGGATAAAAAATTAACTGTACAAATATGAGCGAAAGGAATTCACGAGCACTCCTAAGCATTTGGCAAGCGAGAAGAAGAAAAAGCCTGCCGTATCGTAAATTTTTCAAATTTGTTTTACATGTTTAGCGTATTGGTTAGTAAAATTGAAAACATTTTTAAATTATTACAGCTAAAATATAATAAAAAAAAAATTGGTAAGATTTAAACCTTTAATAAAATCTCGCAAGTTACTACTGCTACTTCTATTAAGCACAACTGCATATAGAGGGTCTAGGCCGAGGTTTTCGCATCCGATCGAGGTATGCGAGTTACATTTTTCATGAATGGAATGGAATGGGACCTACAGTTTTGTAGCTAAATGGCGCAATGAAAAACTTTTCTTAAGCAGTTGTTTCATTTTTGGAGGTTTAACATTACTAGCCAAAAAATGATGCAGTGTACGCAAATTTTTAATTTCTATTTATAATTTGAGCGACCACTATACGTTAAAACATCTTTAATCGGTTTTTTCTGCAGTAACATATTAATTTTATCACATTTATGACCGCAATCCCTCACTATGAATGATATTAAATAAATATATATATTTTAGAAAATTGAGATTGTTTTTTTAATGAAGTTTATGTACTATAGCTGAATATAAATTCAGTTCAACAATTAAATTGAATCGCATATGGTCTACTTTTGAATATGTAGTTTAATTGATATACCTTGGTATGGCACTACTTGGTACTTCTAGACTACCGGACGTATCACTGCCGGCAATTAAATGTCCTCCATGTTCTGGTTTGATATGACCAGAGTTGCCGCTAATAGCTGCACTGACACCAACACCGCTATCAAAGGTACCAGCAGGAGCACCAACCGAATTTCCACTTATAGACTTATGTGACGCACTATGGTGTGCCGAAAATTCACCATTTTGTTGATTTTGTGGTGCAGTTGTAGTATTCACATCAGTGCCACTTGCAGCTGTTACAACTGATGCTGGCTTTAAAGCAGCTGCAGGAGGACGTCCTTTGGGTGGTGCAACAGCCACTAGATCATCATCAGCTTCTTCTTCGCTTGAGCTTGGGTCAATCATTGTTTTTGGTTGAGTGGTTTAGTCACACTTATACAACGAGCAAATTTTCTTCTTTTTGTAAAATTTGTTGTTGTTTTAAGTATTACAACTTTAAGGCGAAATTAGTGATTATTATAATTATTCTTAAATTGTTGTTAAAGTGAAACGTTTAAAGTGTTTGCAGCATAATGTTGTAATACTGCTGGAATTATAAAAAATGTATACATATAAAATAAAATTTATAGGAAAATACCAGAACTTTTAAAATAAGTAAAAATTCATTAAAAATGCGTTAAGTTCAAAGCTAAATAAAAAAAATAATTGAAAATCTTTGAGTTTAATACGATATATTTGTAATATTACAATAATTATATTTCGTAGATAGTCCAATCAATAGAGTAAAAAAACCTTCAAAAAAAACTTCAGAATTCCAACTTGTGTAATATTTTTGACACATATTAAAATTCTTAAGAAAAGTTAAAATTTGTTGGCATTTTGTTAAAGATTTTGAATTAGTTATTAGCAAATAGCCAAAAAAGTTGTTTCACTAAAAATTTGGTGCCTGACTCCCAATCATGCTACGAAGCAATGATGAAATTTCCAAATTTCAAATTGTACCTATTTTACCAAAAAATTTGTACCTAAATGAGCATGAATATACCTAAATATTATATATCATTGGTTCATCGTTTTTGTAAGAAATTTAATTTCATTTAAAAGTTAACAATTGAAAAAAGTAAACAAAACATGAAAACGATATTCGTATATAACTATTGTAATTTATTCTCATTAACTCTTTCATACTCAATGTTGCGTATATGCAACATTCACTTTTATGTGGCATAAATAAAATGTTTGAAAGATATTACTTTTAACGCTATTTGTGTTCTGTTTTGTTAGGTATTCTTCACGTTTGCTAATTGCCGAATATTTGAAATTTCTTGCTTAAGTAATTTTTTTTTATGTTTTGTCTTTAAAAACCACCAAAAACCTAAGTGCAAAAGTTTTTAGTAAAATCTTTTGCACTATATTTTGAAAAATAATGCATTAAATTATTACCAACCGGAAATTTTTTTATCAGATATGTTTATAAAAGATAAGAGAATATGAAAATCAAAAAATTGGAGAAAAGGAGTTATCCAGTGGTTGTCTACAGCTTCATAGCTATGTTTTTTTTAACCTTTATTAAAGGACAAACAAATCAATGTATAAGCAAGAAATTTGGTGTCATGATTGTGGAAAACCTAAGTAACCATAATTTCACAACAAAAGGTTTCTCTCAAGCCCCATTATAATTCGGGCGTCAAAGGGTTAATTTACCCATATATCATGCCTATTTCATAAAATAAATAAAATTGCTTATATTGAACAGCCGTTGGCTTCTTTAAATTTTCAGCCAAGATTGGTTTCAAAGCTCAGAGATCTGTTATTACTTTTTATAAAAACATACAACATGCAACAAAATTTTTGAAATCGTATGTTTATTTGTAGGTTCAAAGTTGTAAGAAGTTTACATTTCAAAAAATTTTAGCTAAATTTCAAAAACCGTATGACTTTGACCCTCTTCTGGCCAATGATAAATTATACCTAAAATGTGCCAATTGTACCTAATGTATCTTGTAGTTCGATATAGTCGGAAAAGGGTACAATTGTACCTACTTTTTCATCACTGCTACGAAGCACTTCGGTAGCATACCAAACACAATATTGTGTTCGTTTCATTTCAATATTCCGCATAGTCATGGTAGAAGTATTTAGAGGTAGATGCATTTTTTCAAAGAGTAGCCATTTTGAATTTTTGACAAGTAAGAGGAACATTTTAGAAATGCATTTTTTGAAATGGGTACAAAAGAGGGAGTCAGTAGTAAATTATTAATACTACTTTTATAACATAGTAATAAATTATAAATTTTATTTACGATGAAAAAGGTATAAATAATATTATTTAAATTTGTTTTCTTTATTAGCAAATACCTTGCACATGTTAAGAAAAATAATATAAAATGCAGCAGTAATACTGTACAAATTATTTTCTTACAAATTCTCACATAAAAATTGAACTATGAAAATACAACACAGTTACAGAAAGAAGAATAGTATCAAAACGAATGTTTTCCCAATTGTCAAAGTTCCTCTTACTTGTCAAAATGCATCTACCTTCTTAATTCTTCTGCCATGCGCATAGTCGTCATTTGAGTTTATCAATCATTTTGCTCTAGGCTACTGAAGTGTATGCACGGTTCTGGATTATGCACGCAGCAGTGCGTTATTTGAATTGGAATATATGTATGTTGCTTTCAGTGTGGCCTTTTTGAAAATTAAAATGCGGAAAAAAAGTGATTTAACGCTCAGCGCGTTTTTTCAATTTAAAATATCTTCGAAAAATCGAAGAAAATTTTAATTGACTGGAAGTATCAGATGTGTGCCTGTATTAGTGAAAAAGTTTAAATGTATTGAGTTTTCTCGCACTTCTATAAGGAAACAAATTTAACGCTTTTTTAAAGAAAATACGCGTTTTATTCCTCATTTTAGCGGATTCTGAAAAACAAAAGTTGGCCACACTGGTTGCTTCATTTCAGTATGTGTGTAGGAATAAATAAATTATTTTATATTTTAGAAGTTTTGTCTTTTCTGTTTGTGAACGCAAAAGCTTTGCATGATCGTATTGTACATTGTAAGTGCGGAATGTAGGGAACATTTTTCTACTGAAAATGATATTGCGGAACACAAAAATTATGAGCAATATTAGGTTATTATGCTCCTACAATTTTATTTCTATGATCATAGCTGGATGTAATATACATCTCTTACATTTTACAATATTTCTAAGCAATATTGCTCTAATATAAGAATCTCAAATTAATTATTCTGTGAGTAAACCAAAATTTGTTTATATCATTAAGAACCACATTTGTTAACTATCTGGGATTCTGGTTCATTAACCTTTCGTCTGTACTCCCGTGTCAAAAACGACACCTCCAAAAAAAAAAGAAATAATACGAACAAAATAGATATTAATAACTAAGAGCTTTTTCTTCAGTAGTGTGTTCTTTAACTATTTCTCCCCTTAAAAAAAAAAAAGAAAATTGCTGTGGCTAGGGGGAAATTACGGCACCGATAATTATATTATATCAATTCTTTTTGCGCAAGTGATGTATGGATACATTTAGGAACTGAAAAATTTATTTAATTTTATTATGAATTTCATTTAATTTAATACTAATACAAAATTATGAAAAGTAATATAAATAATTAACTATTTAAGGTAATATAATTCAGTTGTCAATGGAAGATTATAGCTTTCTTTTGCGAGACTCAATAGCAGCTGCTATTCTCCCTGGCTTATTTTTTTGAATTACACGTTTTGAAGCCTGTGTAACTAATACTACACATCGCTCAGTAGCTTGAATATGACAAGGAATCTTTGGATCGTCAATTGGCTCATATGATGTGGAATATTCAAAGTGAAAAGTGACTCAAACAAAATTGAATCATCATCCAAATCAATCATATCGGTATAATTCTCGCAAATCAAGTTAATAGTTTGACTTTGGTATTGTCTAACTGTGGAAGAATTATTTAAAGTATCCCGTATATAAAGAATTTTTCTATAGCCCATTTCACGAATAGTTTTCTCTTTGTCAAGTATCATAGCTAGTAGAACATTCTCAGCATGTGCAAAATAAGGATTATCTATGAGAACCTTGTGAATAAGTCGTTGTATATTTGTGGGTAAAAATCGCTCCAATATTTTGAATTTACAAAACAGAACACTTCCATTTACTACAGAATAATTTTATTTAACCCATATATTGGCACCACGGTCTGGCCAGACCTTTTTCAACTTTGTTAACATTTCTAAATGACTGTTTCTAAATAGATTTATAAAAAAATCGGAGTCCTAAGGTATGAGGGGGGCGAGATTTTGATGATTTCAAAATTTTAGTCATATTGGTACCACCACGGTCAGACCGTATGCATTTTCTCATAATTTTTCCGATATTTTTGCTTTACTTCGTCATTAGTACGTGTTGTTTGTATGTATATAAACATTATCACCCTTCCTTTTTGAAATATAAACTTATTTTTCTATGAAAACAAAAGTTTTGAATCAACACACACCATTACACAAACGTCCATTGGATTTGTAATTGAAAATTAGAAACCACAAATTATTATAGAAAAGAAAACCTTTATCTTCTTACTTTGGTTCCTCAAATACAACATTTAGAATATTTTCTTTGTATAAGAGCTGCCGTGCCCACTTGCTCAAAAAAAATCATACAAAACTTTGTGCCACTCCGTCTTTTTCAATTTCACACACGTTTCCTGAAGCATGGCGTTGTCAACCAACTCCTTTGCACAAAATCTCAGTACAATAAGATGTGTGGTTTCGGTGATATACTCAAAATAGCATTAAGATTGCATGGGAGGTGCCACGCTCATTTGAACACAAATTCTGATCTGAAACTCCAGTATAAGCTCGTTATTGGCAAATAATATTTCCGGACAAAAATTGGTGCTTCAGATATCTCATAATAAATATTCAAGTTATATGGTATTGTCAGCCAGCGTACACAGTAAAATGCAGCACTGTACTATAAATTGTGTACCAAAAAACTTATTTAAAAGTGTTCATACCTGGCAAACGGCTTGAAATAACAACATACTTTCTTCTACAAACATTTATTTCATAAAAAAGTAAAGAAGACTCCCGAATACCAAAATTGGTTTTGGCCACTTTTATGCACGAAATTCCCCAAAACTCCGGCACCCCGAACAAATAGAGGGTTGATTGAAAGGCAAAAAATATTTATCTTCTTATAATAAACAACTTTCTCTCAGAGGTCAACAATGTAGGACTTCAAATTAATAAACTTACCCACTAAAATCCCATCACAACACACACAATTCGATATTTACATTTTTGTTCAGATATCAGCAAATTTGGTTTTTAGCGCGGAATTGCCGATTTTGAATTCTGCTGCTGTAAACAAACAAAACTGAATTTGGTTTGAACTGAATATTTTTCATTTTGCCAACGAAACTTATGATCATTGTTTATGTTTGTGTTGGTAGTAATCGATGGATAGTTTATTAGTTTGTCATCTTACATCATTGATGTCTGAGACAAAGTTGTTTATTATGAACAGATAAATATTGTTTGCTTTTAACAGCAATCCTCAAGTTGCTCGGCGTACAGCAATTTTGTGAGATTTTCGGAGTATATGTCCCCAAAACCAATTTTGTTGTTCTGACACCCTTTTTACTTTTTTATGAAGGAATTATGTCAGTATTCCATTTAGCCTGTATGAACAATTTTAAACAAATTTTTACTAAAAATCCTCTAAAAAAGCAGGTGGATATGTTATAAATGCTATGATTTTTGCAAAAGAAATAAAATAAAGAAGTTAAGCAAAACTGCACATGTATCGTCGCTTGAGAATTGATTTGGCGTATGTGTATAAGTATTCGTATGCCTATACGCCAAATCAATTCTCAGGCGACGGTATGTTTGTAGAATTTATACGTAAATATGTAAAATAAATACAAAAATTTTTTGTTTACATGTTATTGTAGCAGTGGTATATGAAATTTAACATGCACAAAAGAATTAACAACAGTGCTGTCTTTTTGAAAATTTTAAGGGGAGGAATTTTACCTTTCGATAGGAGGATTTTGCATTACAGGGGAGGAATTTTTCTAAATGTCTCAAAAGTTTTCCGATAAGTATTACGTACTTAGATAATTGCAAACAGTTCCACTAATGTGTAGACCATTTTAAAAAAAAAAACTATTTTTATTCACAGCTTTTTTGTTACAAATTCAGTCATTCTTAAAGCTATAAAAGTTATGAAAAATAAACAAATTCATATAAAAACCAAATATTCTTTCTTTAGAAACAAACGGTTTAATATTAAGTATTTACATTGGTAAATAATAATACAAACCAACAAAACCGGTCTGAAAACCGGGTATAATAAATAAGATGTTATTTGTTGTATTTTTGAATCAACTCAAACGAAGAAACCCATTTGGAGGCATCAGTCTTTTTGTAGCCTTACCAACCATTACTGCATTGACAAGCATTTTCGTTTTTTCCTTTTATTAGGGTTAAACTGAGAAATAATTTTTTTTACCGCTGCACTTAAAATAGACACAATAAAATTTTCCAATTTAGAAAACATTTTTTTTTTTAAAGCATTTTTTAAATATAAAATTTCACACCACATTTCCAGTTCCAAATCCAATAAATATAAAAACTCATTGCTAATTTATTGATATTTATTAAATATGCAAGCTTACTTTTACACGGTTTTTCTGCTATTGATTTCAATTGTCAAAAATTACAAACATTAACACAAAGCCAAGCAAAAACTTCTGGAAATGGAGAACGAAGTTTTGAATTTGACAGTAACCCAGTAATAAATAAAACAGAGCTAGTCATAGTAACAGTTGTCACCGTAGCCTAGTTGTTAGTGTATTGGACTGCTACGCAGACTTGTCCGGGTTAATATCTAGTCACGCTCAAAAATAGAAAAAAAAATTATTTTCTGCATTGCACCACCTCTTGGTTGGCAATGGCAAACCTCCAAGAGTAAAAAAAAATGTCTATGAAAAGCTTTTCACTTCGCCGTTCGGATTCGGCATAAAACTGTAGGTCCCTTCCATTCGTGTATAAATATAAGTCACACAACATGAATGATTGCGAAAAGCTCGGCCGTGGCCCTCCAGGGGCTGTTGTGCCATAATAGAAGTAGTAGTAGTCACACTTAGTAACAAATATTTCACAGACAGAACGAAAATAACAGAAAACTTTTGGTTTGATTTATTTTTATTTAATATAACCCAAAAATTCAAGAATATGAAATAGGAGGATTTTTTCCGATTGGGGAGGACCGGAGGATTGAGATTAGAGCGGAGTACGAATACTCCGATTGGAGTACCTTTGACAGCACTGATTAACACTGCACCTCATGTTAAAATTTGATTGTAAAAAAAACCAAAGCAACGAATAAGAAGAAGAGATGCGTGTTTCTATTTTTTTTCCTGATAGTTGACGAAAATAAGCCATTACAGAATTTCAAATTTAACATTTTCAATCGCTTTAACATTGCACCTCGTTGTGGTTCTATATTTTGTAACAGAAATGAAAAAAAAGGCATTTGCCAAATATCATAGTAAGAAGAAGATTTGTTGTTATGAATGTAAAAATGTACAAGGAGGATAATTTATTAAAATTTATGAAATATGAACAGTTCAAGCATTTTGCCTAAATATATTTATTTACATATATTTAGGTAAAATGTTGAAAATAGTAATAACAATTTTTTCGCATTTTGATTTCATGAAATCATTAAAAAAAGATTCAAAAATACTTATATAAAATACATAAAATCAAAACAAAACTTTTCCATATTTGATATAAAGAATATATAAAATTCTGTAAATGTTGAATGTTATTTGCCAAAAGGAATGTAAAATATTTGTTTATCAAACACTTCAAACTCATCCATTCATACATTTTTGTCCGCTGGATGTGTTGACAACCGTCGCTTTCACACCATCGGTACTGGACCTCGTTGCTGGCTTCTACGATTCCATGTTCCAATTTCAGCAAGAGCGAATTGCGACCTCTTTACAATCTATAATCTTTGAGCGAATTGCGACGAAAAGAAAAAGTTCGTTATTGTGTGTTTCTGTTCTCTGCTTATATCTTCTCTCTCTCATTTGTCTATGTGGCTGTTCAGACGGGAGCAAGCATGAAAAGTCTGGGCAGCCGTGTCGTGTTCACATGAGTGCAACCATGACGGACTTTTTGTAATCAAAAACGAACAGTGGAATTGGAATTTTGTCACTTTTTCTTGTGCTCGTTAAGATAGGTTCTTTTGTTCGCAAAAGAATGCAAAAGAAATATCAATTACGTGCCTTAAATATGTACTAAAAATAAAATAAAAAATAAAAGCAGCAATCTTTTAAGAAATTAAAATAAGTTTATAAAAAATAGCAAGAAAATGAAGACTGTGTGTGGCGTAGATGCGCATTGTTTATTTGCGTTCATGTTGCCTATTCAACTTAAAAAAAATTATGAGGGAAAGTGGCAAAATCGGAACAATATGAACATGGAACATTCATCAATGCGCCGATTTTTATTTTATTTTTGGATTTTCGGTGCAACTCTGCTATCTATTTCTCTCTACCTATGTTTTCTCTTTCAGACGTGATTCATGCCAGCACTCGTCTGAACAGCCACTATGAATGTGTGTATGTATCAGCGATGCCAACTTGCGGGGAATTCCCCGATTTGTGGGGAATTTTAATTAATACGGGGAATCGGAGAATGAGCTCTTTTTTTGCGGGGAATTTGAAACCGCTCAGCTTTTAGTCAATAAAGTCTGTAGCAAATTTTTTGTAAAATTTTATGTAATGTAAATCGTTTAACTTTTGAAATACTTCATATTTTGAGTCTTATAATCTTAATCTCTTCTCAAGAATTTCTCGAGGGCTATCGGGGAGACAGAAAAAATGAGTTGGCATCCCTGGTATGTATACATATATACATATATTCTACTCCCGCTCAAGCAATGGTTTTTACAACGATGAATGTAATGCTTTGATCTATGAAAAAAATTTAAAAACTTCCGTTGCTTATAATTAAAATATTATTATATTTATATATAATTTAGATACAGCCATGGACATATAAATGGCACAAAATTAAATTTCGAATAAATGTTGAAAATTTTCAACTAAAACTTTATTAAAATGTAAGTTTTCTGCGTTCAGCTTGATGCTGCAATAGCTCTGGTGTCTACCGCGTATAAATGTTCCGCTATGTTCTGCTTATTATTTACCGTTATTAGTTTTGCGTAGACAATGCTGATTTTAAGTGGACATATAAATGGTACAAATAACTTAGAATATGCAGTACTCGCGAAGGTTTCAGAAGAATCACATGATATTTTAAGTAATTTAAAAATAGGTTATTGAACGTATTATACAGGGTGACAATTGTAAAGTGACGCAAGTTTAATACTCTGCAGCAAGCTTTGCCATTTACCGTTACTTTAATTTAAAAAGCAAATTCATTCATCATTGGCTTTGCTTTTAATTTCATTTGAATTTTTGTTATTACATTTTGAAATTTCCATAAAAATGGACAAGGAAAATATTCGTCGTGAAATTATGAAATTTCATTTGGCAAATTATAGTAGCCGTCAAATTGCAAAGGCTTTAAATTTGTCAAGTCGTACCGTAGACCGAGCTATTATTCGATATAATGAAACTGGGGGTTTTGGAGATAGAGACCGGGGAAAATTTTCAACAGTTGCCACTACTGGTTTAACAGAAAAAATTCGTAAACGAATCAAGCGAAATCCAAGGCGCTCAATGAGAAAAATCGCTAAGGAAGTGGGAGTAAACCGTGAAACAGTGCGAATCATTGCAAAATCAAAGCTTAATCTTAAGCCGTACAAGCTCCGAAAAGCTCAAGATCTGACACAAAAAAAGAAAGATTTGCGACTGCAAAGATGCAAGGCGTTCCTCCGTGTTAAAAAATGTTGAAAATATCTTGTTTACAGATGAAAAAATTTTCACGGTTGAACAACATTTCAATGCGCAAAATGACCGAATGTGGCTAACATCATCATCGCAACAAAATAGGACTGTTGGCCGAGTTCAAAAGCCAGCTTCCGTTATGGTATGGGCTGGAGTTTCCGCTAATGCCAGAACCCCTCTAATATTCGTTGAAGAGGGTGTTAAAATTGACCAGGTTGTTTATCGGAGCATTTTAAATGAACATGTTTTTCCCTGGGCCCAAGATACATTTGGAAATGAAAACTGGACTTTCCAGCAAGATTCTGCACCTTCCCACATGGCAAAATTAACGCAAACATGGATAAAAGACAATTTTTCTGGATTCATAACATCTCAAGAATGGCCACCATACTCCCCAGACTTGAATCCAATGGACTACTCTATTTGGAGTATTTTAGAGAGTAAGGCTTGTGCATCTCAACACCACAGTCTGGAGTCGCTGACAAATTCATTAGAGAAAGCCTGGACTGAAATTGATCAGGAAGTCCTGCGGCGAACAGTCCTACGATTTCCGGATCGATTGAAGGCATGTGTGCAGGCTAAAGGAGGTTATATTGAATGAGGTGGGGTTCAAATGAATGCTTATATATTCAGCAATGTTAACACTTAATGGAAGTACGTCCTTTCGAAAATAACTGCTGAAATGTGTGCGTCACTTTACGATTGTCACCCTGTAGAGTGAAAATTAATTGAAAATGGGATAAGGAAAACATACCACAGTAGAGAAAAGACGGATAATATGGAGAATGCATGAAGAAGGGGAAAAAGTGGCGGAAATTGCTAAACTTGTACATAGTTCTCGAAAAAAAGTGTACAATGCAATTAATTCATGCATAGAGAATCCATATGTATTGACCAAAGGCAAAATTCGGAAGCCGAGGCCTAGAAAAACAGATGTGCGTACAGATGCAGTCATAGTAAGAATGTCAACATAGGATCCATTCAAGTCATCATGGCAGATAGCAACCGATATTAATCAGTCATTGGACTTAGATTTATCGAGCAGGCTTGTCAGAAGACGATTGAATGAGGCAGGTAGGTCCGCTTATAAAAACCAATGGCAAAATGGACAAATTTCAGTATTTGGATATTTTGAAAAACTATATGGAACCATATGCCTTCGATTTCATGCCAATTAAGTGGACATTTATGAAAGATAATGACCCCAAACACTCCTCCAAACTGGTAAAGTCTTGATTTCACGCGGAGAAAATCGACGTTTTGGATTGACCAGCCCAGAGCCTTGACTTAAATCCAATAGAGAACCTGTGGAACGAAGTCAAAGTTGAAATCGTAAAGAAGAATTATAAAAATATGGACGATCTTTGGTCTGCCACACAGAAAGCCTGGTATGCCATACCCAAAACAAAATGACAAAAACTCATGGAGAGTATGGCCCGCAGATGTGGAGCTGTCATCAGAAACAAAGGCTGCAGCACAAAATATTAATTTTTTAAAAGTTTGTACATACCAAAAATCAACAAATGTAATTTTAAAATGATTTTTTTCTATTTCTTCCAGGTTGCGCCATTTATGTGTTCAGCTCATTTGATTGTTTTCTTTTTAATTTTGATCATTTTGGTTTTTATTAATGAATTATAACTTAAGGGTGTATTATTATTGAATATGAAAAATAAACCTTTGGAAAAAACCAAACACTTGTTTACTAACAATATTTACGATAATGCAGCATAAGGAAGAACAAATAAAAAAATGTGTCATTTATATGTCCATGGCTGTATTTCATATTGAAACGAGTTGATATAAACGTGGTAAAATGGATATTATCAGATTCCGATGCACCCTGATTCCATTAAGTATACATCTTTTGTCACACGTGACGGTCAGTATGAGTACTTGCGTATGCCACAGGGTTTAAAGGGAGCTCCTCCTTTTTTCCAAAGGTTCATAAGTAACACATTGCGTGATTTAGTAGAGAAAGGGAAATTGGTTGCTTATATGGATGATATCATGAAAGCAACTGCTGACATTAATGGACATATACAAATAATATCTGAAGTATTGTGCCGTCTTCGAAAATTCTGCCTTGAGTTAAATTTTATGAAGTGCAAATTTGCATACAATGAAGTCAACTCTTCTGGTATAACCCTTAGTGATTCTCATTTGGAAGTTGTTCGCAATTATCCACATCTAACTAATTTGAAAGAGTTGCAACGATGTTTAGGATTTTTCTCATATTTCCGTAAATTTATACAATCATATTCTCACATTGTTTACCTTTTGACGAGGATGACTAGACAAGATGTTAAATTTGAGTTTACTGATGAGTGTATGGAGGCCTTCCTTACCTTATGCAATAAATTGACAATGGCACCAGTGCTGGCTATTTATGACCCAAAAGCAGAAACTGAATTACACTGCGATGCCAGTTCTTGTTTTGGAGCCATCATTATGCAAAAACAGAATGACCCAGTTGCTTATTTTTCAAAGACAACTTCTGATGCTAAAGCTAAATTTCACAGTTATGAACTCAAAACTTTGCCAGTTGTTTAAGCTTCGAAACGATTTCATACATGGTTGGATGGCATTGAATTCAAAATTGTAACGGATTGCAATTCATTGGTGCAAACCTTTAGTAACTGCAGTGTTTCTGTCAATCTCGTTGGGCACTTTATTTTGAGGGATATGACTATTCTATTCAGTATCATGCAGGAGAAAATATGAGCCTTGTTGAAGCACTTTGTCGAGTTGAGTTTTTGGCTGCCATAGAAGCAGCTGAATCGGAGAAAATAGTTTGTGTTGTTGATGAAGCTACATTGGATTTTCAGTTACTGGTCACGCCGAGGATAAGGCGTGAATTAATATCATATCATAATGAATTTCATGAATCTTCAATAATCTATTATGTAGTTATATTTGTACTAGAATAAGCCATTCCAATGAAATTATTGAATTCAATTACTAAATATAGCTAAAAGCTGTGGAACATGTTTTATTATTTAAGTTTTCATAATGATCTATACTCTAATTATCGAATTATTCTGGATTTAACTGCCTAAGGGTAAGCATCAATCACAACCTTGGAATAAAATTATACCTTGGATATATTTTGAATTAAACATTAAGGTGTTTCTCATTTTCTTTACTGGTAAAATCTCTCTTTTCTCTTCTCTAGCATCACAACTGCCCAAGTTGCTTGATGCACTTAACCTTTTCTTGTTTCAATTACTCTGAATTGTAACCAACAAAAAGGGAACCAGGTCTATAGAAATTCAAGGTCCTTCAAGCATACCAAACCCGAGCACAGGAATTTACAAACTAATTAAAGTTGAGGAAAAATACATCTCTACATTCTTAAACAGAATACTTCAATCGCATATCCCCACTCCAACATTCATTTCACACATAAATTTACATTCCAATTCACTCTAAGGGCAATGTTACACGATCAATGTTTTGCTGTCAAACAATGCAATTGTTGTTGCTTTGAAAAATCAACACTGAGCAAAAGAGAGGATGAACACATTTCACTTCAAATTTTTTTACTGTCGAAAAAACCCTGCATTACTTCAAATAAAATGGGGTTGCTGAAGATGCACTGTTGCATTTTATTGGAAAATAGTAATATTTTATGAAAAATACTACACTATTTACTAACTTATAACTACATTTTTTTTCTTTGACACCCTTTGCTTTGTTTGGCTTTTGTTTGTTTGTAAAAATGAGTATTGTTTAAAAAAGTATTTAATAATTTGTATAAAAACATAAAAACATGATAATTCAATAGCCAAGTAACAAAGTGGCGGAGCTTATTTTAATAGTTCGCAAATTTTAAAGATTATTTTTCTGCGTTTTTCATATATAAATGCAATATTTTTTGTAAATTTTGTGGCTATTTCCACCAATATTATCTAATATTGCCATTATAATTATTTTTCATCCAATTCCATTCGAATTGTTGAATTTTCATTCACTCCAAAATACAATTAAATACTTTTTAGGTGGAAAAACATAGTTGCAGATAAAAGTATTAAAAAAACATTCAGCAAAAAACTGATAGTGTAAGGGCGATGTTACACGATCAATGTTTTGCTGTCAAACAATGTAATTGTTGTTGCTTTGAAAAATGAACACTGAGCAAAAGAGAGGATGAACACATTTCACTTCAAATATTTTTACTGTCGAAAAAAACCTGCATCACTTCAAATAAAATGGGGTTGCTGCAGATACACTGTTGCATTTTATTGGAAAATACTAATATTTTATGAAAATACTAGACTTTTTACTAACTTATAAATAAATTTTTTTTTTCTTTGCCACCCTTTGCGTTGTTCGCTTTTGTTTGTTTATAAAAATGGGTACTGTTTAAAAAATTACATAATAATTTTTATAAAAACATCATAATTCAATGGCCAAGCAACAAAGTGGCGGAGTTTATTTTAATGGTTCTCAAATGTCAAAAATTATTTTTCTGCGTTTTTCATATATAAATACAATTTTTTTTGTATAATTTGTTGCTATTTCCACCGACATTATCTCATATTGTCATTATAATTATTTTCCATCCAATTCCATTTCAATTATTGAATTTTCATTCACTCCAAAATACAATTAAATACTTTTTAGTTGGAAAAACATAGTTGCAGATAAAAGTATTAAAAAATACCATTCAGCAAAAAACTGATAGTGTAACAGGGCAACAAACAAAACGATGAAAAGAGAGTAAAAACAGAAAACATTGACAGCAAAACACTGACCGTGTAACATCAGCCTAACAGGGCATCAAACAAAACGATGAAAAGAGAGTAAAAACAGAAAACATTGACAGCAAAACATTGACCGTGTAACATCAGCCTAAGGGCGATGTTACATGATCAATGTTTTGCTGTCAAACAATGAAATTGTTGTTGCTTTGAAAAATGAGCACTGAGCAAACGAGAGGATGAACACATTTCACTACAAATTTTTTTGCTGACGGAAAAAACCTACATCACTTCAAATAAAATGGGGTTGTAGAAGATACACTGTTGTTTTTTACTGGAAAATACAAATATTTTATGAAAAATACTAGACTTTTTACTAACTTATAAATACATTTTTTCCTTTGCCACCCTTGCGCTGTTTGGCTTTTGTTTGGTTCTGAGACTGCTGTTATATATATATATATATATATATATATGTATATATATATATATATATGTATATATATATATGTATATATATATATATATATGTATTACTTAATAATTTTTATAAAGACATGGTAATTCAATGTCCAAGTAACAAAGTGGCGGAGCTTATTTTAATAATTCGCAAATTTTAAAGATTATTTTTCTGCGTTTTTCATATATAAATACAATATTTTTTGTATAATTTGTTGCTATTTCCACCAACATTATTTCATATTGTCATTATAATTATTTTCTATCCAATTCCATTCCAATTGTTGAATTTTCATTCACTCCAAAATACAATTAAATACTTTTTAGTTGGAAAAACATAGTTGCAGATAAAAGTATTAAAAAATACCATTCACCAAAAAACTGATAGTGTAACAGGGCATCAAACAAAACGATGAAAAGAGAGTAAAAACAGAAAACATTGACAGCACAACATTGACCGTGTAACATCAGCCAAAGGGAATAACATAGGTACGAAAAAGAGACCACTCGGAACACGTATACAAGAACATAAAGCAGATGCAAAAAATAAGAGACTGACAGCTGCACTTGCAAAACATATTTTTGATAACGGACACATAGCTAATTTTGATAAGGGCGATGTTTCAATATCAATGTTTTGCTGTCAAACCATGAAATTGTTGTTGCTTTGAAAAATGAACACTGAGCTAAAGAGAGGATGAACACATTTCACTTCAAATTTTTTTGCTGACGGAAAAAACCTACATCACTTCAAATAAAATGGGGCTGCCGAAGATACACTGTTGTATTTTACTGGAAAATACTAATATTTTATGAAAATATTACCTTTTCCTTTCATGCAACCATGGTGTTCAATTTGAAGTAAGTTATTTCTTAATTTTTGGCAATTTATTTGCGGTGCTGCCCACCAATTGCAATAAAATCCCAAAATAAAATCCAGTAAGTAAAATACAAGAAAATAGGGATGTGGTAAATGGGCATCTTCATATATAATTTTTTTCTAAAGCTTAGACTTAACGACGCGTCGCTGCATAAAATTTTAACTCAATAGCTTTTACGAATTACTTTGTTTATTGTTAACGCAAATGTGCATGGAACAATGGACGTTTCCATAAACCTGTGTCTTCCAAAATTTAGTCGCATCAGCATATAAAAATTCAAGCACCATTTGGCTACGAAACAAAAGTTCCAAAATACGATCAAGGAACAAACTACCTTTTTAGAATAAAATAAGGTGGCATCATTGAACTTGCATATTGTTTTTGCATAGAAAATGTAAGAAATAGACGAATATACCAAAAAGGTTCTCCATACAAAATTTTGGTATACACAAAAAAACTAGCTGTACTCTTTTGGCCTTAGCAGACAATCGCGTACGCTTTGCTTTTCTTTTGAATTTTTTAGGCGGTGTCTCTATTTCAAACGAAGCTGTTGTGTTTGTAGCTGTTGATATAATTTGTGAAAAAAAATTTATATATATTGTGAAAAAAAAAAAAATATATTAGAAAGAAATAAATTTCAATAAACTTTTGATTATTTTAAGGCCACGACGCCTGTAGTGTATGTAAACATACGTATGAATGTAAACCTTAATACTTATTAAAAATAAATCAATACAAGTAAAAAAACATAATTTCTATGCCTTTTAATTAAAACAACATTGTAGAAAATATTCCATAAATTGAGGATTTTTTTTTCTAAAAAGGTAGTAAATTTACTTCAATTTATTGAAAATTATTCCTCAAACTGAAGAAAATTTTACCTAAATTATATACAATTACTCATATTGAAATAAAATATTATTCATTTGAAAAACACAATTTCTACAAATTGAAGACATATTTCTTTAATTTATAGAAAATATTTCCTCAATTCAAAGAAATTTTGTATATCTAAATGAGGAAACCGTTTCTATGGCGCCAAATCATTCCCATTTTTCCTCAATTTGATAGCCGTTTTTTTTCAAACGAGGTAAGTATTTCTCTGGGTGTACCCTATTTTCCATAAAATATTAGTATTTTCTAGTAAAATACAACAGTGTATCTCCTGCAACCCCGTTTTATTTGAAGTAATGTAGGTTTTTTCCGTCAGCAAAAAATTTGAAGTGAAATGTGTTCATTCTCTCTTTAGGTCAGTGTTCATTTTTCAAAACAACAATAATTTCATTGTTTGACAGCAAAATATTGATCGTGTAACATCGCCCTAAGCAACAACAATTTCATTGTTTGACAGCAAAACAATGATCATGTAACATCGCCCTATGTACAATATACAAAAAACTATATGTGGCGAGCACAATGTTGAGCTTTCCTGTGCAAAGCATAAAGTTTAAACTTTTTCTGGCTTTAATTATTAAAAATAATGCTTTAATTTTATAATGGTAGGGACTCTTGTTTTTAAGTTTACATTTTTTTTATAATGTCACGTGATACTGTTAGGGACACACCGAATAAGAGTAGCAAGTGATAACATACAAAAATAAAGCGAAAACAAAACCTAAGAGTTATTGGCGCATAGTCAAAAAAAAAGTGTACTTTAAATAAATTATAGCTCAATGTCATAAGAAATGCATGGCATTAAAGTAAATTTTAGTTAAAGTACTCTTTATTTTTGATTATGACTATGTGCCATTGTTTTTTTAATTTTTAGAAAAAAAAAACTATGGTATTTGTATTTCAATAACTTTAAAGGTATTTGATGCACCATCAGCTCCTCAGAATCAATTTTTAGAGCACGTTAGTAGAATCGACTAACATTGGTTATAACCAAGGAGCGGAGAAAAGGCTAAATAAAATTTCCTCGCTATAGTTAGCATTGATTTTTGACATATCAAATTTCAGATTTTCGTATTTCTATGTTGCTTAAGTAAAAGATAGAAATAAAAAAATATTTGAAGTCATTGAACGTGCATATTTTAAATTTTGTTTTGCCTTTTTTCCGCTCCTTGATTATAACGCATAAAAATTTGATTGGATATGCAGAGTTAGTATTAGGGTATACTATGTTTACTCTGTCTCAAACGCTGTAGGACTGTGTTATTATTTAATATTTAAATGGTAGTTTTTAGAAAAATAACACAGTCAATATAAAATGTAGATCAAATCTTTGATTATTGTTGTTCTTGTTCTCATTTTGCCAATATTTTTTTTTACAATAACAAATATATTCCAAACATTATACCATCGGGTTTTATGATGTTAATCTGATTGGAAAGTTCATAAAACATTTAAAAACACAAAATACAAACACGTATGTATGAATACCTAACTACTGAACAATATATTCGGCAGCCTTTTTATTCTTTCTCTCTTATATTAGTTCTACAATACGGCGATGTTATATTTGTATAAAGGAATACATACATTATTTAACCTTTCCACATTGCTTCTAATTACAACGCCTTTACTGGTCGTATCCCTTTCAACCGATTTCTCAACAAATTTTGCATACTTAAATTTTTAAGGCATAATGTAGGTCATAAAATAAGGACCACCTTAAGGCTACTTTTGTGTTGTATTTATGCAAATGCATATATAGGTACTATGTAATATATAAAACTTACAATCAATTTCTTTTAAATAAGTAACCATTTATTTGAATGCTGAAGAAATATAATTAGCGACTGTGTATAAATATGTGAATATATATTACTAGCTACTCAGCCAGCCAGCTAACTGCCACGTACTTCGATGTAATTCCTTTTTTTAGATATGTTTTCAGAACTTATTATTTTTGCTTCACATTCTACAACGTTTTTATTTTATACTACTTTTTCATTTTCCTGTACACATCATAAGTTGATATATTCATTTTCACACTATTCAAGTTACCACTTAGTATCGTACACTAAACACACAAAAAAAAACAAAAACCAAATTTAATTTTTATGTTATCGTTTACTTTTCTTTTACTATAGTATGAAAACTTGATTCATTAAAGAAATCGAACAAGGTTGTGTTTGCAGTAAAATAATTTTATGGAGAAGTTGTTCTTAATCGTTTTCGTGGTTTTGGGTTGTGGGGGTAGTGATAATATTGCTATAAAAGTGGGTGGAGGAACTCATTGCGCAATGGCAAATTTCTCTTCAAAAATTCTCTTCTCCCGAATTGGGGATGAAATTCGTTTGTAATCGCCTGCAGTACAGGGTGAACAAATGTACTAAGTGTTGCAATACGGTTGCCATTTCGTCCGCTGAAAATTACAGGGTTCTATGTAGACCGATCCATGTTTTGAGAAATCTAACATTTAAGTTTTTATTGCTCAGTTTTTGTGTTTATTAACTACCTATTCAGAATAGAATGATGAGAAATCTAAGATTTTTATTAAAATTAAATTTTAAAGAAATTTATGAGTTGATTTTTCAAGCTGTTTTTCTATAATCAAAGTTTCAATTTTTTCAGATGATTCTACAAGCCAATCCCATGTACTCCATATACAAATAGAGGTTATATGCACCACATAAAACCTTGCAATTGTAAAACGTTTGTATGAAGACTAAAAGAAATGTTTACTTTGAATGTTGAAAACAAATGTTGGACTCAACATGATTTCGCAAACTTTTTCTCAAAAAAGATTTACACAGTGAATTTAAAAAAGTGGATATTCATTACAATAATAAGGTTCTATATCCACAATTGAAAGGATGTAAGTCAAAAGTGTCTAAGTACTAAAAACATTAAACGGGAATATAACAAAAAATATGAGTGAAGCAGATGTAATTAATATTGGATTTAGAACCCAAGCAAATATTCTTGTATTTTTGTTATTTTTTTTTAATAGATAAGACATAAAACTTTTTACAATCATATCATAATCTTCTAAAAAAAAAAAAAATCCGCTCAGACTCTTTAGACTTACACCCCTTCAATTAAAAAACACAAAACTCTATATTAATAAGAAACCCTGTATTTTTTTTAAGCCGTGAATAGAACAATAAAGTTCTATCTCCAATTTTGCTACATAGAACCTTTTAGTTCTTAGTCTGAACTATATTTTGGCTGATAGAATCTCGTTTTTTTTTTTGCGATTTTAGGTATAAAGCTTAAATAAAAGTAAATGTGCATAGGTTCATTTGGAAGCGCTTGCAAATACAAATCCGATGATACCAATATCTCATTTTTCCAAAAAATGCCTTCTAGAAATCTGTAATTCTCAGCCGACGATTTATACTGATTTCATCAGTACATGTACTGATTTTTATCAAAATTATTAATTTTTCTTAAAGCCTGGAACAGAATGTAAGGCATGAAGTATGCAGCTGAAGCAAAGAATATAGCGGAGAAAACGACGTAGTGTGACAAAGAAAAATGTGGACAGATTTTTTGTAATCATAGTGATTTAAATAGCAAACAAATTAATTTTTTTACAAGTTCTATAAATAATTCAGTGCATTCTCTAATCTTTTTTTTATTTTGGCAATCAGTTGTTATACTTGGAGCGCGACAAAATCAAAAAGTTCTTACTTTGCGCTTCATATTCAGCGGTAGCGACAACTTCAAATTGTAATTAAGGCACGTTGATACAGTCAATTTTTATTGAGCAATATTGTACATTGCATACAATTTGATAAGCAACGACGTGAACTTGTGTCAACGTAAAAAATAAGTTTCCTTTAACACCTCATTAACAAAAACAGCGCAGTTCTAAAGAGACAACTTGACATACAAAAATATTTAATTATTGTTTAAAATTTCTTAGGCTGTGGTTACATTACGAGTATGCTCGGCGAACACCATGAAATTGTTGTTGCACCGAACACAAAGAGAGAGTCTTTACTCACTCTCACACCGAACACGATAAGCTCGGTGTATTGTACACCGAGCACGCCGAGTATTCAGGGTGGCAATGAGTTATTTTACAAAACAGTATCATTACATACAAAATGAAATTGTTGTTGCACCGAACACAAAGTGAGAATTTTTATTCACTCTCTCAACCAGCGCGATATGCTGGGTGAAATGAACACCGAGGACGCCAAGCATTCAGGGTGGCAGTTAGTTATTTCATAAAAGAGTATCATTACATACAAAATAGTGTTAAGCAAAAGAATAAAAATCAACTAAACGCAACTAATTCTACAAAGAACTCAATGTAACCACCTACTCCAAATACGAGAGTAAAATGTAATGTATTGGCCGAACAGCCAGCACCAATATAACCACAGCTTTAGAGAAATCTAACTTTTTTGTTAAAACTGGCAACAGTTGTTTTCTCTTTGACAGAAATGTTACGAAGAGGGCTCCATATACGAGTGTATATTTTATTTGCACCAAAATGTAGAGGTGCAAACGGCACAAAGAATTTTGTACACAAATTTTTTGTTACAATTTACGGCGAAGTAGACTTATGCGACATACGGCATTTGCGTCGGATTTATTTCATTGTTTGAATACCCATATTGTATTTCGAATTGCGTGCAACGTAAAATATTGCACAATCAAATTGACTGTATAAACGCTCTTTTAATCTCATATAAATATATATAATACTTTTGACAGATTGAAGCGTTTCAGTTACTTCATATTCTATTTCCCACTTAACTCTGAAATAGGTGCTGATTTCCAAGGTTTGAGTACTGGTTTGTATAGATTTTCCTGTTTTAAAAATATGTTATACTGCTATCAATTAAGCAACACTCTTTTTACTACTTATTTTATAACTATGCTATGAGTAACGCTTTGATTTGTAGGTATTAGTGCCTGGTTATATTGGTGCTCGGTGTCCGACGAACATAAAACATTTTCCCCCGTGCTCGGTGGAGGTGGACACACTCAGCTGGTTGCAGAGTTGTTTTTTATCAAAATATACTCGTTTTTTTAATACTGTTTTCTATGTAATGATACTGTTTTGTAAAAAAACTCATTGCCACCCTGAATATACGGCGTGAGAGAGTAAAAACTGTCTCTTTGTGTTCGGTGCAACAACAATTTCACAGTATTTGCCGAGCATACTCTCAATATAACCACAGCCTTAGAGATGAGTAATTCTTCTACTACCGATATTTTTAATGGAAATATCGATACTATATTATAGGTATTTGGCTGCGTTCATTTGCAGCAAGTCCAAGTGGCTGATCACGACTACGTACTCAGCCATTTCTCCATCACACCTAGTTTTCCCACAACATGGACCTGGGATGCGATTCTGTAACTCGTTAGCGATAATTTTCGGATCGCTGAATGAAGTTAACGACAATATTAACGATACTGCGATTCTGTAACAAATTTTTAGCGATATCTGTCGCAAAATTTGACATTTCGTTCACGACAATTGTCGTTAACTTTGCGATAACAAATTTGGTGTAGTTAAGCTTTGCGACAATTATCGAAATACATTTTTATTTAAATTTAGAAACGATTTAGTGAAATATTTAAGGTAAATTTCTTAATTAATTAAAAACAAGCAAATTTCATTAAAAATTTTTATTTTTCCTACGCCAGAAGATGGCATTTAATTATATGGAGTACGACATAATCGCAAGAGAAAATGACAATGTTGTGGTAGATCGGGCAAATTTACGTCTTGTTGATGACCCTTTCCATTTGGATGATGAGAAGTTTAAAATTTGTACCGCATTACTCCCGACCTTGTACAAACTGTTATTAGTGAAATCAGGGAGGAACTAAAAGGACACCGAATTACTGCATTATTTGCGGAAAAACAAGTAAAAATTTGTAGAAAACTAGCTGACCTGGCAAAATTTGTTGTGCCCAGTTTATGTAATTTGTTTTTAACCCAAATTCTCCCGGAATAAAACTTATTAAAAAGTCCGAAATAACGTAAATTCAACTTTTAGCTGTGATCTATAAATTGGTTTCTTAGATAAGACATGTGTCCATATGGACACGCTAGGAGAATTCGGGTTAATAAAAAAAAAAGATTTTTTTCTATGTAGCTACCATATATTCTGAATATGAATTAAATCCAACAATAAATATCAAAATATCTTGGCTTTAGCGTCACCTACCAGGTCCATTTTTTTGCAAAAATATTTGTTTAGCATGTAATTAACATATATTCTAAATATGAGCTAAATCGGTCCATAAATATAATTTATCGAAATATATCGACGTCAGCGCCACCTAGCGAGTTTAAAAAAGAGGAAAGCCAACCTTAACAATAAACAAATATATGATGTGAATATGGTTTTGATAAGTTCTGTGGTTTAGGCGTGATCTATAGGTGTTTGCTGCTTTACGCTTCTACTGGATGCTACCAGCGGTCAGTGGGTAGGCAGTGGGGCATTTCGATAAGTCATATTTTGAAGCATCCATGGGATAACAGACGAAATCAACAAAAATATGATCCAGAAGTATGTTCGTATCCCCATGACTCCAGTAGAGCGCCAAAGCTAAATGTATACCAACGCGTAGTCCTTTCAAATATGCCATCTGTTCAATTTGCTATAGCTTTGTTGCCGTTCGGGACCAGTGCTGCCGAAGGTACTCTTTATTTTGCTATTTGCTTTACACTCCAACTTGATGGAGCTATTGTCAAAATTTCCAATTTTAAAGGATCATTTCTTTCTAAGCTGTTATATTTTTCTTTTGATTCTGTTAACATTTCCCCTAATTTATTTTCTCTGACTGATTTCACATCAACATTTATATTTGTGTTAGCTGAGATAGAGTCAGTTTTAAAAAATTTTCTGCAATCGAAACATATTTTACCATTTTGTGGCAGATGAGGAAACTTTCGTTTAACTGTCTCTGATATATTTCGCAAGTTTTTACCAATGTGTCCTACATCATTTGAGCTTCTCCAAGGGTTACAGCATCTGTCTACCCGCGTTTTTTCAGACATATTTGATATTTAAAAGAGCAACTTCCCGTATCAACTTTCAAGAACTCTCTGTGTTTTTTTTTAATGAGTCATTAAATATATGCTAATATATTTATCTTAAACGACGCAGAACGGGTCAACACTCTTATTGTAAAAAGTCATACAGAATTTCGGGAATATCACGACTAAAATTCAACATTTATAGAAGCTCGTTTATTTTTTCCGTATATTTACTTCAATTTCGTTATTACATCAAAAATGTTTTATGAAAATATATTATAGGCATACTACGTCCACGTCGTAGTTTCTGGGTAACGCTAAATGTAGGTTACAGTTAAGTTAATGTATGAAAGAATAAGTTTTTTGGGGAGTTTTCAGGTGACTTGGGTGAATGTGAGACACGAAAAACGGTTTTTTGGGGTTTTTTTTTTGAGCTTAGGAACAACACGTAACATTTTCCGTGGAAATTAATATTACATTTATGATCATTGATCGAATTACACAAAAATAGGTCTTCCCCGTTGCTTTATGGTGACTTGGGTATGCGTAAGACCCCAAAAACTGGGAGCTTTTTTGAGGTTAAGGAAAACACGTAACATTCCTCGTGGAAATTAATATTGCATTTATGTTCATCTATCAAAATTACATAAAAATAGGCTTTTCTCGTTGTTTTATAATGATTTGTGATTTGGTACTGCTTTTTTGGACCTTTTTTTTGAGGTTAGGGACAACACGTGACATTTTTGTGTGGAAATTAATATTAAATTTGTGTTCATTACTTGGAATTACACAAAAATAGGCTTTTCCCGTCGTTTTATGATGACTTGGGTAGGCGTGAGACCCGAAAACAGCGTTTTTGGGGTTAGGGACAATACCTGACATTTCCCGTGGAAATTAATATTAAATTCATATTCAGCGAAAAAAAATATGATGACTTGGGTAAGCGTACGCTTCATAAAACTATTATTTTAAAATGATGTGGTAGACTTCCAGCCGCCATATTGGCTCGCCATCATGCAAAATCAAAAAAGGCCTTGTTTCATTCGAAACTAGAGATAATAAGCTTTCATTTGAGCCCAAGCATGCCCCAAAATACCAATTTTGGACAGGGGGGTATCCCATTGACAGAGAATGTCCATATATATTAGATTTGGAACTGAAAGAATTTTGGTGTGAAAGTTTTCATTTAAAGAATGTTTTAAAAGAAAAAATGCTTTCAAAACTGGAAAAATTTATTGGCGCAATTTTAAGTTTCCTCAGTACAGCGGCAAATATAATTTTTTCTCAATTGAATCTAATTAAAGACAAAAAACGAAATTGCTTGCTGACTGCAACTGTTAATGCAGTAATGGTTGGTAAGAAAAGCTAAAAAAAAAAAAAATGATGCCTCCTTCTAGGTACCTTCGATTAAGCTGGTTTAAAGTACTACAAATAACATTCTACTTATTTTACCCGGTTTTGAGAAGAAAGAAGACACGTTTGTTGTAGTTTTTTAATCATTATTGCTTTTTTTATTATTATTTACTGATACTACCGTTTGTTTTTTTGGATGAATTTGTTTTATTTTCACAAATTTTTTAGCTTTAAGTATGACTGAAGTTGTAACAGCTGTGAATAAAAAAATTTATTTTTTTCTAATAAAATTTCTATACATTAGTGCAACTGTTTGCAATTATCTAAGGCTCTAGATTCTAAGTAATACTTATTTAAAAACTTGTAAGACATTTTGAAAAATTCCTCCGTTGTAAAGCAAAATCCTCCTCTTAAAAGGAAAAATTCCGCCCCTTAAAATTTTCAAAACGACAGCACTGTTCGAATTATTACGGTTCGAATCGATTACGAAGAAGCATATGTAAATCGCCATGGATATTTTTATATTTTTAATCTTAATTTAAATATTTTAGGTTTAACCTTACTTTAAGAATTTTAAATTAATAAATATAGTAAAAAAGAACAATAATAGAAATGTCATTTGCCAACGTTGCCACTTTTTTAGCGATAATTGTAGCTAAGAATTTTTAGCGAAAATTGTCGCCAACACGGAGTTACAGAATTAGTACATTGTTAGTGCAAGCGATAAAATCGCAAATTGCGATGGTGATTGCCGGTCGCTAAGAAAGTTACAGAATCGCACCCCTGAAGTCCGAAAAGAGCCTAACAACAACAAATGACTCCATTATTTACTTATGTAGTGTGAGTGGCTTGGTTCTAATGCCAAAAATTCGGTTTTCGGATTATTCTTGGAAATGTGTACCGCCTAGGTCATTCCAAGTTCTAGGATCCTTCATGATTTTTAACAAGGAATATTTTCTTTAAAGTTAGTGTAATAGTTTTCTCAATGATTTTTTTAACGCCCATTTATCGAAAAAGGAGTTTTAAAACCCCATTTTCAAGACGAAGGGTAAGAGATGGAGGAAAAGTGTATATCCAAAAATTGTTTTTCTTTTTGTCTGCAGCCGTCACATGATGTGATAACATACTTCTTGCATTGTTGTTTACTTCATTATAAAAGTTTTCGTTTTTATGCTGCAAAAAGTCCAACCATGGATTTTTATAAATTTTCGTTTTCTTTTTGCACGTCTGCATCGTCTTATGTTTATATTATTTTAAAATTTCAATTAGGAAAGAATAAACTATAAACTAAAATAAACTCTGCAATAAAATAATACAATAAAAAAAAACAATTTTTGATATATTCCAATATTCCATTGATATGTAAGTATATTCCACAACCGTTTTTGATATAGAAATTATGTGTGGCATCCTTTTGGGCATAAAGTAAAATATATAATAAAACACTCACTTATAAAGTCACATATACCACGAAACCTCCCCTTTCGGGATAGGGTTTAAAATATTTCCGAGGTAAGGTATACCTGTCATAAGAGGAGACTAAAATATCTTACAAAGCTGAAGACCGTGACCAAAATGTCACAAAGCCTTATAAAGAAGTAGTGGAAAGGGTGAAAACTACTAGCTGTGGGTATCCACGAAAATTTCTCTCGTTTATGTAAATTTTCTTCAAAATGAAGAAAAATGTGTTCCTTTAATGCAACTATGGTGTTCAATTTGAAGTAAGGAATTTTGGTTGCGGTGCTGCCCACCAATCGCAATAAAATCTCAAATTTTAATGAAATTGTTAAAACTAAAATTAAATGTTATATACGTATACTAAGTCGTCTTTGTGCCGATAAGAGTATAGAGTATCAACAGAGGAAAAGCAACAACAAAATAGAGAGAAGAGGACTGCAAAAACTTCCTCAGAATGTTGTATAAATGTTTTCTAACAATTTTCTATTTAACAACATAGTTTCACTTCTACTGTGAGTGCTTGCAGACACATAATTGTTTTTTTTATTACAATAAGGGTCTTCATTAAAACGCGGAAAACTTCGTTTTAATGAAGGCACCATGTGACTAACGTGTAAATCATTTTGTACATCGATTATTGGTAGCAAACAAAATATACGGTTGATTTTCTTTTTGTAGGGCTGCTATAAACTAATTATTGAGCCATGGACGAACGTAGTAATTGATATAAACAAGCAATATTTTTCCAAAATGCTGAAAAAAGCGAAAAAGTTGACCTACTAAGATTTCTAGAAGAGAAAGCTATTAACCTTGGAAGTACATGCATATTTTTTATACGTAAAGGTCATGCTTTGTCGAAACGACGACGGCATTATTCAAAGTGGCCATACATATGATCTATACACTTATAACTTTAAAAGTTGATTGGATCCCATTGGTTAATTTACTATATAGAAAAATAGCAATGGTCATTTTTTTTTATTACATTTATTTATAAATTAAAAGTTTACCAATACTTACTTAGAAAGAAAAATTGTAAATGTAAACATGCATCGTCGATTCGACGAAGCATGTCCTGCCAGGGTTAATGAATTACACTATACACCAAAATGAAAAAAATGACAATACCCATCTCCAAATTTGATGGTTCATAATGTCTTTTGGTCCGCTGAATCCGAATCTGCCATCAGTTTTGTAGCAACTCAGGTTTTTGAGATATAGGCAATTTTTTGATTTCCCAGACATGGGTCGACATTTTTATCAAAATTTCCATTTTTCGAAATGAAAAGGAAAGCATCTATATCTCTCCAAAAAGGCATATAAATTTTCTTAAATTTAAGAGTTTATTGGTTCTCTATTCCTTTCAGTCAAAAGTTATAGAGATTCGAAGTTGAAATTCTGACCAAAAGAAACTTTTTTTTTCGATTTTTCTATTTTTGGTCTTTATTACGTGCTGAAAACGAAAAATCCCATTGCTGAATTTTATATGAATCGATAGCGTGAACTCTTGCGCAAAATTTAAGCTAAAAACAAAAAAACAACTTTTTTATTAATTTTAATTCATAGCATTACTTTTAATTAAATAAAGAATTCAGTTGTGTTGACACTTTGCCTGTTCTGTGTTTTAGGATTACTGTCTCTAATGGTCATCCAACAATAATCGGCTAGCATTTCCTCATTTCATAACCCTTGATAACGAAATTCCATTGAGTTTAGGTCTTGGTGGAACCGTTTACCCTGTTCATACCTCACTTCCCCCAAGTTTGGTGGAAAAAAGTTTAGATGAGAATGGAGGAAATGCAGAATCAATGACATATTACCACCATCATCTTCGAAATCGTTATGCAATTTTTTTACAATGCTCTCATAGTTATTGGCTCTTGAGTTTCCGAGAAAACTTTTAACGAATGGCGTCCACCATTTATCTTCATTTTTGATTGGAATACCAAAATACTTGTGGTACGCACTTCTAGTAATATCCGTGATCGATCTGGTTTGGGACCCAAGAATGAAATCTATTTACACCATTAACGCAATTCACTTTACTTCTAGTAGACATTTTTTTTCTTTTATTTTCAAAATTTACTCGCACAATGTAAAAAACTGTCATTGATTACAACAGAATTATGACAAATATGACAAATGATATTTCTTGCAAAAAAATATAATCTGATACAGTTAATAAAAGCATGGTTGAGTACTTAAATTTTGCGCAAGAATTTACGCTATCGATTCATAAAAAAACTTTGAGAGCATTGTAAAAGCATTGTTTAACGATTTCGAAGATATTGGTGCTAATATGTCGTTGAAGATGCATTTCCTCCATTTTCATCTAAACTTTTTTCCACCAAATGTTGGTGAAGTGAGTGTGAACGCTTTCATCAAGACCAAAAATCAATGGAATTTCGGTATCAAGGTTTATGAAATGAGGAAATGCAGCCAATTATTGTTGAAGGATCATTAGAGACGCCCATCCCAAAAACCAATAACAGACAAAATGTAAAAACTACTCAATTCTCTGTTTAATTAAAAGCAATGTTATGCATGAAAATTATTTAAATTCTTGTTTTTTGTTTCTAACTCCCAAACTAAGCACTTACATTTTGCGCAAGAGTTCACGCTATCGATTCATATAAAATTCAGCAATGGGATATTTCGTTTTCAGCACGTAATAGAGACCAAAGAATAGGTAATTCGAAAAAAAGCGTTTTTTGGTCAGAATTTCAACTTCGAATCTCTATTACTTTCGACTGAAATAAAATAGAGAATCAAATAAACTCTTAAATTAAAGATAATTTAGTTACCTTTTTGAAAAGATATAGATGCTGTACTTTTTATTTCGGAAAAATGGTGATAAAAATGTCGACCCATGTCTAGAAAATCAAAAAATTGCCTGTATCTCAAAAACATTAAGTACCATCAAATTTGGAGATGGGTAAAAAAAATTGTTGTATAGTGTTATTAAAGCTAGTAACATTTGGAACAAGTGATGGTAGCTATTTATATAACATACATACATATTCGACTGCATAATATACATTTAAATACATTCATAGATTTCAACCAACAATTAAAGGAGAACGAAATTTTTGAGGAATTTATTTCCAAAAAAGTATAAAAAAACTAAATAGGCACACAAAGTCATTACCAATTGCATTTAGTATCAAATTTCTTTAAGCAACAGCAACGTTGAAACAATCAAGTAAAATTACGATGGAGTTTCCGCACCAAACTATCTTCAAAATTTTACGAAGTTTGTATAAAGTTTCTCCCATACAAATTTTAACAGTTTGTTTCCGAAGTTCGCAAGATTATGAAGTTTGCGAAGTTTACGAAGCTTTCCGCGTTTTAATGAAGACTCTTAATATTTTTATATATATCGTACATATATGAAATTCAATGTATATTTACTTTTGTAAATAAATACAGTAGAATCGCGATAACTTGTACCGCGTTAATTCGAAAATCTCAATAATTCGTAACAAACTGTTGGTCCCTTGAAAAAATCGCTTTAATTCACAAAAATTCCATACATTTTGGTCCCCTCGCTAGTTCGTATTTTTTTTTTTTCAATACAAGGTCTGTTTAACCTCTTATAAATCGTAATTGATTGTTGACAACCCCTTATAATTCGTAATGCAAAGCAAAATTTTATTGAACTATTGTTCGAAAAAAATCAATCATAGTACCAGCTATGGCTGCGTTTAGCGTTCACTTTTTCTGTGCTTTTCGTGGTGGTCAAGATGCGCGGGAACAACAAAAAATTATACGCTTTTCAAAACTTAGTTTTTAATGGCGACCAATATTTGTACACAGGAAAATTTACATACATATTTCTGCTAAATGAATATCTGATTATTATTTCTATTAAATAAATTGAAAAAACCCCAATAATTCGTATTTTTCTATTTTAACCTCGTGAAATAGAAATCTCGTTAAATCGAAAATCTCTGTAATTCGTAAAAAATTGCTGGTCCCTTGACATTACGAATTATCGGGATTCTACTGTATATACATAAAAATATATATACATAAAAATATATATACATAAAAATATATATACATATAACTTTAAGGGTATTCCGTGTAAACCGTGTTAAACTTGTAAGTTTACATTGTTTTTTTCGGGAACACATATTTCGATAAATGTGTAAATCAGCGCATAAATCAACTATTTAACAGTTTGATCAGGGCTCCATTTTAGTATTTTGTATCAGGGTTTTATTTTTAAGTATTTTTTGTTTTTCAACCATAAATTGATACACAAAAATGGTGACAAGAAATGGGAAAGCAGCATTACTTCAATTTATTGACGATACTGCAATAAATGATTTGCTTATGCTGGAACCAAGTGATGGTAGCTACTTACTTCAGTACATGTTATATTCGTATAAAGACTTAAAACTATTTTTTTTTTCATTAGTGAAAAGCAAGAAAAAGAGGATGCAATTTTTGAGGAATGGACCTGTACAACATTGTTTACATATTGCTTTCGATTTTCGGTTCCATGACGACCTGATTATGTCCCGAAATCTTGATGGTTTTTATTAGACGTTTTCAAGCCTTTAGTTTCCGTTTTCTGAGAAATGGTACTTTTGGAGATACGTGGTTGAAGAATATTGGTAGCGATCGATTTTCGACTTTTGAATTGATCAGAAATTCAAAGTCGATTAATCAACTTTTTAAGCTCATGAAAATCGATCAATCGATTTTTTTTCGAATTTTCGTTGCATGGAATAAAAAAAAACAAATCGAAACAAAAGAATTTTTATATGAATTATTTATGTATATGTATTTATTTACAATATATATTTTATTTTTTATTTTTATTGAATGGAATATAAAATAAGTAAATGGCATACAGTTTATATGACCTTAGTGCAACCAGCCATTTGTTTCTATATTTAGACACACCACTACGTTTTTTTTGCATACAGTTGTAGAAAAGAGATATTTATCGGAAACTTTACAAATATAGAAGGCTAAAATCTGGTGATATATTTACTTGATCATTTTGACTTTAGCGAAAACAGAAAAAATCGGTCACTTAAAATCTCGCAGGAGATCCTAGGGGCGAGATTTTAAGGGTCACAACCCCTCGACTCCTCCCCATTTCCTGTTCTGTTCAACTTTTTTTACATATTCCGGTGGTATTATTTGACATTTGAGCCGTTGAGTGCAAAAGTGGTGTAAGTCAGTTTTTTTTTATTATTTGGACTTTCACCTTCAGGCAATAATTTTGGCCTCGCAAAATTCCTACCAAAAAGGTGTGCATCTAGGTTGAACATGTATACTATAAAGTTGGCTGTACATCGGGAAAATAAATTTTATAAGAGCCATATTTTGCACAGCACTTCTACAAAGCCAATGTATTTTCAAAAATCTAATTTTGACTTACACCACTTTTGCACGCAATGGGTCATTTATTATTTGTCTTCATTTGTGAATTTTGTGCGAGTAAATAGGATAGCTTATGGATATGTGAAGTATAATAATACACAGTAGGTTGAAGAAGGAGAAAACGATTTTAGAACTATTAATTTTGAAATAAAATGTCAAAAATTACTAGTACCTAAAGCTGGACATGCATGTACTACAAATCCACAGTTGGAAGATTTGTCCATATTGTGGGAGAACTAGATGTGATGGAAAAAAACTGAGTACGCAGTCGTGATCACCGATCCTAAATTACTATAAAACCGTTCGAAAATCTTACGCACAAAATTTTTGTTACACTGTGTAATCAATTACGATTTATAAGAGGTTAAACAGACCTTGTACTGAAAAAAATATGATATGGGGACCAAAATATATGGAATTCTTGCGAATTAAAACGATTTTTTCCAACAGTTTGTTGTAAATTATTAAGATTTTGAATTAACGAGGTAAGAATTATTGCGATTCTACTGTATAAAGATTCGTCTACCTATAAAAAAAACTCAAAATTCAGAAAAAATTCAAAAAACCGATTTTTTTTTAAACTTTGAAACGGCCTATTTTTCTTAAAAATAAAAAATTTTAAAAAACTTTTTTTTAAATCCATTCACATTTAATCCTCTATAATATAAAAGTTTTAAATAGAAAATACAACCTCTAAAAAATAAAAAAAAAACCTTTTAAGAATTTTTCCCATGGAAATTGCGTACGAAATTGACAGCTTTTCGATCAAAACATGGTTAAATTTCTCTCGAAGATCAAAACTTTCTAAGAACAAAATATTGTCCTAGTTATCGTAAAACAAATTGTATTCCCAAGAATTACTCAAAATATAAAATTTTAGAAGTTATCAACGATTAAAGCTATTTACCTATTCAAGGCCTATTTTTAAGCCTTTGATTCAAAACCGACTGGCTGTTTCCCACTAGAGACCTCTATATTTTTTTCTAAATCTTATTTTTCTCATATAATCTTTCAGAAAATCCACTAGGAGAAGGAAAAAATCGAGCTTTGCACATTTCATATATCTCGTAGGCAAGCTAATATGTATATTATTATTTTAGGGGTTACAATATAACCTGTTCCGTTCATCGTCTTCCTACTTATTCCGGCGGTATTATTTGACATATATTATTCGTCTTCATATGTGAACATTGTGCGTATGAATGGGATAGTCTATGTATGTGTGAAGTTTAATAATTTTGAAATAAAATGCATGTACTACAAATCCACTGTCGAAAAAATTTTGTAAAATTTAAAAGAAATGTGAGAACTGAATTGGTATTTTTAAAAAAATTTTGCACTAAAAGTCGATTTTCGATCAAGCCAAAAGTCGATTAAAGTTTAAATCGATTTGCACAACTCTAATAAATACTATACTACTATAGGTCTGTTCCCGTACTTTTTAGGTAAAGTTTGGTAAACTAAGAGTAAACAAAAAATACTCTCTGCTATAGACAAAAATGCACAAAAGTACGGGAACGAAAAAAAAACACTTTTTCTTGCACGAAACAAAACGTCAAATTGTAGCGGCAATTGAATTTAAAAAACAAAGTGTCTGTGATTTTTAATAAACTAAAAATTGGTAAATCTTACAAGAAAATAAATAAATAATGAAAAAATTAAGCATATATTGTTCGTCTGACTACTTCTGAAGAATCTTCATCACCATTTGCATTATTCAGAAATAGCAGAAGCTCCTACATCATCAGAAGTTGAACACACACTTGCGTCATTAATCTGTGAAGAATGTTGTTAAAAATTAACAAAAATACAATTAATACATTTTCAAATATTTTTTAAAGATTTTCCATTTTAAATAACACTTATTTTTAAAAAAATTATTTTTTTATAAATTTAAAATTTTCAATATATTTTCACAAAAGAAAAACAGCTGAAAAACACCAAACAGCTGATTGTTTGATACTTTTACCATTTTTACCCGAAGAAAAAGTGTGGGCTGTTTCGTGCAAGAAGAAGACAATTACTCTCTCATCTCCCCTTTCATTTGCAAGTTTTTTTGTGTACGGCAACGCTTTTGGGCTGTTTTGGGTATATTCCGCGGTAAGTACGGGAACGGACCTTATACTACTATACGGTAATTGTTAATCAGCTTTCGAATTATATTTACTTTGCTACAAAGTAAGTCGGAAGTGGTGAATGAGAAATTAGTGAATGGTTAATTTAATACATTTGCTTTACTTCTTAGTACTCAACGTCTCTTCGAAACCGCTAATTACAAGTTAGCAATGTCGTCTATATTATGGTCATTTTACTGGGCACTGCGCCAGCACCAATTGGCAATATCAATTAGGAATACAATTTAACACATGCAGCGATATACGCAGCATTCGCTCCAATTGCTTGGCGTGTATTCTTTGCATGGATTGTATTTGTTTCACATATTGGTTACAAAAGTAAGGACGCAAAAACTTAAATGAAAATGCAAATGTTCTTATACAATAACTACATACTTCATTAATTTCTACTAATTTCGATTTAAGGAGACTTTTTGGTCTAGCGCCCTTGAATTTGATAAGTTTTTAGGATTTTTTTTTAATGAAATAATGAGCAATAGAACTTAATTTTGTAGATATATTTTATTATTTTAACAATATACAAAAATAAAAATAAATAAAAAATTATAGTTTTAAGTAAACTAAAATTGGTGTTACAGTTGCCCTCTTCAAAAAAACGGATCTTACTGGTGGGATATGTTTTGGATTTTCCACTGATCTAAAACAAAAAAAAAGAAGTTACAATCAGTATGAGTGTAGTAATCGCAGGAATTAAAATGAAAAAAAAATTAACAAAATGGCGCGTTGTTGAAATTTACGTTATTTTTGTATGTAAAAAGTAAGAAGTATTCAGGCTGTCAGTCACTCAAGGGGACCAACATGTATTTCGATACGTGCCGTAATTGAGTGATCTGATGGAAGTTTGGTCTATCACCTCCACGTGGTGACGGCCGGATTTCTGATATGTAACTGGCTAAGATAGCCCATGCGGAGGGAGCCTTCCCTAATCCAAGGTGTTAAGCGACCCGTGCCTATTGGATACTTTGGCAGCTAGGGGAGTAATTCTGGAAAGCCATCGGTGGCGGGTCAGCCATCTGACTGCATTAAATTTTCTTTTTTTTTGACAAATTTTATGCAGTCATTATGGTGGATCTGCTTCCTTTAATTTTCCAGGGTTAAAAATTAGGCTGTCTTTTTACGGAGCATCTCTGATATACGGCCGTCTCAGAAAGTAACGGTGGCCTTGCTATGGTATGGGGCGCTGCCGCGGTTGACCTTCCCTTTCCCCTTATCTTTATATCGTGCAGAAGGGGGGCTCTAATACTCTCCAAAGTATTAACGCCACCTCTGCGACGCCTACTGCTGCTTGCAATGATAACGTGAGGCTACATCAGTCTTCTTCTAACTTTGAAACTCGTACCTCGATGGGTCTTTCTAGGAACTCCATTGTTATGGAGGAGGTCAAGCTCGATAGACATCCTATCACAGCAAAGGCTGCGAAAGCCAGGCCAACTTATAGTTAGGCCGCGGCTAAAGCACTCTCTATTGCTGTGATAGGAAAGGCTGGGCTCAACCAACAGTTGAGTGATGCAGAGCTCAAGCACTGCAAAACCCAACTGATGCGAGCAGTGATATCCGCTGGTCCTGATGCAAACGCAAAAGGCTATGAGGTGATCAATGGAACCCTAAGGGTGAAGTGTTCATCCCAAGCCAATTTCGATTGGATCAGGGCGGCGGTGTCCAGGATGCCCAGTAAAGGGAGTACCAAATTCACTGTTTACAGTGGAAATGAGACTCCCAGAAAAGCGATCTGCTGGATTTCAGGCCCTGATCTGTCGACAGCAGATATGCTTTCCTGTTGGAGTGCCCAGAACCCAGGCATTGACACAAGGTCTTGGAAAGTCCTTTCGCACAAGAAGAGTAAGAACCGGGAGAATAAAGACGGAGCTTCTCTTGTTGTGCTAATGGATCAAGCCTCAGTTGATGTTTTGGGAACTAGGTACAACAATCGCCTAAGCCTCTTCTTTGGAGTGGTTACCTTCCGCATTTATCCAAAATGAGTGGTTCTGACCATCCTATCCGTTACTGTGCACTCACAGTAACGCAAATAAATCTGCAACACTCCAAGGCGGCTACTGCTTTTCTATGTAAACGCCTATCCATGTTGCATACATTCCCTCACATAACAACAATCCAAGAACCTTGGGTCCATAAAGGATGCATCTGCGGACTTGGTGAGTTGAAGGGGCGCACGGTTCTATACGATGAGAGTTCTAACAGACCTAGAACCTGTCTTATAGCATCTCCTCATCTTACAATTACCAAACTTGGTCAGTTTTGTGGCCAAGAAATGGTGGCTGCAAAGGTGAGTTTTCAAGGCAATCGAGAATGGCAACATTTTGCGAATTCTTCTGCCTACTTTCCATACTATGCAATTTCATCACCACCGCCAGCGATGGTTGTTGAATTTGTGGAGTACTGTGAAAGGATGATTTTGGGACTCATATTATGTTGTGACGCTAATGCACAGAATGTTATCTGGGGCAGCAGCAAGTGCAACGTAAGAGGGACCCATCTTCTCAATTACATACTGTCTTCTGGGTTGAACATACGAAACGTTGGGAACCAACCCTCTTTTGTGACACCTTTGCAGCCACCATACTTGAGGTTATTGACCTAACTCTTTCGAATGAAAGGTTAGTGCAGTCAATTACAAACTGGAAGGTCCTTAGAGAAGATTCTCTATCGGACCACAGATATATCGAATGTCAGTATGGCGTTGAAGTTAATCCTTTACCGTCGATAAGAAATCCGAAAAAGGCCGATTGGGCAAAGTTTAGGAAAGAATTGGCTTCATTAACTGGCGAGGTTTAGAAGCAGCGGTTGAAAATCTCACCTCTGCTCTTCAGACCAGCTTTGAGCGTGCCTGTCCCCCTCACCAACCTTTTGCTAGAATTCCAGTTCCGTGGTGGAGCAAGGAGCTGCAAGCCCTGCGGGTTGAGTCGAGAAAACTTATCAACAGGGCCCTCAAGACTGATCTTGATGAGCACTGGGATCTATATCGTCAAAAGCAGAAAGAGTATACAAAGCTAATTCGAGATTTGAAAAGGGCCTCCTTTAGAAATTTCTGTAGCGGTATTGAAACTATGTCTGCAACAGCTAGATTGGTGAAAATCCTCAATAAGGGTCAAGCCAACTGACTGTTGACTCAAAAAATCTGATGGCACTTTCACGGAATCAAAAAGTGAGATGATTAATGCTTGAATCTCACTTTCCGGGCAATCAGGTCTCTGTTGCTCAACATCCCACTTTTCCGGAAGTGGAGAGCGTTAACTCGACAGTTTCGCAGCGAAACTGGTGGGTTGCCAGCACAGTGGCGAATGAAAACGCGATAAGGTTTGCTATAGCTTCCTTTGACAGTTTCAAATCGCCGGGTCCGGATGGTATACTGGCAGTTGCTCTGAAAGAGCGTATGGTGCAATTACTACCGGTTTTCAAGAAGATCTTCATCTCCAGTTTGGCTCTGGCTCACATACCCCAACAATGGAGGTTGGTAAAAGTTGTATTCATTCCAAAAATTGGAAAGTAAACTATACCAATCCCAAAAGCTTTAAACCAATTAGTATGAGGTCTTTCTTGCTAAAATGTCTTGAGCGCTGTGTTGAGCACCGCATCCGTAGTGAGTCGTTATTTTTACATCCTCTCTCTTCATTTCAGCATGCTTACCAATGTGGAAAATCTTGTGAGACGGCCCTGCAAAATCTGGTAGGTCGGATTGAGCGGGCCCTCAACAGGAAAGAATACACTATTGGTATTTTTGTTGGTATATAGGGAGCTTTTGACAACGCGATTTTTGACGGCATGTGCAATGCAGCAGGTCAGCATGGAGTGGATCCGGTTCTTGTTAACTGGATTCGCTCAATGCTGTCACATAGACTTATGATGGTTCAAGCTGATTGTGGTCAATCTGTGACTTACGGCGTGAATAGAGGATGTCCCCAAGGGGGCGTACTCTCTCCACTGCTGTGGTGTCTGGGTGTCTATGTACACACGGGCCTATGCTCAAAAATATTACTTACTTTTTGTGTTAATTATTAATTGGATCTAAAATATAGAGTTGGCATCCCTGATCAGCACGCAGCAGTGCGTTTGCTGCTTCTCTTTTTTTCGATCTTTTAAAGTAACAACCAAGCAGGAAAATTACATATGCATTCAATAATATAATTAAAAACTTCCACAATACAAAGGTAATTAAAAAATTCTTTCTTTACCTGGTAAAGCAATTACTAGGTTTATGAAATTAATCCAAAAGGCATGAATAAAGTATAGCCAAGTACGAAGTTTTCTTATGCATTTACGTTCACACTCTCTACAGGGACGAAATCAATAAATTCATATACATACCAGCGATGCCAACTTGCTGGGAATTCCCCGATTTGCGGGGAATTTCACTTGGTGCGGGGAATCGGGGAATGAGCTGTGTTTTGCGGGGAATTTGAAGTCGTACAGCTTTTAGTAATTAAAGTCTGAAGAATATTTTTTGTCAAATTTTATGTAATGCAAAACATTTAACTTATGAAATACTTCATATTTTGGGTCTTAAAATCTTCATCTTTTCTTAAGCAGGCCCTGCAATTTATTAGTTTGGAGAAATCGATTTTTAAAAAGTGTGCTATTTCAAAGTTTAAAAATTTCAGAAAAAGCAGAGTGCTTTCGATTATAGCGACGAGTGTCAGTCAGGCCAAAACCGTAGCGCGGCTCTTCGACTTCCCTTTCGGCCGTTCAGAAAGGCTTAACTATGCCTTCGTCCAGCACCTCCTGATTAACTCTTAATCATTGCTGACTAATCTGTAAACTTACAAATTACGGTCAGCCATCATAAAGAAGATGAAGTATATTTTATATGTTAAAAACCGATAGTCAAAACTTTGAACCCGTTTTTCTCAAAACAAAGTTTCTGCCATGTCTTCTCTTTTGAAAACTTTGATGTCCTAAAGTGGGCTGAAGCTTATGTTAAGAATTCCGGAGTTAGTCCCATAAAAATTTGTTTTTGTAAAATGTTTATATGGAAAGTGCGTATGAAATAATACCAGTGTGGGGAATTGGATCGAAAATAGCGGAATTTCTAGAGGGTTAACGGGGAGAGAAAAAAAATTAGTTGGCATCCCTGATACATATACAAAAGAAATCACATTTGTTCTCTCATACTAGTTATTCGTCTAGCTCTTATGAGTATAGCATCAGCTCATATGTGTTTGTTGCCCATATGTGTCGAAGTGCACATCGCTATCCTAGGACATGCAATGTTAAAAAGGAGTAGAAAATGCAAGAGCTCTGGAGCAATAGGGAGTAATCGATTGCTCGCTTTGGAGCGCTCAATGATTACTCTTACGATCATCCAAAGTTCAACTGGGAGTAATGAGAAAAACACAACAGCAAATAAGTATACAGAACCATATACGTAATACTTCTATATTGTCAGTACAATGAATACCCAAACGCAAACATTATAGTCCAGACAAATAGTTATCTGAGCTGGACAACGGATTCCGCATCTTTCAAAAATGACATATAATTAAAAAAAAAAATCTCAAGAGCGGGTGAAAATTTTTTTTCAAAAAAAAGTCGAAATAAAGAAAAATAATTTCTAAAAATTTCAAATATGGTTTGCTGTGAATTTTTTAATTTGAGACAATTAAAGATAATCAGCCCTATTCTAAATATTCTTGGAATTAAATTCCTGGGAAAATTTGTTTCTTTTCTATGCATTCCTATAGGAAAAGAAGGAAAAAGAGACAACTTTTCCCGGGGATTTCATTAGGGAATATTTAGAATAGGACTGATTATCTCGCCGGTGCTACTTATGTGGAAACCAAAAAAAAATATCAATATTAAAATTTTTGCGTTTGTAAGAATATGAAGATTTGTATCAAATTAGCACCATTAATTTTTTATAGATGAAGCAGTGGAGCGAAAGTGTGTAGATGCTTGTTGCTTGTAAGATGTATGGCTGTGGTTATATTAGGAGTATGCTCTGCGAACACCATGAAATTGTTGTTGCACCGAACACAAAGAGAGAGTCTTCACTCGCTGTCACACCGAACACTAAAATGGAATACATCAATGCTTTCCTGCAGCTACAAAACCGCATTTAAGAACTTTCATTTCAATATTGCTTATCGTATACATCGTTGCACCTCTTAAGAAAATACAACAAATCAATACTCAAATTAAATACCTTATGCACCTGCTTATGAAAATAAAAACTTTTACAAAAATTCATAATTTTTTAAAGTGGCCCAAATTTTTATTCTGCATCCGCCCCTGAAGTCATTTGACAATTGTTTGTATGTTTACTTGTCAAATACACACATATACTTATACATATAAAACTTGCGCATGCGCGCAACTCACATTTGCACTAGACTTTCTCCCTTTGATTTCTGAATTCAAATACATTGCGCAGGTGGGTTACGAGCAATACAGAAGTATTAAATATATGTACAGAACGGTAGTGGTAGTTTTCTTTCAATATCTCTATTCAGTGAAGATATTTGGAATCAAATCTGTAATTCTTGGTAATGATTTCAAATATTAGTAGCTTATATAGGATATTAAAAGATTAAGAACTATCACTAAGATCACTGATGAGGAATCGTGGCGGATTCCGAAACGGCCGTCTGATTTGCCCGTCTCTGTATACACTGTTGTTGTGATGTGAAACACATAGAGTCTTATTTCTTGAAGTGGGTATAGACTGATCCCTATTGAAATATTTTAAAACGAAATATATTCTGACTCGAATAAAGAGAGACAACAAAATAACAAGGTCACAATAAGTAAAAGGGTCAATATTTTTCATTTTTTCAAACAAATATTGCGTAGCTGCAATCCTATGACAGGCTGAGTCGAAACACTCACAAAATCTGTTATCTAAATTTTGAATATATGATATGAAATCTTCGGGTAGCTTAACAAGGTTACATTTTTAAAAAGGAAATCATCAGAAACGACTCTGTTTGGTTGACATGTCAATAGATTAGGAGTGCCCACAAACGACTTTTTTAGGAGCTGCCTTGATGAGGAGGAGGAGGAAACGGTTTTTCGCTTCCTCTACAATTGCCTAGCTCTCGCCAAACGTAGGCTGGCATCTACAGGTCAACTCTTCTTTAACAATCCAGCTGATCTCGAATCTTAATTAATTTTTATTTTGAGTATATTATAGCAATTTTTCTAAACCTAAAGAGAAAACACTGAACCAAATATGAGCGACTATGCAGGTGTTACTATGTTTTTTTTTAGTGAATAAGTAAAAAAAAGCAGTTGTGCGGACAATTACATTTGTAAAACTTGCTAGTATAATTTCTGCTAATTTTTTCTTTCTTTCAATAGTTATTAGGAATACCGAAATTTATTCCTCTTTGATAGATCTATAAATTTTGGAAAGACAGTTTTTATATAGAAATAAAAATGTTTGAGATATAAACAATGAAATATAAATTTTGTGCACAAAACCGTTTTTTCCAAATTTTTGAGCTCTTGGGGCACCATTCCCCTTATCCAATTGACCTGAAAATTTACACAGATAAATTTTTGAGTAAAACGAACCGATGGAGGGGGTGCCATCAATAGATTTTTCGAAAATAAATTACTTTAAATGACTTCTTAAATTCACTAAAATAATTTTTATCAAAAATCTTTTTTAGGAGACTATGAAAATTAAATCTAGAGGTTAATTTTCAAAGTCATGACTTAAGTTCATGTAAATTTCGTTATTTGAAGTTATATATAAACAGGTTAATGAACACATGTAGTCATAAGAACAATGTATATAGAGATGAGCAATTCAGACGACCGTTTCGGAATATTCGGAGAACTATGAAATACAACGATTATAAAAACATTTTAAGAGACATTATACTTCCGTAGGTTAGCTTGGAAATGCCGCCTGATTGGACGTTCCTACATGATCATCCCCCAAAGTGCACGTCTAAATTGGTAAAAGCTTGCCTTGTAGCAAAAAAATTACAGCTTCTCATTTGTCCAGTACAGTCACCCAATCTAAACCCAATTAAGATCCATTGGATGCTCGTGAAGCGAAGGATTGGCACGAATACGTTTCAAAAACTGGAGGATCTGTATGAAGATGTTCAAAAGCAATGAAAGCGAGTTCGATCGATCAGGTGAAACATTTAATAGAGCCAATGCCACGTAGACATGCAACAATGATCGCTAATAATGGATATGCGACAAAGTTTTGAAAACTTTTTCGATTTTTCTTCAATTTTCACATTAACTTTTTCTAGTTGCAAATGTTTTGACCTCTTCAATTCAGACTTCAATGAATTATTACTTCTTTCTTTTTTTATTTGTAACATAATATTTTACTTTTAATTTTTTATAATAAATGGCAATAGTGTATAGTAGTGTAAACAAGTGTATTACTTTGTTTTGAATAAAAAATATATTTGATAAAAATTATTTTAGTGAACTTAAGAAGTCATTTAAAGTACAAGTATTTTTAGTTGCAAATGATATGACCGGCACTGTAGCTTAATGGTACCCTAATGCATGTTGTTCATACTCAAGACATCACTACCCAACAGCCTTAATCTGATTCTCGCGAACGCCGCTACATCTGACTGAAATTGGAGAAAACTAATATTGAATGCCTTTTTGGCTTTACAATTAAACACTTTAAATTAATAAAATAAAAAGTTTTCACTGCACAGTAATAAACAGTAGTTTTTTGTTTTGTTGTGATAACAATAATAACAATTTAACACAACAGACTTCATTTTAAACTGTTAATATTATTAAATCAAATAAAATACAAATTTTCACTTAATAAAAGTAATTTTTTCTGGTATGACGTCACAACCAGAGTTGGGTAGTAATGATTACATTAGAAGTTAAATTCCATCTCCATTCCAATTACAAGGAATAGTAATTGGTACTTTAATGCTTTCAATTCCTTAGTAATGGAATTGATAAAAGTTTCAATTCCATTACAAGGAATTGTAATCGGTAATTAAAATTTTTAAATTCCTAGGTAATGAAATTGAAAAAATTTTCGGGAATTGTATTTTGTAATTAAAAATATATCAACTCCTTAATGTAATTGAAAATGTATTTGAATAGAAATGAATTTTATATTTAAGTGTAACCAATTACTTTCTTGGAATTAAATTCCAATTTAGTTGAAATGATTCCTCAAAAGTAATTGATTCCCTTTTAGTTCATTTCCAAAAAAAACCAAAAATAAAAAATGTTCGGAACATATTTTAAAATGCTTCGAATAAGCCGTTACGAGCGAATCAATATAAACTGTGGGTCACCTCTCTCGTAATGGCTTATTAGAAGTATTTAAAAAAAAAACTTTCCAACTAAATTGGAATTTAGTTCCAAGAAAGTAATTGATTACACTTAAATATTAAATTCCTTTCGATTCAATTACATTTTCAATTCCTTTTAGGAATTGATATATTTTAAATTAAAAATACAATTGTCTGAAACGGAATCGAAAATTTTTTCAATTCCATTACCTAGGAATCTAAAGATTTTAATTACCGATTACAATTCCTTGTAATGGAATTGAAACTTTTATCAATTCCATTACTAAGGAATTGAAAACAAAAAGTACCAATTACTAATTACCTGGAATTGGTATTGTAATGTAATTGAATTTACCCAGCTCTGGTCACAACCAAATCAGCAGATTGCCAAAAAATGTAAACGAAATAACGGACCTGCGCAAGTCGTAATCTTTATTTCAATCATTCTTGCGTTGGCACTGTATGCTTAGTGTCTTCTCTCTCCTATGATTCCTTCGAGCCAGTTGTATAGTTCGCTCTCACGTACACAGCGGACTCTATGTGCTAGCGCCTTAAGACTTTAAATTTTAAGTTAAGTAACACTGTTATGGACAGGGCGTGGGCGAAAGCCTACGTTGGGCCCTTAAGCGGCACAGGTCGCCTAAATAGACGGCATGTTTTTTTTATTTTTATCTATTTTTTTTGTTAAATTTTGATGCCGCTGTTGTGGTTGGAAAGCCACAACAACAACAAAAACACGAAACGTCAAATGTGTGGAGCTTGTGGTAGGAATAGACCAGGGATGATTGGATAAGGTAGGGCTGGATCATGTGTGGATGTAAGATGAGCTTTTTGTGGATCGTATAGAATGAAAAGGAAATAGGAAAGAAAATATCCTAGTGATTCCGTTGGGGTTGCTAAGGAAAAGGTACGATTATGTTTTATATATAAGAATTAAGAGAAAACTGTTTTGTTTAAATTTAAGTATATAGAAATATTAGGTTATATATTAGGGTAGAACTAGAGAAACGGATTATTACTGTCTGAGAATTAAGTGCGGGAAGGCCATAGTGCCAGGAGTTAAGTGTGCAGTGTTATGTAAAAAAAAGTGAGAAATTAATTTTAAGTGAGCTGTATCGTCAACGTGTGGACATCTCCAGGAAAATTTATCGAGGGATCTATGCACCAAGTAATGTGAGTGATAGTGTATGTAAAGTAGTTAAGAGAACGTATTAGAAGTTTTTTTTTGTGTATTTGGTAGAGACCCAAAATAAGTACGGGTAGCTGAAGTGACTCCACATAATAACAGAATAGTCTGTGTACTCTTGAAAGCATTAGGGACTCGAGCTACAATAAAGGTATTGAGGATCCAGAGTTCCGGCCTCCCGCACGATAACACAGCAACCCATATTCCAAGGGGATGGTGAATATTTATATAAAGAAGCACATATACACACATAAACATATCAGCGAAATTGTATGTAACGAAATAATTTTAAAGTGCACGTAGTGACGTCACGTTTCTGCTAAGTCTTTTGTGTTGCATGTAGAATATTCGAACCAAGAGACGTATACCCATATTTAATATTAAGATCATTATTTATTTATTTATATATATTTAGTTTTTTTTTTGTTATTTTTATTTAAAGTTTTTTTTTGTGAGAGATTTTGTGATCCTACAAAATTTTAGCATTTTTTTTTGCATTTCTTTTTTTTTTTTGAAACAAACCAATTGGAAAATTTTCGTAAGCCAGGCAAACCAAATACCCGTACTTAGTACAAGATTATCCGGATAACGCCTATTGCGTAAAATACTGAGACCATATTTAATAGAGCTCTGTTGGGTAGAGTGAAGTGTCGGTTAAATTTTCTTGAGGCCGAAAAACCAAACGGCTATTTAGGGTATCTGGTACCAAGGTCTGAAAATTGAGTTAATCCTAGTACAAAACAAAGGAAAGTGCTAAAGTTTGAGGAGTTAAGTTTTTTTTTGATCTCTTTTTTGTGTTCAATGTTGAGTTAAGTTAATATTAGGATTTAAGTAAGATTTTTTTTTATGTATTTTCAAATATGCCAAATTCAAATATATCTGTATAAAACAAGGTAATCGAATGAATTGGTAATTTTTTTTATGGATAACGGTGGTGGATCGATGGTTGGAAGAGAAATGAGATGAGTGAAAGGTTGAGGGGGGGGGAGGGGGAGGGGGGGTTGGGGGCAAAAGGTTAATAGGCCAATTAAGGGCGCTACAAAAAGGATAACGAGGTAATGATAATGTAGCGAAGGTTGGGAGGGCGAATAAGGAAGTAGGAGCGGAACTGCAGGATAGAGAGGAAAACAATTTATTGAGTTGTATGAGTGTGACCTGTGCCGCAGACACACTTATTGTTATCCCCTCGACCTGGTGTGGCGGGTTAACAAACCCCCACCCGAAAACTCTGAGCTAGCTGGAAGGCCACATCAGGTACGATGACAAGGGGGAAGTAACAACACATCTCGTGTTATTGTTTTGAATCTATTTTTTATCAATATTACTTATCTTCGTTGCATTTTACACTTTTTGTTAAACACCGCACAAATGGCCGCGAAAATTTTTAGTAATATAAATTTTAATAGAGTTGTGAACGATTTTTCGGAAAAAGCTCTCTTTTGTGTCAGTTATGCCGTTAATAGCCAAAACAAATGTGTGAATTTTGTGAATTTTATGAAAAAACACTCCATTAGCTTATGATGTACCATACGTAAACGTTAATGAGTTTATATATTGTCTCGACTAGCTATAATTCATATTAATACTCCTGTCTTACCATCAAAATGTCTAGTCAAGCGACTTTTGCTAATGTCAAACTAAAAAATCCAACATTTTGTTGCTATTTGACGTGAATTTAATTCTATTTTGACTTTTATGTACTTAAAAATGGTGCAGGTTTAACTCAATAGAAGCGAAATAATTAATTTCATAAATATATATCGAGAAAATGAGTGTTTATGAAATTATAAAAGATTAAAATATAAAAGAATCGATTTGAAAAGAAAAGCATGAGCGAAAATGGGGAAAAAAATTTTAAGAATATTTGTTGTTTGCTGTTCAAAGTAGAAATATGCAAATTGACTTCGACATTAATCTAAATCGATTTTCAGTCGACTTTTAGCACAAAATTTTAACTTTTTACGATCGACTTTAAATTGCCAAACTTGATCGAAAGTCGACTTTTAATTTCGACTTTCAATGTAAAATTTTTTTAAAACTACCAATTCAGTTCTCACATTTATTTGAAATTTTACAAAAATTTTCCAACTGTGGATTTGTAGTACATGCATGTGCAGCTTAATGCACTAGTAATTTTTGACATTTTATTTTAAAATAGTCTCCCTCTTTAGCCTACTGTGTATTATTATACTTCACACAGCCATATGCTATCCCATGGCAGAAGAATTAAGATGGTAGATGCATTTTGACAAGTAAGAGGAACTTTGACAATTGGGAAATCATTTGTTTTGATACTATTCCTTTTTTGACAACAGCGTTGTATTTTCATGGTTCAATTTTTATATGGAGAATTAGTTTTTGCTTTTTATATTATTTATTAACTCTTAACATGTTCAAGGTATCTGCTAATAAAGAAAACAAATTAAAAAACATTATTTATATTTTTTAATGTAAATAAAATTTGGTACTAAGTAATAAAAGTAGTATTAAAAATCTACTATTAACTCTCTGTTTTGTACCCATTTCAAAAAATGCACCTCTAAAATGTTCCTCTTAATTGTCAAAAATTCAAATGGGCTATCCCATGCACTCGCACAAAATTTTCATACGAAGACGAATAATAAGTGTCAAATAATACCTCCGGAATAAGTAAAAAGACGATGAACGGAACAATGGGAGGGTTGGGGGGAGGGGAATGGGAAGGGATCGGCTGGTTGCACTAAGGTCATATAAACTGTATGCCATTTAAAATAAACCATTTACTTTAAATCACTTATTTTATATCCCATTCAATAAAAATAATAGGTGGAACATGTGTTCCATAAAGCTGCTTATAAATCTGGAAAATAAATTTTACAATAACCCACTTCTGCAAAACCAATGTATTTCTAAAAATCTGATTTTGACTTGCACGCAACGGTTCATATATTGTGAATACATACACATCATAAATAATTCATATCAAAATTCTTTTGTTTAGTTTTTTTTTATTCCATACAACAGAAATTCGAAAAAAGTCGATTAATCGATTTTCATGAACTTAAAAGGTCGATTAATCGACTTTGAATTTCTGATCATTTCAAAAGTCGAAAATCATTCGATTTTGACGTCTGTCTATTTAAAAATAACGCAAGTCAAACTTAATAGAAAGGAAACAATTTATTTCATAAACATATTTCATAAATATGAGTATTTTTGGAATTATGAAAGCAAAAATAAAAACCACCGATTTCAAAATAAAAAAAAAGTACCTTTGAAAATGGCGTAAGTTAAACTTATTGGAATTAATTTCATAAAGATATATCGAGAATATGAGTTTTTATGAAATTATAAAAGAAAAAAAAAAATGAAAGAATCGAGTGAATATGTGGGGGAAAATGGTGAACAAATTTAACGCATATTTATTGCTTACTGTACAAAACATTTTGAAAAATGAAATACTTAATCAAAATTTGCCTATTTAATATTTTGAGAGTCATCAGCTGCTCTGACACGAACATTGCTATGAATTATAGCTAATCGAGACTCTATGTTAGATCCTAACCATAATAAGTTAACTTCACATAGTGTCTCGACTTGCTATAATTCATGTTAATTTTCCTGTCTTACCATCAAAATGTCTAGTCGAGACAACTTATGTTAATGTCATACCAAAAAAATCTAAAATTTTGTCAAGACACTACTGCTGCTATCAATCCTGTCATGAATTTGAAGTTTCACTCGATTTTGACGTTTGTCTATTTAAAAATGGCGCTAGCCAAACTTAATAGAGTGAAACAATTAATTTCATAAATATGTATCGAGAATATGAGTTTTTATGAAATTATAAAAGAGTAAAAGATATAAGAATCGAGTGAATATGTGGGAGAAAATGGGAAACAAATTTAAAGCATTTTTGTTGTTTACTGTACAAAGCATTTTGTAAAATGAAATGCTTAAACAATATTTTGAGAGCCATCATTTGCTCTGACACGAACATGAACATTGCTATGAATAATAGCTAGTCGAGACGGTATATCAGCTACTCTGACATGAACATTGCTATGAATTATAGCTAATCGAGACGCTATTTAGCATAACAACATTGTGTGGATAGAGCGCAGTACTGTTGCCCCAGCAAAATTTTTTAAAATTTGGAGATGGTAACATTATTATTTCATACATTGAAAAAGGGAACAAAATGGAGGAGAAAGTTCAGTCAACCTTCCCAACTTGCAGCTGAGAAATCGAAATCTGAAAATATATGTTCGATAAGTGAGATTGTTACAAAAAGTGCGTAAACTTGTAAATTAATTATTAACAATACACCATAAATCGTATCGCCTTCTTGATATTCGTGTGTAATTTAGTGAATACAAATTTTAGAATTTGGAGCAACGCCGTGAAAAAGCTATAAAAATAGCTAAGTGATTGCGACGTTCGACTCTTTAAATTTGTGTTTGAGTTAAGGTGTAGAAAATTACAACAAAAAATAAAATTGGTATGTTACTTTTGTCGTATATTTTGTAAACAAATGAAAAAATATATTGTAAATAATGGCTATTTAATACAGTATGACACATCGAATAAATGCACTTTTGAAAATGTCATGTGCGATGATTAATGGGCTGTCGTACGATTTTTGGTTTTTTGTGTAACTGTTTGTCGCCAATGTGACTAGTTTCAACATTTTTAACATTTGGAATTGTTTTCTTTAAATTTTTTTAGTTAATACCTGTTTTCATTTATTTCTCAAATGCATGGTAATACTATTGTTGTGGGACAGCTGCTCTGAAGCAGGGTTGCTTCCGGACATTTAGTACTAGTAGTGTTACAAATTCGTACAAATAGATAATGGCACAAAAAGAGATTGGCTGATGCTGAACACAATGCCGTTAGTAACACAAAATAATAAAGTTGATTTTAAATTCAACTGTTGAGATGTTTTAATATGGGAAAAACGTAAAAAAAATCCACTATTAAATACAAAATCGACATTATTTCCTTTATTATTAAGAGCCAATGGATACGGCAGTAACATTATCGCAGTAACTTATATCGCATGCATTCTTATGAAAACAAACACATTGGCTGCAATACAGTGACACTGCAATACAACAGCAATTGCCGTAGTCATTTACAATATATTTCTATTGTTGACCTACGACCGAATGAACTGTAAAATTATCAACAGTGGAAATAATTTCGTTTTGTGTCTTAATAGTAAGTTAATTTATGAAAAATTTAAAGAAAAATTTCTGTTGTAATTTTTGTGAATGGATATAGGTGAAAAATTAACTGAAGAAGCGAGATTTGTCGTTGCCGCGTTCAAGTCGTAGTTAACACAACAACATTTGCTAAAGATGACAAAGTCAGCATACACGATGAGAGAAACGACAGGGGGATAGAAAATTTAGCGAGCATCAATTCATGAACCTTCAAGAGGGAATGTCCAAAAGTTTCTACACGGCAAGTTTACTTGTCGGCAAGTCTTGTTAGTAGTCAAGACAGGAAACACGAGAGGAGACGAGGACAGACTTGTGCGTATCGGCAAGTTTTCTTTTGTGCTATTCGTCTTTGATATTTTTCTTTATTCTTATTTGTCGCGCATTGATTTTGGTTTCTTATTGGAAAAAATAAACAGTTTTCATTTAAAATTTCACTTTTTTTCTATTAATCTATTTATTTTTATTTAATAAAATGTAAATAAAATGTTTTTCGCAACACGAATGACAGACAAAGTAAAAGCAGAATTGTCCAAGAAATCTTGCTGTGTGGAAAAGCAAGTTGCAAGTCCAAAAGAGAATTGGAAATTTGCCGACAAGAAAACTTGCCGTGTGGAAAAGTGGGCTCACCGCTACATGCAAACACATTTTCGTGTTGTGCTATGCTATGTTGTTCTGCCTTTTCTGCGAAAAAGCGCGAAAATTGAAAAAGAATGAAGTACTTGATATTTAAAATTGAACATTCGTAATGATAATTCAGGCTTCCATTGAATTTGGAAAAAAATTCTAGATTTAAAAATGTGTCTCATTATTGACATAATTGGCATTTTCAAAAGTATTTAACTTGCAGAACTGTACATTAAAAACAGAGAATCATTATAAATGCAAATCTCAAATCAATATTGTGTTAATTAAATTTTAGAAATGAAAGTTGACATTGCGTATGGACGACTAGAAAATTAAACTTTTTTATTGTATTATCACCGATGTGAACTCAACGACGTGTACGAAAACCACTGAAGTCTAATAGCAAAGAACATAGTGGATATTTACAAAAACAAAAGACCGTTAGGCGCATCAGTGAGTGGCCTTCGACAAAAACAAAGCCATATCAGCTGATGAGACCGTTTGAGCAAAATTATTAACCCAGTTGATGCTAAAGAAGTCATTCAGCAGTTAGATTGAAATTCCAGCATAGCTGTAGTAAAAAGCAATAATTTTTAAGTGCTTTTTGAAGTGAAACCTCTTTTCTCTTGTCCCTAGAGTAAAACCAACGGGATGTGAAGTCGCGCCTAAGTTTGCAATGTGACATAATTTTGTCGAGCAATGCATGAGGGGCTAAATATCAATATTCCGTAACTGTATTCACGAGCAAACTATATAATAAACGATTCATAAATAGTTTTAATTCAATATAACATACTAATTACACACACACGCCTATGGCAGAAAGAACAATGTGTAGCGTCGCCATCTTAAAGTTTATGACAGTTATACATTTCATATACAGATGGCGCAAATGTCCAAGGAATTACATGAAGATGTCGCACACAAAAAGAGTTCGCTACAATTGTCATCGACATTACCGGTACAGAGTTGCAATTTTTAAACAAAATATTTTAAAAACGAATCATTTATATTTTTGTTACTTTATGTTATAAATAAATTTTCATAAATTAAAAATAAGTGGAACTTATTCTGACTGATAATATGTAATAGTAATATACAAGAACAAAAATTAAAAAGAAAAAACTATTACTTTATCAAAAACCTTGAATTTTATTCCTTGGCGGTTGCACCCCACCCCCTTGACGAATGTACCCCATGACTGGGGCACTTTTACCATTTTGGACTACTTGGAAAATTATCAAAAAAAAATAATGGAAATCATTAAGAAAATCAACTCATAAAGATAACAGATGAAAGCTAATAAATGTAAATTTCTAATTAAAAAATAATTTAAAAAAAAAAACTATTAGTTTAGCCTGGACAACACTTTAAAAAAGTACAAAATAGTACAAAAATAGTAAAAATGAAATAGAAAGAGTGGTAGAAATAATAATAAAAAATAGTAGGAGAAAAAGTTGTAAAGAGTAGTAAAAAAGTAGTAGAAAGTAGTGGTACAAAATAAAAAGAAATTGTAGAAAATATGTGTTAAAGAGATAGTAGTAAAATATTAGTTGAAAAAGTAGTAGAAAATGAATGAATAGCTATGTTTCATCCTCCCGCCCAAGAAAATATATTCTGGCTAAGTCGTTCGGAAGCTACACGCTTATATACACACAAAACTACGATTTTATATATAAAGATGAAGTTTTGCTATGCGCTGCTATGCTAAGTTACGTTACTTTAAGTTTCTATAATTAGACCTTTAATAGGAGCTTTTCCCTCTTTGGTGTTAATTTCTTTTCACTGAAAAATATAAAATGAATCCTAAGTTTTTGCCGGCGTCAAAAGAAATATAAAATTTGACATCGACCTTTTTAATTTTGCGCAATTACATCTTTGGTGCGTTCCGGTTATTTGTAGGAGACGTTTTAAAATGCTATGCATTGTAAATATTTTATAGTTTATATATTATTATTAGAGACTATGAAACTGAAATCTAGTTCATATTCCATAGTTTGACTTTACTTCATCAATACTTAACAGTTCAAGGTTTGTTAACGGGTTTAATGAAACGTCATTTTTTGTCAAAATGACTAAGTGACTAAGACCCAACAATGTATAAAGGGCAGGCATATCATACAACATTCTATATAAGTATTAGATGTTTGAAAATGTTACCCAGGTTACCAAGGTTTTTGTTTTCAACTATTCAAGTTTTCAATTGTAATTCTGGGTAACGTTTTCAAATATTTAACATTTATATAGAATGTTGAAATGCTAGTAAGAACCATCATAAAGATGATTTGCCTGCCTTTTATACATTATTGCGACTTTGGCAAAAAAATGACGTTTCATTAAGCCCGTTAACAAACCTTGAACTGATATTTTATAGTATGGAATTGTAGACTTTGTATGTTTGCTTTGAAATTGACGTTTTGGAAGTAAGCCTTTGTATCCAAGACACATTTAGCAGGGTGATGGCAGCGGCAACTCTTCCTTTTCTTTTATTTTTATGAATAGTTTCTGAACTGTCAAAATCTTTGTTTACGGTTTGCATTTGTTTTTTGTGTTTTTTCTGGGTCTTTGCAATATCAAAGCAGTATGCTATTATTCTATTGTTGTACTTGTAAGCACCTGGTTATATTGGTGCTCGGTGTTCGACGAACACAAAACATTTTTATTTATTTATTTATTTATTTATTTCAATTTCATCAATTAGAGTACATGCTCTTAAAGACTACTAGATATTCTAAATGCTAACTTAAATAATAATTAACTTAAATGAAATATTTAAGTTAAGTATTGCAGGGTCATAATTAAACTATTTTTAAATTTACATCGATTTGAATGATTATAAAAATCTAAGTAGCCGCAGACTTCATTTGCTTCCCTTAAACAACGTGTTATAGGCTCATTGCGGCAGTAGTTTACTCTATGATAAGGTTCATAAAAAAGACTTCTAGATCTTAAGTAACGAGTAGGACAATAAAAGCCAATTAATTGAAGCAGAGGTGGGCAATCAATATGATTGTTAATAATGTCTCTAACAAACATAACAGAGAAGTATTTACGCCTAACTTCAAGAGATTGTATACCAAGCAAGAGACATCTGATTCTATAAGATGGCATATCAGTATTCCAGCGCAATTTATGAATGGCACATCTCGTAAATTTTCTCTGAGCCCTTTCAATTCTTAACGACTGAATAGAATAAAAAGGATCCCAGATAATGCTGCAATACTCCAATATAGACCTCACAAATGAAAAATATAAAGCTTTGAGAGTATAAGGATCTGAAAAATCTTTGGAGTTCCTTATAATAAATCCAAGCATAGATCTAGCTTTAACTATTAAGTAGTCAATATGCTTGGAAAAACACATTTTGGAATCAAAAAGAACCCCAAGATCACACTTTTCGTTAATCCTAATTAGTGCTGTATCGTTTAAAATATACTGAAATCTAACTGGAATCAAAATTCTGTGAAAAGATAAACTTTGGCATTTGGAAATATTAAGGGATAACTTATGTTTATCACACCAAATCAACAACCTAGACACATCATCCTGAAGCCTCGCACAGTCACTGATGGATTTGACACTACAGTAAAGTTTCAAATCGTCTGCATACATAAGGCAATGAGAGTGGCGAAAAATTCTAGGGATATCATTTACAAATAATAAAAAAAGAAGTGGGCCTAGGTGGCTGCCTTGAGGGATACCAGAAGTGACCTCAACTACTTCCGATAAAGTGTTATTTATGCGAACGAACTGAGTACGTCTAGACAGATATGATTCCAACCATTTCAACATACTTGAGTGAAATCCCATTGATTCTAGTTTTCTGATTAGCATTAAATGATTTACTCTATCAAAAGCTTTACTGAAATCCGTATAAATCACGTCACACTGATAACCATTTTTAATATTATTTAGCACGAAGTTGGAAAAAATTGTTAGGTTCGTAGAAGTAGATCTGCCCTTAACGAATCCATGTTGATAGGGAGAAATAACTTCTTTCAGAAGGAACATAAGTTTTTTGTAAACTAATTTCTCAAACAATTTAGGAATAGCTGGAATCTTACATATTGGACGATAATTAGAAACTTCAGCCTTGGAGCCAGATTTGTGAATGGGAATAGTATACGATTTTTTCCAAACCTCTAAGAATTCACCACGAGCAAGAGACCGATTAAAAATAATTAGCAATGGAGGAGCTAGTGCAATCGCACAATTTTTTAATAAGATTGGAGGAAGGCCATCAAAACCAGATTGTTTGTCAGAGTTTAAGCAAGTGAGCTCTAGAGTCACTTCTTCTAAGGTTAATTGCAAATTACCAATATTAACCAAACTAGAGTTCGAATACTGGTTTAAATCTCTAATGGCAGAAGAAGGGACATAAACAGAGCGAAAAAAGTTTGCAAAGAGATTGCAAATTCTGGAGATCTCAGAAGACGTTTCTCCATCAAAGTGCATTATGTCTGGAATACCAGAGGATTTCCTTTTATTATTGATGAAATACCAAAAGCTTTTACTGTGAGATTTCAACTCAGTTTCGACACTGAGGATATAGTTTTTGTATAAAAATTTTCTGAAAGATTTGTATGCTTTATTTTTCTTGTTATTAATATTAATTAGATGTGAATTAAACCAAATGGGTTTAGTGGAACTTTTTGGCAAAACAGTAGGAACAAACATATTGATTGCTTCATCTAGCTTTTCAGAAAAGATACTATAGTCTTGAGCCAAATCAACATTGTTTAAAACAGATATCCAGTCTACAGAATTAATAAGACTAGAAATGCAATTAAAATTTGCCTTTTTAAAGTTATACTTAGAAAAACAATTGTAAGGAAGCTTCAAAAGGTTATAAAATTTAAAAGACGCACATAAAGCTAAATGATGTATGGAAGTAGAGAGAGGGGGTGAAGTGAGGCAGTTGACTTCGGCTTCAAATTCTTTATCAACAAAGATTAAATCTAAAAACCGATTCAACCCATTTTGAAACTTATTAATTTGACAAAGATCGAACTCAGCAAGAGTGTCCAGAACCTCACATTCACTCTCACTCGATACATTAAAAGGTATTAAGCAACTAAGATTAGAATCATAAGACCAATTCACATTAGGAAGATTAAAATCTCCTAATATAATAATATTTTGCTTATCGTTTAAAGATTTTAAAATTGAGCAACAGTTATCAATGTGTATTTTATACATTTCAAAAGGACTCTGAGGAGGTATATAACTTATTATTAAGAATATTTCATGAGAATGATTAATAATAATTTTAATAATAACTTGATCGATGTCGTAGATCGTTTGGGTTGTAGATGACGGCAATTCAATTTGAATGCAGGAGAGCGATGTGCGAACTGCAATCAAAACACCACCCCCCATTGATAGCCCTGTAGTTTGAGAGCATCTATCCTTACGAAATACGTTATAGAGTTGACTATCGAACATTTCAGAATTATAATGGCCTCCAGTGAGCCATGTTTCAGTCAAGGCTTTGACATCAAATTGAACTGATGATGAAAAAAGCAAAAGAGAATGTAATTTTGTTCTAATGCCACCAGTATTCTGGTAATAAAGCTGAAATTCTTCATCGTTGGGAGCTCCAGCTTTGATTTTCGAAGGCAGAACATCAATAGATGGTTTTTCAATAAATGGCAGTCCAGTTATGCGTTTGGGACTGGATCTCAAATTCTTTGAAAAAAAATGAAAAGGACATACTTTCACTTCAGCAGGCCATAGCTCAGGTTTAAGCAATTTAACATACAGAGAAGAAATAATACCAAGTTTAAACGTGATTCTTTTGATAGAGTCGATTGGAGCATCCCTCTTGACCAACTTGTAGCATGCAAAATGTTTAGAGTCAATGCCTGTTTGTTTAGCAATGTATGTAACTATGTTTTCAGCAGTGACCGATGGCAAGAATGATGACAGGTGAAGCCATTTTTTATTGATAGCGACATCCAGTTCAGTATTCGAATTAGAACCCAGAACAATGGATCGATTATTACGATGTTTACGATTGGCGTTCACAACGGTCCACCCAGTAATATTACCACTGGGAAGTGCAGAATAGTGGTCTCGTGATCGGTGAAGGTGGTTACATTCAGCTCGTTGCAGAGTTGTTTTTTGTCAAAATATACTCGTTTTTTTAATACTATTTTATATGTAATGATACTGTTTCTGAAAATAACCCATTGCCACCCTGAATACTCGGCGTGCTCGGTGTACAATACACCGAGCTTATCGTGTTCGGTGTGAGAGTGAGTACAGATTCTCTCTTTGTGTTCGGTGCAACAACAATTGCATGGTGTTCGCCGAGCATACTCGCAATATAACCACAGCCTAATGCTTCTACCAACATAAGCCTTGTATTCAGTATGAATGTAAGACGACGAGCTGTTAAATTTTTAATTAAGCATAAGTTAGTGTCAGTTTTTTGTGTGTACATTGTTTTTGTGTGCTCCCATTATACACAAAAAACTGACAATGCCACTCCCGATACGCTATTGTTATTTAGGCTTTAGTGATGTTTTGTTTAGGAGTTCTAGTCAATACGCTGAATACAGGATGGATAGGGAAGGCCCGGATTAGCTACAAATATTAATGTAATATCATTACTCCCAAATATTTAATTGAATTTACTCTCTCAATTAAGTTACCGTTAATCTCAATAGCCATGCTATTTTTTATATTAATCTCCATTATTTTGGGTTTTGTTCATTTAGCTTTAATTTATTAATTTAATCTTCATCACCTTCAGTTTTACTTTTGCATTCATGTTCATTCACTCTTCGGCGTATATAAGTGTATATATACATATATACATATATATATATATATATATATACATCTGTGGACATTATCACTTTGCAGTGTTTTGCAACTCTTGGCAATGTATATTATAAAAAAGAGCATTCAAAAAACTGAACCGTGTGGGACACCTATGTTAACATTCATAAAGCTTGAGACATTGTTACATATTTTTGTGCATTGTAATCAATTTGTCGGGTAAATCTTAAACCACTTAAGCTCTACATTCAACCCCATACATATATAGTCTTCAGCGAACTGATCGCAACAAACCAAGAAACGTATTTTCCCAACAAAACGTACATAAAAACGGATACATCCGCTTTACTAGTACGAAAACAGTATGTTTCTATATCTCCTTGTAAACCAAAAAATGGATATTACCGGCTAAACGTATGTAAAAACGGACGTACCCGCTTTGATGCTATGAAACCGTCGTGTTTCTATATCTTCAAAACGTGGACGCACAATCTTGTATAATAAAGAGAATGAGAGCCCGCAAAACGTATTGTAATTCTTTTCAGTTGCGTGAAATTAATTTGTAAGCAAAGTATATTAAAATTTCCATTTTCGGGAGATTAATCAAAAGATTTTACATTGTGTATTAAATTTAAATAAAATATTTATATAAAACTGTTGTTCGTAATTTTTTTTTTTAGGTATATATTGCCAAGTTTTATAAATTTTTATAAATATGAATGTAAAAAAAATTAGTGAAGAGGGAGGCACTAGAAATATTTAATACCATGAGAATAACAAAAATTAAATATAGTTTCGGAAATAATTTACAACCGCCAAATTGAAAGACCGAGTTTAATTTTTTGCCTTAAGAAAACAAAATTGGTCTGAATGATATTTATGTAAAATTTGTTTACATTCTAAAACCTCATTTATGTATCTAAAACTTTTGAACATGTCCTTTGTCCTCTCTTTCGAATATAAATTTATTTCTACTTGATCTATGTATGTTAACTAAAATTATATAATTATTTAACTAAAACATTTTGTAAATATGTTTTGTATATGAAACACGTTGATTTAATAAAAATAAATGAATAAAAAAACGGAGCACGTTGTTTGGAACTGGGAAGAGTAAATAACTTACGTTTTTATACGTTCGGAAATGGTACCTTGGAGCACAGTTCAAACTGCATGTTTTAAAGCCTTCCAAGTAGTATTTTTATATATTTTTTTCCAGGAACTTTTTTATACCATTTTTCTGGCACGTTTACGGATTAACATACGTAAAACTTACCATTTCCAGTCCGCTTTCGGATGCGGAAACGTGTGAGAGTATTCGTCTTTACGGTACTAAACCGAATGGTTTGTTTGGAATTTATCGCATTTTTTTGTATTAGTGACTCTTTTACTGAGGTAAAAATTTTATCTTTCTATGAGTTAGGAAATTCTGCTGCCATTAGTGAAGCTGTTCAAGTTATCAATTAAGAGTCTCGAACTAATTTTATCAAAATCCGTTTTATTTTTTTATGTCTGCATATACGTTGTAGGTCATATACATATATCAAGTTGAAATCTGAATTTTAGTGTTTGGGGGTTTTATATTTGTTCGCTATTGTGTGCGTAGTCAACGGAGTCTCTAATGTCTTGGACACTCTTTACAAAGTATTTGTTAAAGTTATTTAGGTTAGGTTAGGTTGGAGTGGCTGTCGAGAGACACACTTAGGGCTGAACGACCTATTGTGATACCACATAGTTGGACCTACAGTTTAACGCCGATTCCGAACGGCGGTGTGGCAATTTTTTATTGACTTGGTGGTTTTGCCATTACCTACCAATGTGTGTACTTGTACACTATCTTATAATTCTCATACACTTCATATTGATAGTGAATATAAGAAAGTTATGAAAATTAACCACCAGACGAAGACGGGAATCGCACCCGAACCTCCCTGATGAAAGTCTAGTGCACTAGACTATCGAGGTCGTCTAAAGTTATTTGCTACATCAAGAGTACTTGTGGATTCATAATTTAAAAAAAAAACACACACCTTTTATTTGCTGCTTGCTTTGTTTTAACACTTGATTCTTTAATACATTCCACATCTGCTTTGGCTCATTTACTTGATCATTTTTTTCAATGTTATTGTTTTTAGCATCTCTTACTTTTACTTTGTACTTGTTTCGAGTTTGTTTATAATTATCCCAGTTTTACTTTGGTCAGTTTTAGAAGACATATTTTCTGTATTTAATTGGCTTGTAAATATATCTTGGTACTATTTTAAACTTTTAATTTCATAACATTCAATATGACTGCACCCAGAGAAATACTTACTTGGTTCGAAGAAAAACGGCTATAAAACTGAGGAAAAATGGGAATGATTTGGCGCCATAGAAACGGTTTCCTCATTTAGATATATAAAATTTCTTTGAATTGAGGAAATATTTTTCAAATATGAGAAATTGTATATAATTTAGGTAAAATTTTCCTCAGTTTGAGGAATAATTTTCCATAGATTAAAGTCAATTTACTTTTTGGAAAAGAAATCCTCAATTTATGGAATATTTTCTACAATGTTGTTTTAATTAAAAGGCATAGAAATCATGTTTTTTTTACTTGTATTCATTTATTATTTTATTTTTAATAAGAATTAAGGTTTACATTCATACGTATTTTTACAAACACTACAGGCATCGTCGCCTTGAAATGATCAAAAGATCCTTATGGCCACCAAAAAATTATAAATTGAACTTTATTGAAATTTATATCTTTTGAATATATTTTATTTTTTCACAATATATATATATATATATTTTTTCAAAAATTATATCAATAGCCACAAACCACTTCGCTTGAAATAGAGAGGCCGACTTAAAAATTCAAAAGAAAAACAAAGCGTACGCGATTATCTGCTAAGGCCAAAAGAGTAAAGCTAGTTTGTTATATTCATCATAATCTTTTAATTCCTTTTTTTTATTTCATGTAAAACAATATCGAGAAGAGTCGATTAATCGACTTTAAAGGATTTCAAATGTAGATTTTAACCCATTGGTTTTCAGAAGTTGTAAACCAATGGGTGCATTCACGAAACTCATCAATACCTCAACAGTTGCGAAATTCTATTGTGAATAGCACAATTTTTAGCGAGCGAGCGCCATTTTTGGTAGCGAAAAATTTTTATGGTACTTTTTATCGGTTGATTTTAGTACAGCGGCTTATGCTGTCATAATTTACTATCAGGGATGTATTTTTAGTATTTATTGGCGCCGTTTGCCTTATTGTGAATGCTTAAATGAAGAAGAATGACAGCAGGAGGAAAAACCGAATGAGCAGAGAACACGGAATTATTTACAGCTTTTTAATTAAAGTTAAATTAAGTCTCAAAAACTGGAAATTAACGAAAAAGTAGAAGCTGCAACAGAAAGTAAATAAACTTAAACACATAGCAACATTTTTAATTATCCATTCATACAATTTTGTTTTTAGAATACCTACCGATAAATTCTACTTCAAAAGAACACGTATGGATTTCCAAGAGTACAAAATTGTTGTTGCAACTATATTCTGAAAGGAAACACAGGTTCCGTGATCCAAAAGTAAAGAAGAGAACTTTGTGGGTAGAAATGGGAAATGAAATGAGAAAAGAAGGTTATGAGGTAACCGAAGATGTAATCGATCGCAAATGGCGAAATATGAAAAAAACATATCGAACTGTTAAAGAAAACAGTAGAAGCACAGGGAAGGGCAGAGTGAAATGGGAATATTTCGAGACTTTTGAAGAAATATTGTCTGATGATCGTACAATAAATTTTGGGCCCACGATTTCTTCATTAACAAAAAAATCAATTTTACCAGAATCATCTATTTTTACAGCATCCCCATTTAATACAGAGAATATTACTGCATCAGCAGATTTATCATTTCTTAATGAAACCTCTTCAACATTCACACAAGTGAATAACAAAAGTTTCGATAGAAAGACAGACAAAAAATACAAATATGAAAAAAGACCTACTTTTAATGGAGCAACAACGTACAGAATCTATCAACAAATTTGCGAAGTCTCTTGAAGAATCTAATAGAATTCAAGAACAAAGAAATATGCTTTTGAAAGAATTTATGGATAAAATACTTGGAAGTTATTCAACCCAAAATTAAAACTATATTTATTTTTACTTATATAACTTATATTACACATTGGTTGCGCACATGAAATATAAATTATGCACGTGAAAGTAGAAGTGAAATAGACTTGCTGTGTTGTTAGTTTATTCGCAGGCAGTAATGGCAGTATTTTTTTTTTACACACATTCTATATTTCACCAAGTGCTGTCGCATAGTGTTATATATCGTTTATATAGTTCATTAGATTATGAAATGTAATTTAATTGAATAAAAATTTAAGAATAAAAAAATGGCACAGAATGATGTTATATGCTAATCAGTTTTGTTTTATTACAAGCTTCTTGCTATAGCGTTTCTCTTCTCGATTGCTTCGTTCATTCCAGATTGATTTTGGGAAACATTTTCTTCAATTGTATCAACTGGAATTTCATCACAATGTTCTTCTGATCCATCTTCAAATCCGCCACAATTAATTATAAAATTATGCAACATACAAGCAGCAGCTATTATGTGGTTTGCGAAACCGACATCACCAACATCCAAGTACTTCAAACGTCTAAATTTCCCTTTTAGTCGTCCAAATGCTCTCTCAATAACAGATCGTATTGAACTTAGCCTCATATTGTATCGAACATTGCATGCAGAGAGACGTCCATTGTCCTGAAATGGTGTCATCAATGGCTACGCGAAATTGATTCTTTGGGTCAATAATTTTGGTGAATAAATCACTATATTTAAAGACTTGTGCATCATGCATTCGTCCAGGCATTCCAATGAATACATCAACAAATCGAGCATTGTGGTCACATACTCCTGTAACAGATATCAAACATGCAAAAAAAATTTTAGTGATCTGAATATCTCGTAGTCGTACCTTGCAAAATTATTGAATGAAACTGTTTCCTATTGTAGAAGTCATTTGCATTTCCAATTGGTTGCTTTATCGGAATATGACATCCATCTATTGCGCCAACTACTCCACGTATTCTACAAGAACGTTCCTCAAATATCTTAAAATTAGGATAACATGTTAGATTGATTTGAACAACAAGAATTCTTGCAAGTCTAACCTGAGACGATTTACGCATTTCTTGCACATTTGGCCACTTCACAAACTCTGGCATTAATTCAGCCAAAATGAATACTAAAAATTGAAAATTGCATGCAACTGAACTGAACTGGTAGGAATATTAAATCTATCTCCAGCTGCAAGGAAAGACTCTGGTTTGCTCAGTAACCAAACTGTGAACAGCAATTTCTTTTGAAGGGAAATGTTGTCGATGGGTTGTGTTGTGCCAAGTAAGTGGTGGCCAACTGTAGTCAGCAAAGCCTCGAATGTACTTTTATTCATCCTAAAGTGCTCCTTAGGTTAGGTTAGGTTAAAATGGCTGCCAGCGAGCGCCAGCACACTTAGGCCAGACAAGCCCATTGCGATACCATACAAAAGGAGCGAAGTCCCTATCCCTCTAATTCAGGCCATTTGAACCATTGAGTACCTTTCAGGAAGTTAAGTAGGTGTCTGATTTGGATGTTAGTCAAGTCTTTAAGGTCATCAAAGACAAAATTGTCCAGATGTTTCTTTCGTACGTGAATCAAAGCTGGGCATTTGCATAAAAGATGAGTTACAGTTTCCTGTTCTTCCTCGTTGCCACAGCTCCTGCAATGATTTCTATATGGAAGACCCAGTCTTTCTGCATGTTTTCCAAAGGGGCAATGTCCAGTAATCACCCAAGTCACAGTACTGATGAAGTGCCTGTTGGTATGTATCAAGTCATTTATCCGGCGACTATCCAGCTTAGGCCAAATGAGTCTAGTAGTTTTGCAGGTGTTTTTCAGTGACCACGTTGCCATAGGGACGCCTATGTGCTCCTTGTCAGGAGTGATTTGCAACAGTGTTCCTTTTCTAGCCAACCCGTCAGCAGTTTCGTTCCCCGGTATACCTCTATGCCCCGGCACCCAAATTAGGTGCAGATTGAACTGATCGGACATCTCGTTAAGAGACGCTCTACAGTTAAGAGCTATTTTAGAAGTAAGGTAGACAGATTCAAGGGATTTTATAGCTGCCTGACTATCGGTAAAAATACATATATCCCTCTTGGATATCATGTTATACCTCAGCCAGTACGTGACTTCCTTGATTGCCGTGACCTCTGCCTGAAATACACTGCAGTGATCAGGCAGCCTGAAGGATAAATTTACATCCAGCTCTTCACGAAAGATGCCAGCTCCAACTCTGCCATCCAGTTTAGAGCCGTCAGTATAGAAGTGGATAGAATCCTTTTGAAACCGCTCTCCATTCTCCCATTCCTGTCTATCAGGAATAAGAGTGTCGAACTTGTCGTTGAAGATTGGTTTCGCAAGGGTGTAATCAATTGTCTTAGGTATGAAACTAAAATTATTTAGGATCGTGGAGTGTCCTGATCTGCCTGTTGACCATTCCGAAATGGAATTTAGTCTCAGGGCAGTACTGGCTGCACAATGTTTGCCATAAATGTCAAGAGGAAGGAAGTGAAGCATGATATCCAAGGACTTGGTGGCCGTGCTTCTTAGTGCACCAGTGATACAGAGTGAAGCAGTTCTTTGTACTTTCAAAAGCATATTCATATGAATTGCTTTGTCCAAAGCCGTCCACCAGACCGCAACACCATACATCAATATGGGCCTGACTACGGAAGTACATAGCCAGTGAACCACGTGCGGCTGCATACCCCATTTGGTTCCTATTGCTCGTTTGCACGAGTAAAGCGCTGTTATTGCTTTATCTACCCGCCATCGGGTATTTTGCTTCCAGCTGAGTTTTTTGTCTAAAATGAGGCCTAAGTATTTAGCTTCTTCATTGAGAACAAGCCTAGTGCCATTGAGTGAAGGTGCAATAAAGGGTGGTACTTTGTACCTTCTAGTAAAGAGGACAAGTTCGGTTTTCTGCGGATTGACGCTCAGTCCACAATTTCCTGTCCATTTCGTGAGAATGTTAAGAGCAGATTGCATAACATCTCCTAGTGTGTTGGAGAATTTGCCTGATATAGCAATGGCTATGTCATCTGCATAGGCAATCACTTTGCAGCCTGTTTCTTCTAGGGATAGAAGCAATCCGTTGACTACAAGTGTCCAGAGAAGTGGCGAGAGTACCCCCCCTTGGGGGGTGCCTCTGTGAGCATACCTTGTTATGGAAGAGCCCCCCAATTTCGACTTGATAACCCTCCTTGTAAGTAAGGAGTGTATAAGTTTCCTCAAAGGAGCCTCCACCTCAAGGGTCTCGAGAGCATGAATGATCGCTTCAGGAAAGACATTGTTGAAGGCCCCCTCGATGTCGAGAAAAGCCACCAAAGTGTAATCCCTGAAGTGAAGGGCCTGTTCAATAGTGAAAACTAGAGAATTCAAGGCCGTTTCAACCGATTTGCCTTTGCAGTACGCATGTTGCGACTGTGATAGTACATCTCGGTCGACCTTATGCTGAATAAAGGTGTCTATCAGCCTTTCCAGTGTTTTCAAAAGAAATGATGAAAGACTTATTGGTCTAAGGTCTTTGGGTTTGCTGTGAGAGCATTTCCCTGCCTTAGGGATAAAGGTTACATTCACCACAGTCCAGCTAGAGGGAATGTGGCGTAGGTGCAGGCATGCCTTAAAAATAGTTTCTAACCAAGGAAGAACAATTTCAGAGACGGTTTGCAATTCAGCAGGTATGATGCCATCCGGTCCTGGGGACTTAAATGGCTTGAAACTGTTAATTGCCCACCGAATTTTATTCTTATCAATGATAGAATGTCCCAGGGGGCTGTTAGAAACAGTCTCAGGGATATGTGAAAGGGTGGGTGCAAGGTTATCCTTGGAGCAACCCGGAAAGTGAGTATCGAATAGGAGCTCCAAGGATTCCTCGCTGCTGGTTGTCCAGTTCCCGTCCACTTTTTGGAAAAAGCTCGGAATACTGGGACTAGTAGAAAGGATCCTCCTAAGCCTCGAAGCCTCTGAAAATTTACTTATGCTTCCGCAAAAGTTTTCCCAGGAGCTACGCTGGGCCTTACGAGTCTCTTTCTTATATACCTTGAGAAGGGTTTTATAGGAAGTCCAGTCGTCATTTGACCTACTGTACTTAGCTGTGCTAAAGGCTTTACGACATTCCAACCTTAGGGAGCTGAGCTCAGTAGACCACCAAGGTGGTTTTTGCTTGCCGCGTGGCCTTACAATCGGGCAGCAGCTCTCAGTAGCGTGCTTAAAAGAAGAGGTAAGCACATTGACCAAATTGTCGAGTTCATGTGCATTTGAAGGTTGCTCAATTGCAATTGAGCTGAGAGAGTGGTTTATAGTGTCCTTAAACAACAGCCAATCGGTCTTCTTACGATTTCTGAAAACCGGCAATTCAGGCTGTTGTATCTCGAGACTAAATTGTATATAACGGTGGTCGGAGAAGGAGTTCTCATTGGAAACTCTCCAATCTCTAACCTTTCGAGATAGTAGTTCAGATGCAAGTGTGATATCTAGTACCTCTTGCCTGTTACTAGTGATAAAGGTAGGTTCAGTGCCAATGTTACATATTAGTAGATTAGTACTTAATAAATAATCAAAAAGTAACTCACCCCGTGTGTTAGTGTCGCTGCTTCCCCACGATATGTGGTGAGCATTCACGTCTCCGGCGACAATGTGTGAGATGTTCCGCTTTCTTGCCTCTCTTATTGATTCTTCCAATGGAGAAGGCAGGAGAGACCCTTGATGGTCATGGGCCAAGTATATTGATGTGACCCAGAATCCGCCGTTCGGATATTCCAGGCCCACCGTGACTGTGTCTCCGTTACTGTAATTGGAAAGAATATTAGCGTTCAAGTTTTTCTTTACTAAGATGCAAGATCGAGGTTTCCCTTTGTCTCGCACATTGAAAAGTTTGAACCCAGTGTTACTGAGTCCTCTTACCTGATTGCTGGTGATCCAAGGTTCGTGGATCAATGCGATATCTTCTCCTCCTGACATCAGGCGAAGAAGAAGGTTGGCCGAAGCCAGTTTGCAGTGATGGAGGTTAATCTGCACTACCCGAAGCATGGCTAGCGGTGGCAGAACACTCCACAACGGTGGAGTCCAAGTCCTCTTCATCGGACTGCAGTAGTGTGTCCTCCGTAAGAAGGTCAAAGAAATCTCGAACCAGCTCCGACTGCGACAACGAATCATCGTTCGCAGCGGGATCTGGCTCTGGATCTTCAGGGTCGGATTTCGCCCCGATATCGAGAAGCGAATCCGGATTAGTGGCAACGTCGGTGTCCTCCAACTCATCCTGTTTGTAGACCTTCAGTGTGATCGTCTCGAAACCGTAGTTAATCACACCTCCGGTTTTCGCCAAAGGAGCCAAGGAATCTTTGTTAACCACTATGCAGGCGCATCTGTGGTCACCTCGAGGCTCCTCCAGCTTAGCTACCTTCCAGTGATGAGTTGGAAGATCGGGATTGCCAATTTTTATATGATCAAGGATCTCCTGTGGAACAGCAGGATACACAGGGATCCAAGCCCGAGTTCGGGGACGTGTTGGGATTTGATCCTTGGGGACGACCTCTAATTTGGCGCCGGGCCAGACTTCCCCAAGCCTGGCGACCGCAGCTTTGAACAGCTCTACTGACCTCTCGTCACTGCAAGCCATCAGCTTAATATAGCCTTGATGCCAACCAGCGTCTCGGCACGATGGTGCAGGTCCTTCGTACTTCATAGTAAAGTGCTCCTTGAATTGAGCATCATTATATCTTGGAATGGGTTTTTCGAAATATTCCTCATTTCGTACTTTTATTACCTCACGATGGCTAAGCAAACCACTAATTGCAGATGTATGCACGATATCACCTATTTGGTGTACCATATTCATATTAACGCCATCGTCACACATGCTTTGCAAAAACGTTAAATTATTTATGTTCATTATTTGTTAAAGAGAAAAAGTTGCAAAAAACTATTCACAATAAAATAGTTAGCGCTAAAAAGTAACAACATGTTCACAAGACAAAAAATTGATGAGCTGCATCTGTTTAGGAATTGATGAGTTTCGTGAATACACCCAATTTCTTTCCAATTTCATATCCCTACTGATTAGGCACCACGCGGAAGCTACAATGGCATGGCAATCCAAATATTTAGCATTTGAAGCAAAAATCTGATTTTTAGCGTGATAACGACGTTCCTACACTATTTGCTACTATGTCGGCACAACAGCCCACGGAGGGCTTAGGCGGAACTTTTCGCATCCATTCATGTTGTGTGAGTTATATTTGTACACGAATGGAAGCGAGCTACAGTTTTATACTAATCTGAAGGGCGAAGCGAAAAGCTTAAGCATAGGCAATTTTTACTCTTGAAGGTTTTGCCATTCCCAGCCAAAAGTTGGTGCCGTGTAGATAAATTTTTATTTTCGATTTTTGATCGTGCCGAGATTTATAGTCTATATAATATAGATCTTAAACAAATTTGTTTAAATTAATATTATTATAGAGTAATATCACAGAAATTCTAAGATGTGATAATATTCAATTTTCAACTTTGATAATACGGGAGTTTTATTTCAGATATAAACTTTGAGTCCGAGGAGGCACGTTTAAATTTAAATAATTTTGCCTGAAACTTTCACAGTTTACATTTTTCACATAAAGGAACAAGATTAGGGGGCGTAGAGTAAAAACGATGTATAAAAAATTTCCCCCATAGGCCTAAGAACCACTCTAATATACATACGAAAACAAAATGTGTGTGTACATTTATTCGTGGCGGAATTATTTGTTGGTGTTAAACGTGTGGAGACCCGGTTGAACTTTGGATGATCGTTGGAGTAATCATTGAGCGCTCCAAAGCGAGCAATCGATTACTCCCTATTGCTCCAGAGCTCTTGCATTTTGTACTTCTTTTTAACATTGCATGTCCTAGGGCATGGAGTACTCGTTTTAGCCTCCAAAAGGAGTAATAAAGGAGGACACGATTACGAGCATGAGATCACTTGCATCTCATAGAAAAACAAAACTCCGAAATAGTTCCTTATAAAATTTATGACGCCATAGACTAGTTGTCTAAACCGCCAGTAAGCACTTGTGTGTGCCTATTTTCAAATCTCACAACATTTTTTTTTTTTTTAATTATAATGTTATATTTATTTTTGTTTATTATTTTTTATTTTTTTTATTATTTCAGCAGAATCATTATCATTATCAGCAGAATGAGAAACTGTAAATAAAATATTAAACTGTATGACTATAAGTAATTTCAACTTTTCGAGGTGGGTTAAAATATATCACACTATGCATAAAAAAATATGCAAAAAGTGGGGCAGTTTTTACCCTACCTGCCGTAAAGAGTTAACTGGGCAAGAGAGAGTAAGATATACAAATTTGAACTACTCAATGAGGCTGTCTTTGTTTATCATTATTTCTAAAAATAGACCATATAAAATTATGAAAGTGTGTTGGTGAAATTCAAAAATTTTGTTACTGTATTGGAGTTGCTCGTTTATCCCTCCTTTTGGAGTAATGAAATCATTAATCGTTTGAGGAGTACTCACTGTTTGTGCAACTGGGGATCGACTATACCATACAAGCAGAGAAGTCGCCGCAGCAAACACAGGCGTTTGATAGGTTTTGCATTCGGTTAGTTGGATTGGATTAAAATTAAATATTTTTTAAAATATAAAAACAATACAAAATGAAAAGTAATAGAGAATCTAGTTTTCAATAAATGTATAAACAAAATGTAGTGATAATACTAGCAAACCACGGCATTATAAAAATTTTGCTTTGTACATTTACCTTAGAAAGGCAACATTTTTTTTGCCTATGTAAATAGCAAAATTATTGAACAAAAAAAGTCAAATTTATTTATTATAAAATTACTTATTTACTTAATGAACTTTTTGATATTCTTCTGGCATCATTGTTCATTCAAAGCCTAATAATTTTAATAAATAATTGCTAGTAGTACGAACTTTCTGATATTCTTCTGGCATCATTCTTCATTCAAAGCCTAATAATTAAAAGAAAAAAGACATTTATTTTATTCATTTCTATAATTTTAATGCATTAGCCCTATGCAAATATTCATTGCATATCGCATATATTTGTGGTTGTGATACCAGAAATATTTTTCACTTGCAGTGATGCAAGACAATTAGCTCCAAATCGTGAATAGGGCTATTGTTTTTTTATTAAATGCACTTAAGGCAAATACATTTAGGGGACATTTTCAATATCATCAATATAGTCGCTGACTTTCTAGAACGCAAAAAATATTGCTCTGCCATATTTTTGAACATTCAAGAAGCGTTCGAAAAAGTTTGGCATCAAGGGCTGTTATACAAATTAAAAAATTTACTTCCATCTCCATTTTATTTGGTCTTAAAGTCCTATCATTCTATGAAAGCAGGAGTAACACAGGGCAGTGTTCTGGGTCCTGCTCTTTATTCGATTTTTACCAGCGACTTGCCTGAAACTGATGGTGTTACTATAGCTACTTATCCAGACGATACTGTCATTTTAGCTTCAAATTAATCTCCTACAGAAGCTGCTTATCTAGTCCAGAAACAGCTCGACGACGTTCAACAATGGTTACTTCGTGGATGAGTGCTTGACTGAAGTTCCATCTGCCTCAGGTTCGATTCCCAGATGGGGTTAAATTCTTAAAAAATGTCCAAATGGATTGTTCTAATAAAATGGATAATTTCGGTGATTTAGTTCTTGACCCAAGTACCAGTTCAACGGGTTCTATTCTCAGGTAGAGAATTGAATCCACCAAAAAAAAAAAAACAAAATTATAGGTTTCAGATCGATATAAACAAAATCCAAGGTGGGAAAGAGAAAATTTGAATACATGGTAGGAATCAGCGACCTTAAATTATTCTTAAAATGCTACAAATTCTTGACCCCTTATAAACCAATCTAAAACCAAAAACTGAATAAATGTATGCTATTGTTATATTTTCCACGATCCTTTACCTTGGAAATAGATCATAGAAATTGGGAAATGCTTTGTTACAAAAAGAGGGCTTCCCCAAAATGCGTAACGTACCAATAAGTTTTCACATGGCCATACCTTTGAAATTGTTAGTCATCGAAAAAAAAAAAAAAACGATACACGAACGAGAAAAAAAAGCTCCAGCCGCATTTTGGTTCATATGGAGAAATTTTAATTTTTATTTCCACCCTAAATAAATAATACTTGTCAGCTCCTTCGACAGTAAACATTTATTTAGTTTTACTGGTCAGCTTTTTATTTGGAGTATCTACTATTTATATTTTTCTGTATATATTTGAAAATATATAGGTAGAAAAAATTTACTTTCATTATTTTATTTTTCATAATTTAAAAATCCTTCGGTCTTCGGCTGAAGGTTAGATGAATGGCCGAAGTTCGGCTTCGGCCAAAAAATCACCTTCGATCGGACACTAAACAAAACTAGCACTTTATATCACAAGGTGGGGTAAAATTTACCACCATCTCCACAGTTAAAGGTTAACTTAAAAAAAAAATTAATAATAGTAAATAAATATAGTTAGTAATATTAAACAAATTATATTAACATATGAAATATATTAATCAAAATAATTTTAAAAACCATTAATTTGAGTTTACAAAATTTTTAATTTAATTTTATTTAAATATGAGTAATCAAACACGACTCAGTCGTGTTTGTTGATCATGGTTAGTGAGACCAACCGAAATGCATTCAAAGAATTCTATTGACTAAATTTTGTTTAATTATTCATATTTAAATAAAATTAAATTTAAAATTTTGTAAACTCAAAAAATAGTTTTTAAAATTATTTTGATTAATATATTTCATATGTTAATATAATTCATTTTAACGTTCAGTTTAATTGCACAAATTTGTCCACTCTCGCTTGAATCCTTTTCTTGTTTTCACATTATTAACCAACGTAAACAAACAAAATTACACCGAAAATACAAAATCCACGTGCAAGTCAAAAGAAATTTGCGTTATAAAGTGTTGTGGAGTGTTGTTTACACGTGCACGCATTTTGCGCCAACCACATGCAAATGACCCATTCAGATTTACTCAATTCGAACTTTCTGGCTTGCGCAACTAAACGATTTTGGTTTTCATATAACAATTTACTTGTGCAAATTGGATTTTGCGCAAATTACTTGATTGTGAAAACAGACCATTACCTTGTCTCAAATCAAAAATTAACACTTCTCGTGAAATTATTTGTCGTTATTGCATTCAATGTAGTAGTCATGGTGAAATCATGTATACGGTGATAGCAAGATTACAACAATTTCACCTTGTCAAAAACAACACATCTTTGTTGTTGCGTCAGATATCATAAAATGTCAAAACAAAAACACATCTTTGTTGCGGCGATAATAGCGGCGTGAAGAGAATGTAAAAATGGAGAGCAAACGTAAACAAACAATAAATTCATTTTGGTAGCAGTATTTGAAATCTTTGAATTGCGATTTTTCCATAAAAAGAGAATAAGAAAAATTTCGAGTTAAGTATGCAGAAATAACTGTTATTTTATCTTGTGTAAAAAAACTCTAACGGTGTCGTATGAACTCTCTTCGTAAGAAGAGTTTCCTTTCTATTGTGCAGTACATGGCTTAATGATAAGGTTATGTCACCAGCATAGCTCTCTTCTTCTTCCCGATTTATTCGTCTACTTCTTATGTCAAATTAATCAAGCAAAAATATGACAGTCTTGCAGAAACCGAGCGATATGCTAAGAGAGTATTTTACATTGACATGCATGTTGAAGCACATGTATTCGATTTCACGAAAAACATCGTAAATGTTTGGAATAACTGTGTGACATGTCCAGCGGATTTTCAGTTTCTCTAAACCTAAGAAGCTAAATTAAAAATTAGGTTTTGCAGTTTTATAAAGGGATTATATATTCATAAAAAAAAGCCAACAGAAAATTTAATTCAACATCATAATAACTCTTGAAGAGACCGCAATCTCAATTGCCTCAAAGCCACGACGACTGCAAGTAGCTACTGACGCCCAAGAAGAACTAAATATTGAAAGTGCCATGAAATGCTCGTGCTAAATAGTTAGTTAGTAATTGAGCAATTTCGGTTTCTTTCTCAATTTCAGCTGAAATTGAGTTGAAATTGCTCGAATATAGATATATATACCCGCACTTCCACTCGGAGACTTAAATGTTCATTGTGATTGCCCTCATTTAATTGCCCGGAGGAAACACGTATCTAACCACGGTTTCCGTCAGCGGTCTAGGTAATGTCTTTATTGAACCATTTGGTTCTCCGGATGAAGGTAAGAAGATCCAATAGTTCCAAGCGTCATTTGACACCGCGATGACTTACTTTTCCTAAATAGTTCATACATCGAAGATTGTATAGAGGTATCAGCCTCGTTAATGACTATTTCAGAGCCCCTTCTGGCCATTTCATCTGCTATTTTGTTCCCTTCAATATTGCTATGTCCAGGAACCCAGTAGAGAGTGAATAGCCATCAGTGAAGCACCACATTTCTTTACAATCTCTGATTTAACTATTTTGGATGCTATTGCCTTCATTCCAGCCTGACTGTCAGTAAAGATAGCGATATTCGAAATCTGAATCGTACTGTCTTGTAGAAGTCGAGCTGCTTTCTCAATAGCAAAAATCTCTGCATGAAAAATGCTGCAGCTGTCAGGAATACGGTACGACCGCCTTAGCTGCAGGTGTTCGGAGTAGCGACCAGCTCCAGTTCCATTCTCCATCTTTGAGCCGTCGGTAAAGATGGTAATACTAGCATTATCTGTTACCGAACCCGACTCCCAGTCTTCCCTGATTGGATATTGCGTTAGAATTCTAGTAATAAAATCTGAATTTGAAGTCAAATAATCCGTGGCCGCATCTAAGTCAGCTTTGATTCCATTTTAACCCCTCCGCTTTATCTCACTCAAAAGTAGAGTGTCCATAGTTTGCTGATCTCTACAGGTTGGATTCTCTCAGTCTGAGAGCTTCTTTCGCGGCACAGCCTCGAACAAACACCCGGAACGGTAAGAGATGAAATATCATATTTAGACCTTCCTGAGGTGCACTACTTACAGCCCCTGAGATCCCCAGACTGACAAGTCTCTGTACTTTTCCCATGCGAGCTTGGTTGCTCTTCTTACCGAACGCCTGCCACCAGACGAGGGACCCATAGGTGATGATGAGTCGAATGATTATGATGTACATTCCATGAATAACGTACGGTGACAATCCTCATCTTTTCCCAAAGTCTTTTTTACAGGTATAGTATGCAGCCAGTCCCTTCTTCGTTCCCTCTTCGATATTCCTTCTCCAATTAAGTTTTGAATCCAGAATGGTACCGAGATACCTTGCTTCCAAAGAGAGATTCAGTGTCACTCCATTCAATTTCGGTAAGAAAAACTAAGGTATTTTTGTTGTCCTCGTGAACAGGACTAGCTTAGCCTTGCAGGATTAACTGCTAAACCGTTCCGTCTATCCTAGTCGAAAATTTCGCCAAGTACTGATTCCATAAGCTCACTAATCATCGACAAGAATTTCCCAGGGATTAATATTGTTATGTCGTCAGCGTAGGCTTCCACTCTCGTTCCCTCTTCCTCTAAGGTTCGTAAAATTTCATTAACTACTGAGAGCCATAGGAGGGGTATTGTCACCCCTGTTGTAGGGGAAGTATGTAGACGTTAGCAACAAGCTATGCTTGTGCCTGTGTTCGCATACCACCGTTATCATGTCTCTAGTGCTATAGGGAGTTAAAAGAAAAAGATAAATGCTTTTCTTGGCAACTATACAAGTTTTTATCTTACCTTGGGTTAGTGGAACATAACGGTGTTAGCCGCTAAGCCCCAGTACGTTAACCCTGCCTCTTACAAGAAAGGGTTCTTGAACAAGAGCTACGTCCACCCCCTTTTCTGCGATGAACGTCATCAGGTCGAGTGAGGTTGAAGTGGAGTGGTGCAAATTAATTTGCACCACTTCCAGGTTCTTTTATGTTGGTTTGTGACCCAACAGGAACACGTACCTTTAGGGTGCCTAACCCGAACCTGATGCTGCCCTCGTAGCTCCTTAGTTCGGTAAATGACGCCTGATCTACTGCGATCATTGCGTCACTACCCACTTCATTTTTGCAGGGAGTTATAGAGACAACCTGCCACTCCGATGTGCTAAGCGTCTGGTTTTGACGCCCAATAAGTCTCAGTATGGATTCCTGATCCGGAACCGGCATGCTAACGCTTCCACCTGTGGCCTGGTCCGTTGGCTTCTCCTTTTGGCACGAGGAGGAAGTGGCGTTATTCTGCCACAACCTTCTCGTGCTTCTTAATGAGATATTTCTCCCTTTTTGTGAAGGAAAAAGGACATTTTGCCCTTATTTTTCGAAGGTAAGCCGAGCGCTTGCAGCCATTTTTGGCCCGTTGCTATCGGCTTACAACCATCCTTGCGTCCTTCCCTGGCGATAAAGCCGCATCCGGAGACCGGGGAGAATCACTGAGCAACTGCATCTCAACTTCCGAACGAATGTCATCGACGTTGCTAACCTGCGATAACAAATCATCATCGGTTGCGGTGTCGATGCGTAGGTTCGAAAGCTGGGATCCAATGCCGCGATCCTCTCCGATCCCTGTCACCACGGCTTCCTGCCTGCCCAAAGCTGGCCTGAAGACACGCTCCCTTTCCGCCCCTCACCTAGAGAAAACAGACGCACACTGGGTAGAACTGGTTCATTGCTCATCAGCTGGCCTGCCTAACATGGGTACCCCTATCAGGGGGACAACCTAAGGCTGCCCCCGGTCAGTATAGCCCGTCGAATCACTGCAGCTTAAGCCCCCACACCACGACAAGGTGCCTACCCGTATGGGGGAGTACAACTCAGTCGATAACATTTCAAAGAAAAATCTATGAAAAACATATCAGAAAAAGTACTGTCAAATGTAAACAATTTTATGTACTTCAAATGGAGAAAAGAAAGTACAACGAAAGAAGTGTGTTGTCTAAAAGGGCAGAATGCGTATTACATTTTATTACAATGAATGTGCATTTGTACATATTCGCGCCAATCTGGCTCCACTGTGTTTGTAAAGTTTCGTTCAGTTCTTTTCATTCTTTATTTTGACATTTGCACATTTTTTTTGTAATAAAGGAACAATTAAACTAAACGCATCGGCGTCTTTTTTATTCTCGCTATTTCACTAAAGAATTTATTTAACCGCATCATTCTGGTCCTTCAAGCAGGATCGTGCCTTATTTGCTTAAATTAAATAAAGAATCGGTCCTCACAAATTACCAACAAAATGTTCAATATATTGTAATATTTAATTTCATAAAGCCCACAATGCACAATGACTAAAGTTAAAGTCCACGATTCGGCATTAAATGCCATAAAGCGTTATTTGCAAACGAGCAAAGGTTATACGCTTTCATTGGACATTGAAGCCATCGACACGTATGCCCAATTACTCGACGAGCAATGGGTGCGCTTCTGTGAAGCCCAACAAGAGGTAGAAGTCTCGTGTGGAGACGCATATGCTGCAGTTCAAGAACAGTCGCGTATACAGGCTGAGGAGTGGTATACCACTGCAAAGTTTAATTTCAAAGTCTAATTTCAAATGCGTTCCAATCTCTCTTGCATCTAAACACTCATCTTTCGGACGGACAGAAATTGCATTACCTTCGAAATTGCCTAAAACATGAAGCGCTACAGCTGATCAGTAGCTTAGCGGTTTGCGATGTCAACTACAGTGAGGCATGGGACTTATTAACTGCAAGGTCATGCGAGTCATGGTGGATACTTGCCTGAAAGCTCTATTTTCCATCGAAAATGTTACTAAAGACACTGGTAAGGCAATCAAAGGCGTGTTAAATTCGACTTTGCAGCACGCAAGTTCTTTACGTGCGTTAGGGCGGCCGTTAGACCTCTGGGACGATTGGCTGGTATACATGACCGTATCAAAACTAGCATACGAAACTCGCAAACAGTGGGAGCTGTCTCCGATCAACGATAAATTGCCAACATTTGAAGACTTAAGAGAGTTTTTACAAACTCGAAAACGCTCGCTGGAAATGCTACCAGCAACCACTGCACCTACTACCACAAACGTACTTCACGCGGTTGGTGAACATCAGAGCTCACCTTTCAAAACATCAACAAATTCTGGTTTTATATGTTTCTATTGTAATTTGAACCACAAAATATATGTCTGTCCGAGTTTCAGTCAATTAGATGCAGCTGCTAGATTAGCCGCAATCAAGAAACATGATGCATGCCTCAACTGCTTGAGCAAAGGACACTTTCAGTCGAAGTGCCATAGCACGTCATCATGCCGCATTTGTCAACGCCGTCACCACACGCTCCTGCATGTCAGCTCAGAAAATAGCACTTCTGCACAGTTGAATGTTCATTCAGCGTCTTTCACTACAAATTGTGACCGCAACGCTACGCAGCTGCTAATTGTGTTGCTAGTAATTTTCCCATCGATTGATACGCTGCACCACAGGGTGCTGCTGGTCAACAATTTTGCAATGAACAATTTCATTATCAAAAAGGAATAATTCCTGCCACGCCTATGAGCATTGCCGCAGTGCTATCTGCTTTCACTAACACAGAATCGTCCGTAGCAACCGCTAAAAATACCGCAATTCATCATGTTGATGCTGACCGCGTCATTTTATTGGCTACCGCTGAAATTCGTATGCAGGACCATGCCGGACGCTGGCAGCCTGTCCGAGTGTTGTTCAACAACGTCTGACGTTCTTCATTCGTAACTGAGGCTTACATTCAACGCCTTCATCTGCCTAGGAAACCATGATCTGCAAATGTTACCGGTATCGGCTCTTTATAAGCAGGCAAGGTAAAGGTTGAAACCGCACTATCTCTATCACCATGAGCATCGGATCAGCATTTTCATATCAATGCATTCGTTTTACTGGAAAAATAACGAATGATCTTCCCACCGCCAACGTTCAGATGTTTGCCTGGCCGCATCTGCATGAACTTTTGCTGGCTGATCCGTACTATGCTAAACCTGCTCCAATCGACATCCTTATTGGCATGGATGAGATGCACAAATTTCTCGTAGCTGGGTTTCACAAGGGTCCTCCTGGTACTCCAATGGCCCAAAACACCGTGTTCGAGTGGTTGCTCTTCGGAAACTCGTCGAAGTCATCAAGGCCAGTCACTGCTGTATCAACGCTACATTGTGACATACAGCTCATTAGAATGGTAAGCAAATTTTGAGAGTTGGAAGTGTTTCCACCAAAGACACGTCTTACAACATAAGAAGAATTTTACTTCACCAAAACGCAACGTCACGCGGTGGTAAAGGACACGAGTTCCACCACCAAACTTCGAGTGGTGTTTAATGCATCGATGAAGACATCCACTGAATATTCGCTTAACGACGCTTTACTAGTAGGTCCGCAGCTGCAGCAAGACCTTTTCGCCATACTATCACGCTTCAGAATGCATCGCTACGCCATAACTGCTGACATAGAAAAGATGTACCACCTGCCGGTACACATATCCGCAGAAGATGCTGACTACCAACGCATAGTATGGCGGTTTACTACTGCTGATCCAATACAAGACTATTGTATGTTGCGTGTCATATATGGCGTTGCAGCTGCTTTTCACCTGTCAAATCTCTGCACCAAATCGTTATGACGCCGGCCAGATGCATGCGGAAGCCGCGTCAGTCATCACATGCGATTTTTACATGGATGATTTACTCACGGGTTCGTCTTCTGTTGAAAAACTTCAAGCACTACAACGAGGCGTCTCCGATATTCTTTCTAAAGGTGGTTTCCAGCTACGCACGTGGGCAACGAATTGCTCCGAAATCAAGGTGAATATACCACACGCATCTAAACGAATTTCACATCTTCTAGCTAACAGTGATGAAGTTCGCAAGCTGGGTATCATCTGGAACACCAACGGCGATTCTCTATCAATCTCAGTAAATCTAAGGGCGCTGCCTCAAATTCTAACGAAACGAGTTTTTCTGTCCGCTTTAAGTATGATATTTGACCCGCTTGGTTTGATCGAAACATGCACCATACCGTCTATAATATGGCTACAGGAAATCTGGCGCTCCAACGTAGACTGGGATGAAGCAGTACCCTCCGAAGTGGCAAGCAGTGGCTAGTTCATCGGCAAGAGCTCTCACAATTATCATCAATTAGAGGCTATCCGAGTCTATGGTCGACCTTAGTTTCCAACCGCGCCGCGAGTGTGCAAGAAGTCTTAACGCCTAAATGTTGGGGACATCTACTCTCGGAGCACAATCTCGCTGATAGTGCCTCTCGAGACATTGCTCCTTCTCAACTTCTTTCACATGGTGGTGAAAGTGGTGGCATGGCCCACATTGGTCACGAAACATCGATTGTGAGTGGCATCATCAGATCCCACCGCATACAACAGACCTTGAGGTGCCAGCGAGCAAGACCACATCGTATGTCACGCTAACTATAGAAGAGTGGGACCTCCTCAGCAAATATCATTCGTATGCTAAACTAAATGAATTGTTGCATAAACCATTCGCTTTGGAAATAATTTGCGAGGCAACGCTAATGAACGTGTTACTGGTCCACTTGCTGGTAGAGAGATCCGTGATGGAGAAATTGCTGTGGTAAGATATTCACAAACTAACGCATTCGCAAAAGAAATTTATAATTGCAGATTGAATAAAGCGAAATCGCTACGAAATAGTTTGCTGCGGCTTAGACCAATTCTGGATAGCGATGGTATTCTTCGTGTGAGTGGCCAAATAAAAGAATTGCAAAAGAATTCTCCGCTCGCAAGGGTCATCATTGCTGGTATATAAGTCTCAACACTCCACGCTAGGCCGCAACTAATGCAAACGATACTTCAATGACGCCTTTGGGTACTCATTTCATGCAATTTTGTATGAAAGATATATCATGGCACAAATTTTGTTGGCGTTGCAAGAGAAATACGCATGTTCTATTAATGCTGTATGAATGACAAAAATGTTTCAGCATACCTTGCTGACGCTCATATTACATGGCACTTCAATCCCTCCAGCGCCCCACACATGGGTGGCTATTAGGAGGCTGGCGTAAAACGCGTTAAATATCACTTAAAGCACGCTTTAGGCTCTACATTTCTGACCTCGAAGAATTTGCTACTTTGCTCACTGAAGTGGAAGCTTGTGTCAACTCTAGACCACTCTGCAGGTATTCAGCAAACGCTGATGAATTCCCTGCAATCTCCCTGAATATCTCTGCAATCTTTAGCGTCGAACGAAATGGTTTCGCCCTACATCCAACCTGAAAGAATATGACGTTGAAGTCATTCACGACGATAACGTCCCCCCCCCCCCTCTAAATGGAAGCTTAGCCGAATAATACAATGTCACCCAGGAACGGATGGTCAAGTCCGAAAACCTTTGAAAGAGAGCTTTTGCGACCTGTTGCGAAACTATCACTTTTGCCAACGATAGCTGATCTACTCTATGTAAAATTTGAAATTCTTAATTTAAATCGTAATTACTTTGTACAGTCAAGCATTACATTTACATTGTTATAGCGTCTTTATGACTACCTGTAAAATTTAATTTATCTATTTTTCTAATTTTGAACGTCTAGCCGTTCAAGGCGGCTCCACTGTGTTCGTAAAGTTTCGTTCTGTTCTTTTCATTCTTTATTTTGACATTTGCTCATCTTTTTTTTTTGTAATAAAGGAACAATTAAAATAAACGCATCGGTGTCTTTTTTGCTTTCGCTATTTCGCTAAAGAAAATACACATCCGCTTAAGAAAAGTTATTTATCCGCATCAGTACCTTTTCCCCAAGTCAATTGTACTGAAGGTTGCAACGGTTAAAAGCAACAGCTGCTGGTTTAGCAATTCCACTATATTCTTCATTTATAATTTATTTCGTAAAATTCTCGCCATATTATCATTAATATTAAAAACATTTTTAATAATTTCACTTTTATTATGCATTTTGTAAACAATAACTGTCAAATGGAATTGTGTAAGAAGAGCAAAAACTCCGTATTAATGAGTTCAATTTCAAATTGAAATAGAGTGCCGAAATTGTTTAATTTGGGCTCCGTGTGAGTAGGCTATAGATTCGTACTTTATGAAGACTTTTATCATTTTAAGGGAATGTCCTGAATTAGAAAGGAAAAAGAATTGAACCCTTTTTAACTTCAAGGTATATCTTTATGTATAAAATCGTTTAATGGGTTAACCAATCTTCTTGATATTTGCTGAATATATTTGCTTTGTCGACAGGTTTAAAATGGGCTATTCATAAAGTCGTTTGGAGAAGTGAGCGTGGCATCTCCCATAGATACATCATAGGCTTTTTTGGGTATATCTCCAAAAACATCCACAGTACAGTACTGAAATTTAGTGTAAATATGTTAGCTAGTACCATGCTGGAGTCTTTAATCGGCGGGAAAGATCCACCTCGTAATTTTTGACTGAAACTAAAAAACCAAAAGATTTTTAATTGTTATATATTTTTCCTCTGGGTGAACGAAAAAAGCATAAAAAATCGTGAAATTATAACTTTTCTCGGGTTTAAAAAAAAAAAAACACTTTTATGTGAAAATAGCAATTATTTTTTTGACCAACTTTTTTCACTTGACAGGAAATTAATACTGAAGATATCGTCGGCAGATTATTGTTTTATACCATTTACAAATATGATAGAGGCGAGAGTTTACAAACTAAAATTTGCCTGTGGTGACATCTTAATGCATCGAACACAATAAATGCGGTAGTAACATTGCGAGAATTGTTAACACTTAGATCGCATGTATTCTTATGAAGGCAAACACATTGGCTGCGATAATTGCCGCAGTCATCGACTACAATGTGGTAAAAGAATTAAGAAGGTAGATGCATTTTCACAAGTAAGATCCCTGTTCCACGCTTCAATTCTTCTGTTGCAGTTATTCCCAATTCTCTTTTGGAATTGCCACGTAATCTCATAATCTCAAACACATGCAGCAATACGTCAGAAATTGTGTAGCACCACTTTTGACATTTAATTTCTGTATTTGCTTCATACTGTTTTCGCTGAGTAACATACAACATAATTTACATAATTAATTTATTTGTGCATTTGATTTATAGTAAAGAAATATTTGGTATTTAATACTTTTTACATCAGTCTGCGCTGTGATCTCAAGTGATTAACATGAATTATTGGTCGCGACAAATCTGAGAGTAAACATTGTACACTTGTAAGTGCGGAATGTAGGGAACATTTTTCTATTGAAAATGATATTGTGGAACATAAAAATTATGAGCAATATTGTGTTATTATGCACAATTTTATTTTAATGATTATAGCAGGATGTAATTATACATCTCTTACATTTTACAATATTTCTAACCAAAATTGTTCTAATTTAAGAATCTGAAATTAACTATTCTGTGAGTGAAAATAAGTAATTGAAGTAAAGCCAAAATTTGTATATATGGTACCTTTAAGAACAACATTTGTCAACTTTCTGGGGTTTTTGTTCATTAACTTTTCGTCTATACTCCGGTGTCAAAAACAACACCACAAACAAACAAAAAATACGAACAAAATAGATATTAATAACTAAGAATTTATTTCTTCAGGAATGCGTTCTTTAAACTATTTCTCACCTTAAGAAAAAAAAGAAAATAACTGTGGCTAGGAGGGAATTACGGCACCGACAATTATGTATATTATATGAATTCTTTTTGCGCAAGTGACGTATGGATACATTTAGGAATTGAAAAATTTATTTAATTTAATTATGAATTTAATTTTATTTTATTTTTTTAATCCTAGAATACTTAAATCTAATTTTTTCGGTTCTTAGACATCAATTGTCAACAAATGTTTTATATACTATTATTTTAATATGTTGTGAGTAATAATAAAACATAAGTGTTGCCGTTTTAAGTTTTTCAGCTTAAAAATTCATTTTTAAAAGATACTGGGAGAAAAACTGTGCTACAAAATATAAACGATGTTAGTCGAATCGACTATCATTAGTGTTCTAGGAATAAAAATATTATTAGCTTTCTTCAACACTATCATTTTTAGGTAAAAAATTTAATTTATTTTGGATAAAAGAAACCAAATGAAAAATGTTACAATAGAAATACAAATCTAGCTCACGACAAACAGTGGTCTGAAAAATTATTCTAGCACGACATAAATCAAAAAATTTCCTGTCGCAAATTTTAATGACCACTACAATTTCTTATTTTAAATAGTTAAATCCCCTATTTTCAACTATTGTTCTTCAAAAAAGGTCAAGACTTGTCACGGCAACGGTAAAGTTTTTCTTGTTAGGACTGAATAGCAAGGTAGCGCGAGAACGTATATACTGGTATTTTATTTTTTGTTTATTCTTCAGAATTCCGTTGTGTAAAGTGGTCGTATCGGATTTAGGTGAATAATGGTACATTTTCAGAGTGTTGTGCGTTTGGATTATTTCAACTTTTAATAAGTATGTGGCAGCTTGTTGAAAAATTCGTAGTTTTTACTTTCAAAAAATGAAGAAAGCAATTTTTACATAACTTTTCAAAAAGTGTTTTACGAGGTTTTAAGTTCTAGTATTGATTGACATATTCCTTATAGCACAGTTAAAGACGTAAATTAGGTTTCATATCCGTAGGTATTCGTCTGTTGATGAGTGACGAAGACCACCAATCGGAAAGAGGAGGTCGAAATTAAAATTTGGAGGATGCAAGTTTGTCAATGGAGGCATCTGGTTTAGTCGACTAACATCGTTTATATTTTGTAGAAACAGTTTTTCTCTCAGCATCTTTCAAAAATGAATTTTTAAACTGAAAAACTCAAAACGACAAAACTTTTGTTTCATTTTTACTTACAACATATTAAAATAATAGTATTGGGAGTATGAATGTATAAACTCGTATTTTTTTTTTCGTAATTTGGACATTTATTGTGAAAAAGTGATTATAAATTTATTCTTTAAAGTATTGTCCATCGTTAGCCACAACCTTTTCCCATCTTTCTGGTAGCATACGGATTCCGCGTCGAAAGAACTCCTCATCTTTTGAGGCCACGAATCGACCCATTTTATGAGTTCTTCGAAAGAACGGAAGTGCTGTTCAGCCAGACCATGTGTCATCGATCGGAACAAGTGGTAATCAGAAGGAGCAATGTCTGGAGAATTCGGCGGGTGGGGTAGCACTTCCCATTTCAGCGTTTCCAAGTATGTTTTTACTTGCCTTGCAACATGCGGCCGAGCATTGTCGTGCTGAAGAATAACTTCGTCGTGTCTATTCTCATATTCTGGCCTCTCATCCTTTAATGCTCGGCTCAAACGCATCAATTGTAGTCGGTTGCGGTCGCCAGTGATCGTTTCGTTCGGTTTCAACAGCTCGTAATACACGACACCTTTCATATCCCACCATATACACAGCATGAGCTTGGATCCATGGATGTTCGGCTTTGCTGTTGATGTTAATGCATGTCCGGGCGGTCCCCATGATTTTTTACGCTTTGGGTTATCGTAACGTATCCACTTTTCATCGCCAGTCACAATACGATGCAGAAAACCCTTTCTTTTCTGTCGTTCAATCAGCAGTTCACATGTGAAAAATAGTCGTTCGATGTCTCTCGGCTTCAATCGTACGGCACCCAATTTCCTTGCTTTTGAATCATTCCCAATGCTTTTAATCTTTTAGAAATTGTTGATTGATAAACTCCTAAAGATTCTGCATGTTCTTGTTGCGTTTGACATGAATCTTCTTCGAGTAATGCCTTCAATTCTTCATCTTCAAACTTTTTCGGGCCGACTGAACGTTCCCTGTCTTCAACATCAAAATCACCACTTTTGAAACGGGCATACCACACCTGGCACATTCTAACGTCTATAGCACAGTCAGGATAAGCTTCAGTGAGTAAACGATGTGCTTTAGTCGCGTTTTTCTTTAAATGGAAGAAGCAAATTAAAACTTCCAGCAAATGTTGTTTTGTTAGCACGAAATTCGACATTTTCAGCTATAGTAAAACACTTTTGTAAAATTATGAAAATTATTTGACCGATCAATTCTTATAGTATTTTTGGCGCTCTTCGAGATAGAATAGCTGTCAATGTCAAAAAAATGGCGCGTATGATAGATATGAAGTTAGTCACAATTACGAGTTTATACATTCATACTCCCAATAAAAAAAATTTTAATACTAAAATACTGAAGAACCAAGCTCATAAACGCATTTTGCCAAGCAAAATGACATCATTGCGGCTAAAATTGAAGAATCGCAGAAGAAGATACTGAATGAAATTAGCTGCATTAAAAGTGAACTAAACACCATTACTAAACGAGTTGCACTCCTGGAATCGGCAGTAACTGATATCAGCATATTCAGCAATCAAAACTTATGTATATACAATCTTTCAGACAATATGCACTAATATAAATATTACACCTCCTAGTATTAAAAACATTTTCCGACTAAATAATAATTTAAACAACAATAACATAATCACTAAAATTGACTCCACAATTATTATAAAATTAATGTCACCGGCTGACAAAAACTTCATGCTTGCGGGATTTGAGTCAGACGAACCAATATTTTTTTAATGAATGCTTAACCAAAGCGAACTACGAATTGCTCAAAGCAGCAATACGATGTTTGCCTTGAATCGTTTCAGCAACCCGAGCATATTACTCACTTTCGTACAGATCAGAATTCTAAATCTAATAGTTTTAACGATAGAGACCTTAAAAATTGTAATGAACAATAATAATATCAAACATAGCAGCAAAAACAACTACGAAGTGATAAACATTGCTGATACCATATTGTTTTCATCTACTAACAAGATCTGCAAATGCAAAAGCAAACTATTAATTTATTATCTAATTATTAATATATTTATTCTTTATTTCTATAACATATTAATTATTTTTTAAAAATCTTTTCTATATATATATAAATGTGATATTACTTGTACTTTTTACTGGTTGGTTGGTTGGTAAGGGTGGTGACCGAATGCAAAACGCTAAAGCTTCGGTCTTATTAACACGTTAGTGCCATTTTGATACCACAAAACCTTGGTACATTGGATGTTTCATTTCGGATAGGGATTTATCCGAGGGGTTAAATCCATTCTGTTTTGTATAAAAACATGATATGTTCGTTGAAATCTACTGTGGAGAGATCTTCCAAGTCGTTGAAAACCGGTTTACCCAGCAGGCGAAGTCTGGTTTTTGCAAGGGCCGGACACTTACATAGTAGGTGTTCGACGGTTTCTTTCTCGCTTTTTTTTTTTACTTTTTACTGAACATATCATTTAATTCTCATACTTAGTTATGCTAAAAACATTAATAACATAAGCGTTGCTTATATTACTTTTTACCTTAATTTTTCACGCAATGCAACAGTTAAGTAGCAATATTGGTAGTTCCAAATACAATTCGTATGACCTTATTAGAATATTATGCAAACAAAGAAAAGGGATAAAAGTGCCATATCAGCGTTCAGAGTTTAAGAAAAAATTGATGAGTTTCGTTATCTGTTTGAAGGGCCTCCTATACATATTATAAGCATCTCAGGAACGTGGTTTTCTCCAGGCTTAGAAGATGATCTGTTTAGTTTGAATGGCTTTAACATCTTTCGTGCTGACTGACAAGGTCATGCGGGGCGCTATTTATAGGCCGAATAATGGAGTAGACTTTGAACCTTTAAAGGATATGATGGAAAACTTATGCTTGTCATACCATAACGTCATATTAGCAGGTGATTTTAATAATGATTTACTTACTGAAAACCATCTAGAACACAATATAACTACTCACTTTTCAAAATACAGGGATACTCTACTAGATCTGTTTTTTGTCACTGATACCTCTAAAGCTTTGTTATACTATCAAATTTTAGTACCAGTTTTTTCATTACATGACTTAATACTCCTCACTTATGCTTTCAGTGTAAATTACACTATACAGTCGTGTTATTACCGTGAATATAAACTATTCAATATTAAACAGTGCTGTTCAAGACATTCAATGGGAACAAATATATGCAATGCCATGCTCTGATGATCAGGTTGTATTTCTGCAAAATCATATCGATAGGTTGTTTAATCGTCATGTTCCTCTGAAAAAAAAGTATTCACCTGCAATCAGAGACTAATAATATTAAACAATTAATCATTGTAAGGGATGAGGCATATCATAGATGAAAGCGCTATAGGATCCCTTATTTGCTACAGCACTATAAAAAAATTAAGATATAATGTCGTTTTTGAAGTTAAGAATGCAAAAAAAAAAAGGTTTTATCGATCCAAATTTGATTCGGTTTTAAACAACAAGCAATCCTGGAAGGAAATCCGAAAAATGGGTATTTGTGGCAATAAGCCTCGCGCTATTTGTAATGCGGATGTTAATGAACTCAATAAAACTTTTGCTAATATAGCAGTTCCAGCTGTTACTGAAAATCATTACCTAAACCATGAAAACGTTTTGGATTATTACAATGTCCACGTTTCCAACTGCTTGAAAAAGGTCAAAAATTATACAGATTCCCAAAACCGGCAATGAATATCGCTTGAATGCCTAATTCATAAGCAAATTAACATCTATTTTCTACATAATTCTCTTTTTCCAAATATATAATCTGGTTTTAGGCCAAATCGTGGTTGCATAACTGCATTAATAAATATTTCTGAAGACATTAGAGTTGCGTTAAATGAAAATAAGGTAACGTTGCTAACATTACTTGATCACTCAAAAGCCTTTGATACTGTTGACCACAAAATTTTGTGTGCGAATTTACTAAATATATATGTAAATTGTAACCTAGAAGCACGCATGTGGAAGAAAGCGATAGCTAGGTGGAGAAATATACCCACATGTAAAATCGATAAAGTCATGTGTGACCCCTACAGCGAGAGGTACGCAAAATCTGTTATACCGTTCAATCGTAAGGACTGCAGAATAGTAATTGGAGTACTAACTGACCATTGTTTGGTGGCAACGCACGCGCTTAAATTAAAACTAATCGATAATGATAATTGCAAGAAATGTATGGAGCAAGATGTGAGGGAAACTCTAGAGCATCTTCTTTGCTCCTGTCTCGCGCTCACTAGAACTCGATTAACGTACTTAGGAGCTCCACAGTTTGAGGGTCTGAACAAGGTCGCTAAACTGGGGGTGAATAGTCTTTTAAAGTTTACTAACCACACTCGCATCTTAAATGACAAGTACACTCGCTAAATATACACTCGATAAATAAGATAAATAATTCCTAGGACTTCTATCTGGTGTCGCTACGGACCTAAAGGTTTATGCGTGGCTTCGGCCAGCCAGTACTACCTAACCTAACCTCTAGCTGAGGAAGCCTTAGAATCGCGCAACAAAGGTATACGAAAATTTTGATTAGATTTCACAAGAAAAACTTCACACCAAATCGTAGTTTAATAGTTTGTCTTCTTATGTTATTTGAGCAAATAACCATGGTAAAAATACAAAATTACCTTTTAGATTAAATTTTGTCTGGAGATCAGGACTTTTAAGGTGGAATATTATCAAGTATCGAATATCGAATAATATTGATGATAGCGGACTAATGGAAAAAGTTCTTACACATTCTTAATAATTAATTTAATTATTAAATAACTACTACGAACAAAATTTTCATTTTGTAAAAGTACCTATTAATTTACATTATAAATATTTTTGAATTAAATCATTTTAGTTTTTGTTATAAATATACATATATACATAAAGACATTTTAAAAGAGAACTTATGAAAATAATTCTTTTGTTTCAAAAATAAAAACAAGTAGTTAATATTAGAATGCATATTTTTATCAGATTATTTTTAAGGTTAATTTTGGTAGTTAGGGCTAACTCAGAAAGTAGGCGTGGCAGCTTTATTTATTTATTTGATTTCCTAGTACTTAAAATTACTTAAATGTTCTTTATTATAAACAATTTTATTGCAGCAATAAAAGTGTTTTCATGTTAAGCAGATTGTTAAAAAAAATTTCAATAATTATTTTTGAAAACTTAGAAATATGATCCTTACGCTTTAATCCGAATATATAACGTGCAATATTATTAAACACTACATTTAACTTTTGCCTATTCTCGCTATTACAGCCTGCGTAAATTTGGAATTAATTAATTATACAATGTTGGAATTAAAAAAATTTTGGCTAACAGAAGTCTAATTCTATAAGGAGTGAAATATTGTGTCAACTATAGCGCCCGCAGTCTTCCATACACCTTTCCTATATTATTATATTATAACGTCAAGATTCTTAGCAGTATTTACAAGTTCAATCGACACATTATTTAGGCTCACAGAGGGTAGATGTGTTAAATCAAAATATTTTTTATAGAGCATTTCGATTTTTCACGGTTTAAACCATAACTCATTTTTGGAAGTCCTATCATGAGCTTGAGATTAAAGTTTAAATTTTTTTTACATACATTTTTTTTGATACAATTATCTATATTTTTCAAATTACAGCTAGTGTACAATTGCACATCGTCACAACACCACGATTAACGTTAAGAACGTCTGAAGTTGAATTACCTATATGTACTGATATATGATATGTACATAAGTTTGTTTGAGTTTTATTGCTGTTGATGTGAAGTTATACATATTTAGTAGGTTAGGTAGCACTGGCTGGCCGAAGCCACGCATAGACCTTTAGGTCCGTAGCGACACCAGATAGGAGTCCTAGGAATTATTTATCTTATTTATCGAGTGTATATTTAGCGAGTGTACTCGTCATTTAAGATGCGAGTGTGGTTAGTAAACTTTAAAAGAGAGTTCACCCCCAGTTTAGCGACCTCGTTTAGACCCTCAAACTGTGGAGCTCCTAAGTACGTTAATCAAGTTCTAGTGAGCGCGGGACAGGAGCAAAGAAGATGCTTTAGAGTTTCCCTCACATCTTGCTTCATACATTTCCTGCAATTATCATTGTCGATTAGTTTTAATTTAAGCGCGTGCGTTGCCACCAAACAATGGTCAGTTAGTACTCCAATTACTATTCTGCAGTCCTTACGATTGAACGGTATAACAGATTTTGCGTACCTCTCGCTGTAGGGGTCACACATGACTTTATCGATTTTACATGTGGGTATATTTCTCCACCTAGCTATCGCTTTCTTCCACATGCGTGCTTCTAGGTTACAATTTACATATATATTTAGTAATTTCGCACACAAAATTTTGTGGTCAACAGTATCAAAGGCTTTTGAGTGATCAAGTAATGTTAGCAACGTTACCTTATTTTCATCTAACGCAACTCTAATGTCTTCAGAAATATTTATTAATGCAGTTATGCAACCACGATTTGGCCTAAAACAAGATTATATATTTGGAAAAAGAGAATTATGTAGAAAATAGATGTTAATTTGCTTATGAATTAGGCATTCAAGCGATGAATGGTGCGATTGCAATTGGTCGATATTCATTGCCGGTTTTGGGAATCTGTATAATTTTTGACCTTTTTCAAGTAGTTGGAAACGTGGACATTGTAATAATCCAAAACGTTATCATGGTTTAGGTAATGATTTTCAGTAACAGCTGGAACTGCTATATTAGCAAAAGTTTTATTGAGTTCATTAACATCCGCATTACAAATAGCGCGAGACTTATTGCCACAAATACCCATTTTTCGGATTTCCTTTCAGGATTGCTTGTTGTTTAAAACCGAATCAAATTTGGATCGATAAAACCTTCTTTTTTGCATTCTTAACTTCAAAAACAACATTATTTCTTAATTTTTTATAGTGCTGTAGCAAATAAGGGATCCTATAGCGCTTTCATCTATTATATACCTCATCCCTTACAATGATTAATTGTTTAATATTATTAGTCTCTGATTGCAGGTGAATACTTTTTTTTCAGAGGAACATGACGATTAAACAACCTATCGACATGATTTTGCAGAAATACAACCTGATCATCAGAGCATGGCATTGCATATATTTGTTCCCATGGAATGCCTTGAACAGCACTGATCATGAACCTTATGGACTGTTAGTGGCATATTATTGGTTTAATTTTTATTATTGGTTTCACGAGAAAATGTAAAAAACTTTAAAAATCGCAGGTCTCTGCAGATAATCTTTTTTGAATTTGTGAACGCATTTTTTTTTGTTGGAACAGCAAGCACTCCAGTGCCAAATATGCTTACTCTTATCTGGCAGAAAGCGGGGCAGACACTAAGAAAGTGGTTCGCCGTCTCTTCACATTCTTTTTCCAAACCACAGGAAGCACAGAGGGCACTAGCTCCTAGGCCAATCATATTCAACACCAGTTTTAAGAGGGTTAAACGATAGCTCATTTGAGCAACACCAAGAGTCACATAGAGCAGTTTAGGCCTTCTTACAAACATACCCGACCGATTGGCCCGTGACCGGAACAAACAGAGAGTCAACCAGCAGACACCACAGCAGTGGAGAGAGTACGCATCCTCTATTCACGCCAGAAGTCACAGACTGACCACAATCAGCTTGAACCATCATAAGTCTATGTCTCAGCATTGAGCGTATCCAGTTAACAAGAACCGGATTCACTCCATGCTGACCTGCTGCATTGCACATACCGTCAAAAGTCACGTTGTCAAAAGCTCCTTCAATATCAACAAAAATACCAATAGTGTATTCTTTCCTGTTGAGGGTCCGCTCAATCCGACCTACCAGATTTTGCAGGGCCGTCTCACATGATTTTCGACATTGGTAAGCATGCTGAAATGAAGAGAGAGGATGTAATAATAACGACTCACTACGGATGCGGTGTTCAAAACAGCGCTCAAGACATTTTAGTAAGAAAGACATCATACTAATTGGTTTAAAGCTTTTGGGATTGGTATAGTTGTCCTTTCCAATTTTTGGAATGAATACAACTTTTACCAACCTCCATTGTTGGGGTATGTGAGCGAGAGCCAAACTGGAGATGAAGATCTTCTTGAAAACCGGTAGCAGTTGCACCATACCCTCTTTCAGAGCAACTGGTTGTATACCATGCGGACCCGGCGATTTAAAGCTGTCAAAGGAAGCAATAGCAAACCTAATCGCATCTTCATTCGCCACTGTCCTGGCAACCCACCAATTGAGCTGCGAAACTGTCGAACTAACCCTGTCCGCTTCCGGAAAAGTGGGATGTTGAACAACAGAAACCTAATTGCCCGGAAAGTGAGATTCCAGCATTAAGCTAATCATCTCACTTTTTGATTCCGTGAAAGTGCCATCAGATTTTTTGAGTGAACACAGTCGGTTGGTTTGACCGTTTTTGAAGATTTTCGCCAACCTAGCTGTTTCAGTTATAGTTTCAATACCGCTGCAATTTCTAAAGGAGGCCCTTTTCGATTCTCGAATTAGCTTTTTATACTCCTCCTGCTTTTGACGATATAGAGCCCCGTGCTCATCAAGATTAGTCTTGAAAGCCCCGTTGATAAGTTTTCTCGACTCAACCCGCAGGGCTTGCAGCTCCTTGCTCCACCACGGAACTGGAATTCTAGCAAAAGGTTGGTGAGGGGGACAGGCACGCTCAAAGCTGGTCTGAAGAGCAGAGGTGAGATTTTCAACCGCTGCTTCCAAACCTCGCCAATTACGTGGTTTAGGGGGTAGAGCACAGCTTAATGAAGCCAGTTCTTCCCGAAAATTTGTTCAATCCGCCTTTTTCGGATTCCTTATGAGCGTTAAAGGATTACCTTCAACACCATACTGAAATTCGATATATCTGTGGTCTAATAGAGAGTCATCTCTAAGGACCTTGCAGTTTGCAATAGACTCACTAACCTTTCATCAATCAAAAGTGGGTTGATTTCTAACGTTGTGTATGTTCAACCCAGAAGACAGGATATAGTTGAAAAGATGAGTCCCTCTTACGTTGCACTTGCTGCTGCCCCAGATAACATTCCGTGCATTAGCGTCACAACATAATATGAGCCCCAAATTCATGCTTTCGCAATACTCCACAAATTCAACAACCATCGCTGGCGGTGGTGGTAAAATTGCTTCGTATGGAAAGTAGACAGAAGCAATAGCAAAATATTTCTATTCTCGATTGTCCTGAAAACCCACCTTAGCAGCCACCATATCTTGGCCACAAAAGTGACCAAGTTTGGTAATTTTAAGATGAGGAGATGCTATAAGACAGGTTCTAGGTCTATTAGAACTCTCAGCATATAGAATCGTGCGCCCCTTAACTCATTAAGTCCACAGATGCGTCCTTTATGGACCCAAGGTTCTTGGATTGTTGTTATGTGAGGGAATGTATGCATCGTTGCAAATCTATCTGGGTTATTGTTAGTCCACAGAAAGGTTTCGCAATTTTTGCATAGTTAGAAGACCGGGGTAGCCTCGCGTTATCATTGCCGACAGTAGTAGGCATCACAGAAGTGGCGTTAATACTTTGAAAAGTATTAGAGCCTCCCATCCGTGCGCCCACACTGCAATAGATGGCAGCGCTGGCAGTATCGGTCTTCGTCCTCTTTACTCTGCATCGGTTGCTGTAGAGAAACATTGGCCATAATTAGGCATTTAACCAGAGTAGTGGCCGAGGCCTCCTTACGTCTGTTTTATCGACCTAATCTTCCTTCATTTGCGTCTCATACTGCGAGAAGATTGTGGCCCGAGTACGCCGGCTTCTGTAGGAGGTATGTCAGTCACAGTTGTGACGTCTAGACTTCAGCCGTTCAGGGTTCACAGCCCCTGACACCAAAGAAGAGTTGGTTGTAAAAATTGCAACCACACTCTCCTCCGGGATGCGCTTTTTGTCGTAAACTCGAGAGACTTTGTGGGTTTTTTCGGTTTCGTTCATGCCGTTTCGTCCGGTCGCCTGCTCCTCCTGTTTAATCAGGGCGAAACTGTGCATCCCAACGAATCAGAATACACGGCGACCTCTATAAAAAAAGGGGGAAAGGAAGGTCGACCGTGGCAGTGCCCCATACCACGACAAAGCCACCGTTACTCTCTGAGGCGGCCAGGTATCAGAGATGCTCCGTAAAAAGACAGCCTAATTTTTAACCCCGGAAAAACTAATGGAAGTGGATCCACCATAATGACTGCATAAAATTAATTAAATTTAATGCATTCAGATAGCTGACTCGCTTCCGGTGGCCTTCCAGGGTTACTACCCTGGCTGCCAAAATATCCAACAGGCACGGGTCGGATAACACCTTGGACTAGGGAATGCTTTGTATAAGAGGGTATGCTCCCTCCGCCTGGACTATCTTAGCCAGTCACATATCAGTAATCAGATATGCAACTGTTTCCGGCCGTCACCACTTGGAGGTGATAGACCACACTTCCATCAGATCACTCAATTACGGCACGTATCAAAATACATGTTGATCCGCTTGAGTGCCTGACGGCCTTGTGAACGCATACGTGTGACGTTATTATGACAAAATTAGATATATATTTTGATACATATTTTTTTTTTTAAATCCCTTTCATCGAAATCAATGTTTGATGTGATATAATTTTTTGAAATAACGGTAAAAATCACATGGTTAAACATAGAGTCAAAAAATAGTGTAAATTTTATATTTACACTGTGTACCGTGCCAAACATTTCTAACGCCTGCTACTCAAATCCGCTCATTTGAGCGTCTGCAGGCATTGTACCTCCTCCAGTGCGAGCACGTTCCACTTTTTCCTTCATGGTTCGGCAACGCAGCTAACGACTGTTAAGAAAAATATTATCAAAATAAATAAATATTTGCAGTTCCAGTGCAAACCACTTTTCACTTGGATGGAGTACGAGTAGGCCCCTTTAGATCATTTAAGTTGTCAGCGACATCTTTCCACAATTCGCTAGTTCGCCTGGGCTGCGTCGGATCATTTTTCCCGATCAGCACCTCCGGATGCTGTTTAGTGAATGCCACAAAGCACTGTAATTGCTCTTAAGATGTTCGCTCAAATTTTCTGCAACAAATGATTTAAATAATTTTAATTTAAATTTTACGTAAGCAACCGTAAAAATACTTACTTTTCTCACTGCATTTTATCCATTTTGTATAAAAGAAACAATTTGCTGTCAGTTGTGACAACAATTTTTTTACCACTTTTGTTATTTTTTCCTTGTACAAAGTTGCCAGAATGCCAGTTACCAGTAGTGGTTAAAAATTGTAACAAATTAACTGTGACAATTTATTGTAACCAAATCTTTAGAACCGCTCTGTAAGAGTGACTCACCTCTTCCATTGGTATCGGAGCTTCTCCAAACCGTGTGGTGGGCTTTAGCGTCTGAACCGATGATCAGGGGCTGCTTCCTACCGCTGGTTATTTATACCAGCCTTTGAAGCTCTTGCGTTGATGCGTCTCGTTCGTGCGGCATGTAGCTGAGCGCAAGAAATACAGGCATATCCCTGCCGTCCTCTAATGCCACCACCGTCAGATCGTCTGTGAAGAGAGAGGTTAGAATATACGAGTTATGCTGGTAAGAGTATAACTTCTCTTACCTTGTTCGTAGCGTTGGGAGTAAACGTATGGTAATTTGATAACTTTAGTCCAGATACCACGTTACCCAAATCTATCCGTGTTTCCTGGACTAAAGCCACGTCGTAGCTTTCAATATCTCAGCAACTGATCCCTAAAAAAATTGTATCTTCGATTTTCGAATTCAGCGAAACAAAATACATAAAAAGCTACCTCTCATCAAATGTACATATTATAAGCTAGTTTAATTTTAAACTCACCTGCATTTGATCATATAAAATAGCCCAGCCATGATTGTATGTACACTCGCGCTCAAAAAAAGAAGCTGATTTAAAATTTTTTCGTTGATTTTCATTTACTACTGTTTACTGTTATTTTTCGAGTTTGTTTGTTGATTTTCTGACTGCGTAACTCAATTTCTGATTCACATATGAGTTTTATATCGATGAGTACAGTACAGTAAGTAAATAAATAAATAAATAAAATAAATAAGTTATGGTATTAACACAATAGCAAAAAATTTAAATTATTGGATATAAGCGGCAAAACTTAGAAAATCTTTCAATATCGAAAAAAGTGGACTGTCACGAATCTTCAGTAAAAAGATTCTGGAAGAAATTTTTGGTAACCGGGAGTCTGACACGCCTATCTGGCAGTGGACATCCAAGAAAAACAAATGAACATGAGGACAGTGGTATGGTGGGCATAAGTTTAAAAAATCTAAAAAAAAACTTCACCAGAAATCTCTTCAGAGTTGAGAGAGATGCATAAAGTAGAAAAAGTTGAAAAATAAAATAAACGAAAATGATCTGGATGCACGAAGAGTTGCGAAAAAGCCACTGTTAACAGCAAAGATGTGTTTAAATCGTTTAAATTGATGCTGGGAAAAGAGAAATCGGTCGACTAATGATTTGGCTCAAGTCATATTCTCCGACGAAAGTAAAATAAATCTTGTTGGACCAGATTCAGGAGTCAACGAAAGATACAGTGATGAATGCATCCAAAATACTGTAAAGTACAAACCGCACATTATGGTCTGGGTTGCAATTACCGCATGTGATGTTGGAGAAATTATTATTCTGGAAGGTTCTGTGAGCTCTTCAGTCTACATAGACATAATAAACAGAGGCATATTACTTTCTATAGATATATTCTTCGAGTACAAACCCAAAGTAATATTTCAAGACGATTCTCCACCACATCATCATTCAAATCGGCAATTACCCCTGTTGAATGAACATCTTTTTAGAAATTATTTTTACAAATTTTGTGTTATTACTTATTTTTCTTTTCATAGGTAGCGGAATATATAAAAGTTTTGGGGATACAGTTGGAAACAGCCCAGACATGAATCCAATTGAAAATGTTTGGGCAATTATTAAACGGAAAATTCGTCAAGATAAGCCCTTAATTATACCCAAACTGATGGAAGGCAATTGTATCCATTTGATACAACGAGATTTCCAAAGATTCAATAAAAAACTCTTTGTGATAGCAAAAGTAGGAAGTGCCACCAAGGCGAAAGGGGGTATACTCGCTACTAAAAGCCTTTCCTTTGTTTACAAAAATTAACTTACTTTTTAAAAATCTAACGAAATGTTTTTAATAACATAATTTCAATAAACTTAAACAAAAAAAAAGAAATTGGTTTAATAGTAAATGAAAGAATATTTTATCAAAATGGCTTTTTTTTTAGCGCGAGTGTAACAATTGAAGTGAAAATACATCGATTTTAGTCATGTGTTTACTCTCCACGGGCCTGATATGAATTAGGCTATTACAAATATTGGGGGAAAAAATGTTTGACGTTATTGAGGTAAATATGAATTGTCAGAATTTTCACTAGCTCTAGGGCTACTGTGAATTTTGCATGTAAAACATAGATTTATTGTATTTGTAGCCTGGAATTAATTAAATTTTTGTTGTATATTGCGTAATTATCGCAATCAATAAAAAAAAACAACCGATATATTCCTCATTGCAATAATAATAACATGAAAATATACAAAAAGTAAATAAATATTTTTATTTCCAAAATCCATAGTTTATTTATTTCCTCTGTCAAAATTTGACCTCCATTTCGCACTGCAAAACTCCAATTTTTTTTTCATAATGGAAAATTATTCTTCACCACTATTTTCATAGAGTAAAAAGTTACCGTTTCACACACACCCATTGAATAACTTTCTTCAAAAATAAATGGCATTTACATTTTTCTGACATATTTTGCTTCTCATTTCGTAAAATCTGGCATCACTTTAAACATTTACATGCAGTGTGCTACGTTCTTCGCTGGTTGCTATTATTGTATTTTTTTTCTTCATTTAATTTCTTGTTCGCGTTGTTGTAACAATTTTTGCTTCGTTCGTAATTTTTCTTTAATATCTTTGCAAAAAATGTATATATATCTATACTCATATGCATATATAGTTTTTTGAGACATTTATGTGCAAGAAAAAATTGTTCATTAGTAGCATTTGTAATCGACAAAATACAATAATAATAAGAAAGTAAACATAATGTTTTATTGAAACAATAAAAGTGTCGCTCCCATTTGCTGTCTCTGCTATTAAGTGTTCATCATTACACACAAATTCCTCTTTGCATCGCAGCCAACTTAAGGATTAAATAAAAAATAAATATAAGATTTCCAGCTTCATTAGGAAAATTTGACAAAATAATGAAAATAACCTTGTGTGAAAAATCAATTCGAAAATTGTAATTGGTTTGCAACAGGAAAAAAGTAGATCTCTTGAAAATTTATATCTATTATGTGGTTATTTTCCTGAAACGAAAATTAAAGTGTTGCCTTCTACTACTATTGCGCAAAAAACACGGCGTATTTAACTACTTTTCCATTGAAAAATATAACAAACAACAAAAGTGAAGTGATTAAGAAGAAACTAAAATCAGAAAAGATTTATAGAACTTTATTGTGAATATCTAATTGTATGTGCAGCGTTGAAACATGAACATACTTATCGATATACACATATTTTAGAAATACTAGTGTCAAAAGTTGTGTATTCCACTTGAAATATTACAATATTAGTAAAGATTATTCGTTGCCAAGGAAAATAAAACTAATAATATATAAATACACTGAGATAATATGATATACTGGTTGTACGCCACGTGTGCATTGGAATAACTTCTAAACTCAAATCCATGCAGAAATTATTAAAGATTTTTGTTCATATATTGGTAACTGATGTAGCGGCTATTTTGTACACTGCAGTTTCTCGAATCAAATAAATTGACGCATAAAACATAAGAGGAAAACATTGTGTTAACACGTAGATTCTATGAAAAAAAGACATGAACTCGCCCATCTTCTTAATAAAAAATAAGTATGAATTCTTGAGTCTAAAACCAGTAAGTTTTTGCTCTATGTCTTTTTCTAACTACCTATTTTTCTACCTCTGTCAGACAGGCATTCATGCTTGCGCCCATGCTTATACCATGTTCCCACTGAGCCGAAATTGCTTAGTTTTGGCACATAGTTTCGAACGAAACTGCAATCGTTCACATTGTAAAGCTGGTTTCGATTATGGTTTCCTTTGACAGTTCATTGTTTATTTCTGATTGTACTATGCCGTCGGCTAATATAATTATTGCTAATATTTAATAAATTTGTATACGAAGAGAATCAAAATGATAAACGAAATATTTACCAACGAAATAAAAGTGTATAAAAAGAAGAGTTAATTGTTATTTATCTTGTTTCACTTCAACCGGCACTATGCAGCCTTGCCGTCGCAAATTTCTTTTTTTACATTTTCGTTTCTCTATATTAATCAGGTTGTACGCAAAGCAAAATAAAAATGTCAGAGCAAATTTATTTCAGTGAACACATTCAGGGTTGCATTAGATTTTTGCTAGGTTTCGAATGCGGTTTCGTTGAAACCACTTCATTTCCGTGGCTTCGTTTGACATATTTTTATATGCCGAAATTGAGCATTTCAACGCAGTTTCAGCCAAAACTACAGAAATGATTGAAGCCACGCAATTTCGGCTCAGTGGGAACCGGGTTTTATGTAAAATGGAATTCATTGTCGCATCGAAATATTCGTTTGCTGGCATTGGAAAAATTCTGTTGCAGGCTGAAAAGTACACAAAATGTATAAGTCCCCTTGAAATTTGAATTTACAATCAAGTTCTCAAAGTAGAAGCGGACGAAAATATTCTAAGTCCCCTCAAAACGAATGATGTTTGTTTCAGAAAATAATGCTTTCGTTTGTTTTTTTTTGTTTGTTTCTAAAGCAATCAAACGGCTTCGAGGGGATTGAGAATATTTTCGTCAGTTGTTACTACTGATACCTATGGCAACTTAAATAATTGTAAAAAGCACGAATACACGAAACAAATCTAAGTTCATTTCGCATGATTTCTTATAAAAGTATTCAACAACTTACCAGTATACTTTATTTGCAGATGAAGAAAGATATCGGCGTTCGTTTTTTTTTATGAAGCAAATATGTAAACTCGACACGTGCGGTTTAATCGTGTTTTATTCGCGCGACCCTATAACATTTCAGTGTTAAAGGGGAAAAAGTTATTAAAGCACAATTTTACCGCCGAAAGTATCCTTTTTGTGTTCTCCGTAAGAATTGAAAATCAAAATATTCAGTTAAGGAAAAAGTCTACATAAACCATCAAATTTTCAGTTTCTCTAAACCTAAGAATCTAAGGAAAAATTTGGATTGCAATTTTATAAAGGATGATTACACTGCTCTGCATGGGTTTTGCGAATAAAATGATTCCTAGTGTTTCCGAATGAATTTTTCATGCTGAGAACGAATCTTCAAAAATGCTCTAAGGGCGCGTGCGAACATTTTGGCTTAGGGCTCATTTGAAAGGACATGGTTCAGTCTTTAATCTCTGGTATTTAGCGAAGTTGGTAGCACGTCAGGATTCAGCTCCACAATTTTACAAAAATGGCCAAAAACGCTGATTTCAGAGATTTCAACCCCGTTTTTCTCGGAAACGTGACGTGATGGAAAGTTTTTGACCACAGATTCGTGTTAAGCATGAAAAATTCATTGGAAATCACTAGAAGCCATCTTATTCGCATAAGAAAAGTTGAAATTTGCAGGTCAGTGTTATTAAATCATAACTAGATTGGGTTAGGTTGGAGTGGCTGTCCATATAGTTGGACTTACAGTTTAACGCCGATTCCGAACGGCGATGTGGCAATTTTTTGTTGCTTTGCCATTACCAACCAAGATGTGAATATAAGAAAGTTATGAGAATTAACCACCAGACGAAGACGGAAATCGAACCCGAACTTCCCGGATGAACGTCTAGTGCACTACCCACTAGACTATCAAGGTCGTCTATTCATAACTAAAAAATAAAAAATTTACTTCAAAGCAGAATAGCTCTAGAAGATATTACAAACATAGTTGTCTCAATGCCACGATGACTGCAAGCAGCTATTGACATCTAAAGGACCTCTAAATATTGAAAGTGACATAAAATGTTAATGTTCATGCTTATTTTTTTGGACCAAAAACTATATTTCTATCAAAAATGTTTAAAAAACAGATATCGGTTTGAAAAGAATGTATATTTCGCGGTAACAATTTTATTTAAAGAAAATTAACAAGGAGATCAAATTATCCATTATCTGAATCGTCTTCGATCTCCATTTCAATATCTCCTTCTGTAGTTGTTGTATTGTATTTGTCCTTTGAAGAAATTTGACGAAGCATTTTCGCCTTTTTTATGTGGTATTTATAACATAGAAATCAAATTGTGGATATTTCAAGTTACATTTGACGATCAAAATCGTTTTCAATGTTTCTTATTCTATCAAAAGCTTACTCGCACCGTGTTGCCATTGTTCTCTCTGACGTTTTGGGTTAAAAATTTAATTTTATATATTTTTCTTAGTATTAACGCGGTATTTGGGAAAAAGAGGCGGTATGCGGTTTTGGAGTTTAAAAAACAGCATACTGCCGCAAAAAACTGTGTAGATACGAGCGTTATTCATGCTACATAGTTAATCCTTAGATAGAATTGTACTGTATGAAGTTTTTGTCATATTAATTTTTTCCTTATGCTTGTGAATTTACTGTTGTTATTGAAGCATTTTTTTTGGTTTTATGAATAAATAGTCATTGTTTATTAAACTGCAAAACTAATTTTTCCTTTACAGAAATTGAAAATCTGGTGCAGTGTATGTAGACTTTTATTCTTTACCAGTATACAAAACTACAAATGTGTCAGAAATTGAAAACGTCGAAAAGGCTCTATTCTAAACATTCCTTTTGTACATATTTTGCTTGTTAATTTAGGGGCAAAGCGTTGAAACCAGCTTCCACGGGTTTTTATATTGATATGGGTTATTTTAAAAAGATCCACTTTAGAAAAACTACATGTAAACCTACATACATTCCTAGCCACATTTCGAATTAGCTTGTGCCAATTAGCTTAGCCAATGCTTATCAAGATTAGTTTTGAGAGCTTTGTTGGGCTCCCTGCGGGTTGAGTCGAGAAAACTTGCTCCAACATTGAACAGGAATCTTACCAAGAGGCTGGCGAGGGGGACAGGCACGCTTAGAGCTGGTCAGAACCTTTTTCGGGTTTCTTATAAGCGGTAAAGGAGTAATTTCAACACCTTACTGAAATACGATATATCTGTGGTCTGATAGAGAGTCGTCTCTAAGGACCTTCTAGATTGCAATTGACTGCACTGTTCTTTCATTAGAAAGATTTAGGTCGATAACTTGCTGATTAGTAGGTGTTACAAAAGTGGGTTGTTTTTTAACGTTTTGTATGTTCAACTCAGAAGACGATGTAGTTGAGTCCCCCTTACGATGCACTTTATGCTGCCCTCAGATAACGTTCTGTGCATTAGCGTGATAACACAATATTAGCCCCAAATTCATCCTTTCGCAATACTCCACAAATTCAATAACCATCACTGGGAGTGGTAGTAAAGCTACATCGTATGGAAAGTGCCACAGGGCTCGGTCCTCTCCCAACCCTTTTCCTTGTCTTTATCAATGACCTTCTGTCATTGACAAATAACCCTATCTACTCGTTTGGGGATGACAGTACCATTTGTCATTTATGCACCTCCCTAACTCTTTACAGGGTGACAATCGTAAAGTGACGCACACATTTCAGCAGTTATTTTCAAAAGGACGTACTTCCATTAAGTACAATTAAGTGTTAACATTGCTGAATATATAAGCTTTCATTTGAACCCCACCTCATTCAATATAACCTCCTTTAGCCTGCACACATGCCTTCAATCGATCCGGAAATCGTAGGACTGTTCGCCGCAGGACTTCCTGATCAATTTCAGTCCAGGCTTTCTCTAATGAATTTGTCAGCGACTCCAGACTGTGGTGTTGAGATGCACAAGCCTTACTCTCTAAAATGCTCCAAATAAAGTAGTCCATTGGATTCAAGTCTATGGAGTATGGTGGCCATTCTTGAGATGTTATGAATCCAGAAAAATTGTCTTTTATCCATGTTTGCGTTAATTTTGCCATGTGGGAAGGTGCAGAATCTTGCTGGAAAGTCCAGTTTTCATTTCCAAATGTATCTTGGGCCCAGGGAAGAACATGTTCATTTAAAATGCTCCGATAAACAACCTGGTCAATTTTAACACCCTCTTCAACGAATATTAAAGGGGTTGTGGCATTAGCGGAAACTCCAGCCCATACCATAACGGAAGCTGGCTTTTGAACTCGGCCAACAGTCCTATTTTGTTGCGATGATGATGTTAGCCACATTCGGTCATTTTGCGCATTGAAATGTTGTTCAACCGTGAAAATTTTTTCATCTGTAAACAAGATATTTTCAACATTTTTTAACACGGAGGAACGCCTTGCATCTTTGCAGTCGCAAATCTTTCTTTTTTTGTGTCAGATCTTGAGCTTTTCGGAGCTTGTACGGCTTAAGATTAAGCTTTGATTTTGCAATGATTCGCACTGTTTCACGGTTTACTCCCACTTCCTTAGCGATTTTTCTCATTGAGCGCCTTGGATTTCGCTTGATTCGTTTACGAATTTTTTCTGTTAAACCAGTAGTGGCAACTGTTGAAAATTTTCCCCGGTCTCTATCTCCAAAACCCCCAGTTTCATTATATCGAATAATAGCTCGGTCTACGGTACGACTTGACAAATTTAAAGCCTTTGCAATTTGACGGCTACTATAATTTGCCAAATGAAATTTCATAATTTCACGACGAATATTTTCCTTGTCCATTTTTATGGAAATTTCAAAATGTAATAACAAAAATTCAAATGAAATTAAAAGCAAAGCCAATGATGAATGAATTTGCTTTTTAAATTAAAGTAACGGTAAATGGCAAAGCTTGCTGCAGAGTATTAAACTTGCGTCACTTTACAATTGTCACCCTGTAGAGATTGAGAGAAAAAGGCATGATATGAATGACTCATTCAATAATGATCTCCAATCAATCTCCGAGTGCGGTCTTACGAACAGAGTTGAATTCAATGTTCGTAAAACCCAATGTTGCCTGTTATCTTACAAATGAGCTTCCCAACCCTCTTGTTATGGATGGGGTAGTTAATGTGGAGTCAGTGACTCTTGATATTCTTTGCATGTCGATACAATGTGACTTTCGTTGGAATAATCATATTTTTGACGTGGCGAAAGAAGCAGCCAAGTGTCTCTTCGCTGTGGTGTTTGCAGAGTTAAATCATTAGTGACAGCAGCAGGCATCACAGAGGTGATGTTGATACTTTGGAAAATAATGAAGCCTCAGCTTTTAGCTCAGCTATTATTTAAAAAAAATATATTTTCTTGTTTGTTATTATTTTTATTAATTTTTTATATAAAGAGTAATAGATAATGCAATAGTTTTTCTTGTTTTGTACTTTAGATTAACGCAGGCATTTACTAAAAAAAAATGAGCTCAATACCAACATCAGATCCAAATGATTCTGACAATATAAGCCATGATAACTGTGATGAATTGAATGAAATGTTTTATGATTTTGAAACCAATGATGACTTAAACAACAGTTCGAATATCACACGTTATACTCGCTCAGCGCTTTACTTACTTCGCAATGACTCACGGTCTCGACGGCGTCCAGAATGTGCCCTACGCACAGAGTTGCAAAATTTGGGAGTTTGGAAATTTAGTACAGGAAATAGTAATCAAAATGGTAATAACAATGGAGTCAATGATGGAACAATAGCCGGAGGAAGTCAGTCTGGGCATATAAATACACGTGCGCAACGTTCACCTTCGACAAGAAGCGTGAGCAGTGATCATTCTGTTATCCCATCAGTGCATAACTTAATGCAATATAAAATTGATCATCGAAGTATTTCATCTTCACATTTAATGCCAGCATTTGCTAAGAGGCGTATAGTCACATCTACTGCAGCGCAAAATGTTTGTGGAAATTCATCATATGATGGTAATTCACCATTTGAACAACGTTCAGAAACACCCACTAAGGGCAAAGACATATCTTATGGCGGAGGACGACAACGGGGAAAAGAGCATGTACATGATTATCGGCAGCGCAGTGGAGACGATCACTCAAGTTACTTATCACCTCAGCGCAAGGCAATGGGTAAGTTATCATATAGTTACGGTATCAGAATCATTCGGTTGTTAAGAACACAATTTTACTGCTTGATCTTTTATTTCCATATAAATTAACAGATTTGAAAAGAAAACTTTCAAAGGCAAACATTAAATATCAATCTCGATGTTTAAGTGAACCGTGGATCTGCTACATTGGACATTTGTGGTTCTGGCAGCCAACTATTGTTCTCATAGTTGGCTTATTCCATTAGGATTGTTATTTACATAATAGGATTATTCCATTGTAACGGATGCGACAGTATTCTAATAAATTAAGAATTAGAATAAATTAAACTTATTTATGAAACGTTAAATTATACTTGAAAAAAGGCATTTAAAATACGGAATGAAGCTAGCTGAATTTTATTGTAAAAAATAACAGAAGCTACAAAATATAGAAAAGGAACGTAATAAATGCTACGTTAAAAATTTGTTAAATTAGAGGCCATTCACTTTAATCAAAATTCAGTAAAAAATGTTCTTCTAACCTAAAGTCGATTTATTTTTGTCTTACAGTGTAACAATAATACACTCATGAAAACAAGTATACTTCTAGTCAGAAAAGCGCGATTTATTTCTAAGATTTTTATTTTTTCTGAATGTATTTTAAACCATGTTCTCATTGAGCCAAAATTGCGTAGTTTCGGCAATTGGATTCGAACGAAACTGCAATCATTCATATTGTGAAGCTGGTTTCGGTTATGGTTTCGTTTGACCATTCATTGATCATTTCTTGTTGTAAAATGATGGCGGTTAATATAATTATTGCTAAATATTTCGATCTTAATTATTTGAATACGAAGAGAATCAAAATGAAAAACGAAATATTTTGCAACGAAATAAGAAAATATAGGAGAAAGCGTCGATTGTTATGTATTTAGTCTTACTTCAACCGCAGTCACTATTCAGCCTTGCTGCCGCAGCTCCTTTGCAATTCGTTCATATCTATGGTTGTTTTTTGCCTTACGCAGCTCCTCCACTTTTTCTGCCCATACCTTGGTTATACGCTCCTCTTCCCGAGCACTCCACAAACTTATTTTTTATATTTTCGTTTCTCCATATTAATCAAGTTGTTCGAAAAGCAAAATAGAAATGTCAGATAAATTCATTTCAATATTCATTTCAGTGAACATTTTCAGGGTTGCATTCGATTTTTGCTAGGTTTCGAATGCGTTTTCGTTGAAACCATCTCATTTCTGTGGTTTCGTTGGTTCCGTATCAGCACGTTTACTACGAGCAGCTGTTATTTCAAAATCATCAGCCACCAAGTGCTCAGTTGGTCGCAGCCAAATGGTAGGTCGGACGTATTTAATATTATGCCGATTAAATCGAATCCATTTCCATCCCAAGGTCTGTTAGTATTGTTATCACTCGCAGACCACTTCTGGCACGTTCCATAAGTTCGGAGCATAAGCAACAACGAAAAAGTCTTCAACACTTTTAGATATATATCTCAAATAGTTTGTACGTGCGAATAAGCCACAAAGATAGCAAAAATGATTGTAACTTGGGCACTTTATAATTATTTTATTGAGATGAATATTTTTACACACACGACTATCGAATTAAAGTCAAAAGAAATTCTTACAGCGTAACATTAATTGCAGCTGTTACTTTGATTTTTAAAATTTCTTTTTATTTTCTTGATTTACCTGATTGGGAATAACTAAAAAACACGAGTGTTGCCATTTTGCCCGCTAATTTAGATCATATCAATATCATTCAAAGGATTTGGACTGTACTTATCGGTCTTATTTATACTAATTTAAATAAGTTCATCATATGGAATAAGATGGTAGAGCAATTTTAATTAAATATTAATTTGCATTTTAAATTTAAATACGAATTGATCCAGAAAAATTGGAAGACTCGTGTATTTTATTTTGAGCCCATCTTTAAGGATATATTGGATTTTCTCCTGTGTGCACCCAAAAATTGAATTTTTTCGAACGGTGTAACAAAAAAAAGTAACCTATGCGTACGTAGTCTTGTACCTCTCGGTGAGCCGGACTAAGATACCGAATGAAACTTCTCGAGTATTCAATAATATCGCAGTCAAAGACAAATAAATTTCGATTCAAGAAAATTTCATTTTGGTAGAATTTTTATCTGTTATAAAACAAAAATAACTTATAAAATAACTCGATTCAATTTTAAGACTATGCAAACCATAAAGAACTTATATAAAAAATATATCTTTTTAAAAAGATATAAATTTATTCTTCGCAAAAATTCAATACTAGCTTCCTTCCAAAAAATAAATCGTATAAAGGCATCGAGTTCAAAATGTTGGTATCAAACAGAAGAAAAATTTATTGCTTTACAGTTCCTTTAGCAAAATTAACATTTCTTATTTCGAATTGAAAAAATTGTAATTCGTTTCCATAAGAAGTTAAGTGTTAAATGAGCCGCTGAGTCCAAATGTAGTGTAAATCTTTTTTTTTTATTTTATTCACTAAACCTTTAGTGTTGTGGAAATAAATATCAACTACCACTAAACATTTAGTGGTAGTGGAAATCGAAACCAACTACCACTAAACTAATGGAAATAAAACCCAACTACTACTAACCATTTGGTGGTAAGTGTAGAGAGTTTAATTGAAGGTCAAATTGAAATGCATCGTAGAAGAATGTATAAATGTTTGAATGAATGAATACATTAACTTTTTTCTTGTACTAAATACTTTGTAGAAAGTTCAATTTCAATGAAAAAAAAATATATTTTTTTCATTTTCCATAAAATATTTTACCATATTGCGGTGTTATACAATGATTATTACCACGTTTATATCAACTCGCTTTCAATGGTGTCTGTCTGGCAGTCTGTTCGGTACAAATTTTACAATCGATTTTAAACTAACTTCCCGATGAGCTAGAGACTTGAAATTTTAAACATAGTTCAGAACTGGAAGACAATGCAATATGAAGTATCTAAAATATATATAAATATAATAATATTTAGGAAGTTTTTCAATTTTTTTCATTGATCAAAGCATTGCATTCATCGTTGTAAAATTCATTGCTTTAGCGGGAGTAGAATATATGGATATGTGTATACATACCAGCGATGTCAACTTGCGGGGAATTCCCCGATTTGCGGGGAATTCCCCGATTTGCGGGGAATTTTACTGGGTGCGGGGAATCGGGGAATGAGTTTTTTTTTGCGTGGAATTTGATGTTGTTCAGCTTTTAGTCATAAAAGTCTAGAATATTTTTTGTAAAATTTTATAGAATGAAACACGTTTAACTTACGAAATATTTCATATTTTGGGTCTTAAAATCTTCGCCTTTTCCTCAGTTGGCCCAGCGATTTATTGGTTTGGAGAAATCGATTTTTAATTTTGTGAGCGCTTTCGTAGATATAGACGATCAATCAGTCAGATCAAATTAGTCGCGCGGCGCTTCGACTTCTCTTTCGGCCGTTCAGAAAGCTATGCCTTAGTCCAGCACCTTCTGAATAATAACTCTTAATCCTTGCTGACTAATCTGTAGACTTACAAATTACGATCAGCCATCATAAGGAAGATGAAATATATTTTATATGTTAAAAACCGATAGTCAAAACTTTGAACTCGTTTTTCTCAAACAAGTTTTTATCATTTTTTATTTGAGTCAAAAGAGAGGCCATGCCTTCTCCTTTGAGAACTTTGATATCCAAAAGTGGGCTGAGGCTTGTATATCTATTAATATGAGCGTCTAGTAACTCAAAACACCCCATCTCGTTCAAATTTGGTGTGGCAACTATTTACTACCCAATAGGATTAAACTTTGTGCAAGCTTGAGGCGGATCGATTTTGAGATGGGGGTTCCCTTGAAGTAAATTCGATCGAAAATCGAAATATGCGAAACCGGCACCAAACGTTTACATATTTGTATATAAAGAATATATAAACACTGTAAATGTTGAATGTTATTTGCCAAAAGAAATGTAAAATATTAGTTTTATTGAACACGTCAAACTCATCCATTCATACATTTTTGTCCGCTGGATGTGTCGACAACCGTCGCTGTCAAACCATCGGTATTGCACCTCGTTGCTGGTTTCTACGTTTCTTTGTTGCAATTTCAACAAGAGCGAATAGCGACCTCTTTACAATCTATAGTCTTTCTTCAAAGGAACGAAAGGGGGCGTTGAAGTTAATCCTTTACCGTCGATAAGAAATCCGAAAAAGGCCGATTGGGCAAAGTTTAGGAAAGAATTGGCTTCATTAACTGGCGAGGTTTGGAAGCAGCGGTTGAAAATCTCACCTCTGCTCTTCAGACCAGCTTTGAGCGTGCCTGTCCCCCTCACCAACCTTTTGCTAGAATTCCAGTTCCGTGGTGGAGCAAGGAGCTGCAAGCCCTGCGGGTTGAGTCGAGAAAACTTATCAACAGGGCCCTCAAGACTGATCTTGATGAGCACTGGGCTCTATATCGTCAAAAGCAGAAAGAGTATACAAAGCTAATTCGAGATTTGAAAAGGGCCTCCTTTAGAAATTTCTGTAGCGGTATTGAAACTATGTCTGAAACAGCTAGATTGGTGAAAATCTTCAAAAAGGGTCAAGCCAACTGACTGTTCACTCAAAAAATCTGATGGCACTTTCACGGAATCAAAAAGTGAGATGATTAGCTTAATGCTGCAATCTCACTTTCCGGGCAATCAGGTCTCTGTTGCTCAACATCCCACTTTTCCGGAAGTGGAGAGCGTTAACTCGACAGTTTCGCAGCGCAACTGGTGGGTTGCCAGCACAGTGGCGAATGAAAACGCGATAAGGTTTGCTATAGCTTCCTTTGACAGTTTCAAATCGCCGGGTCCGGATGGTATACTGGCAGTTGCTCTGAAAGAGCGTATGGTGCAATTGCTACCGGTTTTCAAGAAGATCTTCATCTCCAGATTGGCTCTCGCTCACATACCCCAACAATGGAGGTTGGTAAAAGTTGTATTCATTCCAAAAATTGGAAAGTAAACTATACCAATCCCAAAAGCTTTAAACCAATTAGTATGATGTCTTTCTTACTAAAATGTCTTGAGCGCTGTGTTGAACACCGCATCCGTAGTGAGTCGTTATTATTACATCCTCTCTCTTCATTTCAGCATGCTTACCAATGTCGAAAATCATGTGAGACGGCCCTGCAAAATCTGGTAGGTTGGATTGAGCGGGCTCTCAACAGGAAAGAATACACTATTGGTATTTTTGTTGATATTGAGGGAGCATTTGACAACGCGACTTTTGACGGTATGTGCAATGCAGCAGGTCAGCATGGAGTGGATCCGGTTCTTGTTAACTGGATACGCTCAATGCTGTCACATAGACTTATGATGGTTCTAGCTGATTGTGGCCAATCTGTGACCTGCGGTGTGAGTAGAGGACATCCCCAAAGGGACATACTCTCTCCACAGCTGTGGTATCTCTGGTTGTTTTCATAAATGAGTCGGGTATCTACACACAGGCCTATGCCGATGACGTTGCCTGCATAATTACGGGCCAATCGTTCGGGTATGTTTGTAGGAAGGCCAGAACTGCTCTGAATATGATTGACTGTGGGTGTTACTCAAACGAGTTATCCGTTAACCCTCTTAAAACTGGTGTTATTCTTTTACCAGGAAAAGAAAAATTGATGGTCTCGTTTTACCAATACTCAGAGGAATCACTATTCAGCTATCCCAAGAAGTGAAATATCTAGGAGTCATTCTTGATACCAAACTTGTTTGGCGCTCTCATGTTGAGCTAAAGGTATCCAAGGCATTGGCAGCTTTTTGTCAATGTAAGGCTATTTTTGGCAAAACATGGGGCTTATCACCTTATAAAGTCTTATGGCTTTATAAGGCTATGATTCGACCCATCATCACCTATGCATCCATAGTCTGGTGGAGCAGACTTAATGTTGACAGCGTTAGGAAAGCTCTTGTCAGACTTGAAAGGACTGTGGCCATATGTTGTACGGGAGCTTTTCCTACAACACCTGGCCCATCTTTGGATGCATTGTTCAACTTACCACCCCTTGATATTTTTGCTAAAGGAGAGGCTGTCAAAGCCATCTGTAGGCTTAAACTCAATAGGTATTGGTATAACACTTGCTGGGATATTGGTGACATTGTTGAAGGTACTGATATGGACCTAACAGTTCTAACAATGCCATCCGATAAAATGCTAACAATTCCAGTTTTAAAACAGTGCTATACAATACAAAATCCAGAGGCCCAAACTTGGTTTTTGCCGGGACCTGGGCCGGGAGTTAATTGTAAGCGTATTTTCACTGATGGCTCCAGAACAGAATTCGGTTCGGGTTCTGGGGTCTTTATTGAAAATGATGGAGTGCACCTTCACTTTTCCCTTGGGTTGTATACTTCTGTTTTTCAAGTAGAAATTTTTGCAATCATCAAGTCAATGGACCATGTTATTGATAATGGTTGGAGAGAAAGGAGTATCTGTGTATTTAGTGACAGTCAGGCTGCGCTTAAATCCTTGCTTAATCCTCTAACCACGTCTAAACTGGTTGTGCATTGCAAATCCAGGCTTGATTGTGTTGGAAAACACAATAGCCTGCTGTTGATATGGACACTCATATAATTTCAGGAAATGAATCAGCTGACCTTCTGGCCAGAAAGGGTTCTTAAACTGGTTTCCTGGGCCCAGAAACTGTACTTTCTTTGTCGTCTACAGCCATCAACACCACCATTAATGAGTGGGTCGACTTGACTCACAATCGTAAATGGGAGGACCTGAGGGACTTTAGACAGACAAAGACCTTGTTACCTGTTATTTCGAAGCGTCTAACAAACTTTCTGTTATCACTTAACAGAAAGAGCTGCAGGCAGCTGGTGGGATTATATACAGGTCATTTCTCTTGGGCCAAACATTTGCATATAATTGGCCTGGGAGCTAGTGCCTACTGTGCTTCCTGTGGTTTGGAGGAAGAATGAGAAGAGACGGCAGACCACTTTCTTAGTGTCCTCCCGCTTTTTGCCAGATCAGAGTAAGCATATTTGGCACTAGAGTGTTGGGAGACGAACGCCTTAGCTCTTTAACACCGCAGGATCTGCTAAGATTTTTTAATAAATCTGGTAGATTTATAGAATAGCAAAAGGGAACACAGGATATAGTACAATGGACGTAAAACTTGTCTGAGTGCTGTATTCTTGTCTGTTCCAACAAAAAAAAACAAAATATTTGAATATCTTAAAGTAACTAAGTGATACTAAACTTTCACAATTACATTCTTCTTAAATCTATAATATTTTTCATTTGACAATTGTTTTTTGCTCCTCTTGTAAAGGAATAAAATGTGTAGTTACTACTTTTTGGATTTTAGATGACGAAATACTGGAGTGTAAACCACACTATTTGATGTTGTTTTCATAATCTTACAGATGGAATATTTTGGGTTTAAAGGGTTCAGATAAGAGAGGTTTATTAGTCTCAAATTCTGTAAAAATTTATATAAAGCTTTGTGATGACAGTCTATATTGTACGAGTTCAACCTAGTGCAATACAATTTTAACTTCCACTAAACGTTAAGTGGTAGTGAGGAATAATTTCCACTAGTTTAGTGGTAGTTGGTTTCGATTTCCACTACCACTAAACGTTTAGTGATAGTGAGATTTTATTTCCACTACCACTACAAATTTAGTGGGAGTTGATTTTTATTTCCACTACCACTACAGGTTTAGTGGTAGTGAAATTTGATACCCACTACGACTAAAAGTAGTGAAGAGCGAAATTTATTCACTAAATCCCCAGTCTGGTAAATATAATTGTGTACAAATATTGGACACCATTAAAAACTTAGTTTTAAAAAAACCTATAATTTTTTGTTGTTTAAGGCTCTTCTCGCGTATCTTGTCCACCACGAAAAACACAAAAAATTCCATCAGCCGTAGCTGCCTACTATGATTGAATTTTTTCGAACCATTGTTCCTTTGAATTTTGCTTTGCATTACGAATAATAATTACGATTTATGAGATGTCAAACAGACCTTTTATTGAAAAAAAAAATACGAACTAGCGGTGGGACCAAAATGTAATGAATTTTTGCCAATTTAACCTATTTTTTCAAGGCACCAACAGTTTGTTACGAATTATTGAGATTTTCGAATTAACGGGGTACAAATTATCGCGATTCTACTGTTTTTCAGAAAATCTGATTTTGACCACTTTTGCATCCAACGGCTTAAATGAACATTTTTGCTTCATAACATTAACAAAATATATAACTGCATATTAGACTGGGTCTACGTTGTATGGGCGATTTTAAAGTGGTTCCAAAACCCGCTCCTGGGGCTTATTTTGTGAGGTTACAAGAAAAACTAATTCAGAAAAAATTTCATCTCAATTGAAGAGTTTTTGAGCCTGGCCCGGCCCTTCGTAGTTTCGAAATTTTGTTTTTTTTTTTTGCCGAAATTCTCCATTGTATACACCCTAGCGCATAAACGATACACCTTAATACAAAAAAACTAAACTTTTCACTAAACTACATTCAATTCTGTATGCAACAAGCTATAAATTTTCATCCATTGAGGTGTGGCTGACTTATTTAACTCTTTTATTCAACCACATCAGAAATTTCCTTACGTAGGTAAGTATTTAAGTATACAATACAGCAGCTTAAAAGTGTATACATTTTTTTCTGGTATGTGGTGCTTTAAGTCGAATATCTCAGTCAAACCTCAATGGTTTGAATGTATATTTTCATATCGTCGACGTTCTGGCAGAATTCACTAAGTCCATTTTTTTAATTTGTGAAATGTAGTTAGTTTATGCAGTGCATGGTGCTCTACAAACACTGACAAAACTTAAAAAGTAAACAGATTTATATACACTTTGGTATACTTTTCAACTGGATCATCAAAAATCTAACATATTATGCCATTCGAATTATAGACGCTAATTAATACGGATCCACTTAAAAAAAAATAATTCGGACTTAGTGATTTCTGCATGAACGACGACGATATACTTTTATATATACACTGGTAAATTTACTAGTCGTTTAAAACGTAATAATAAAGTTACGGGCAAGTTTTGAGGGTAAATTCAAAATTCAGAGTATGTAGTTTTTTTCTGCTTAACTAGACTTACTACACGTGTAAACCTCGAAAAAAGTATACTCAAATTTCTTTTATTTTTTGTCAATTTTTTTTTTGTTAATTACAATAAATCTAAATCAATTAAGCCGAAATTTGTTCTGGATTAGTTTTTCCAGTAACCTCACAAAATAAGCCCCGGGGAGCGGATTAGCTTTTAAAGTAAGGGCCAGTCTACTGCATATATTAAAAATAGTACATTATATAATTATAAATTTTATATAATCAATTATAAAATTTTTTATGCAGGTGAGCACGAAAGAGAACGACTGGAGCGAACACATGAGCACGATCACCATTCAAGCTCTGCATCATCTCCGGTATCTCTAACTAATTCAAGACATGGTCATTATAATAACGTTGTACAAGAGCGTCGAATTGGTAGTGGCCGCCTTTTACCGAGAGATGTGAATTGGGACTGTCGCGGACAAGAAAAAGACAAAAACCAAGTCAATTCATCGGTGGATAAAGAATTGTCTAGTCATCTATTACAACCGCGTAGCTCGGGACGTTTCTCTGAACGTTCGCACGAGCGTAGTGGCTACAACGATAGACGCTCCTTCGAACGTCGGGGCGCTGGTGGTAGTGATGAACTTTCTCGTGATAAATACGATAATATGAACAACATTTCATCAAATACTCATAATAATCGTCGTTTTACGTCAAATGATATAACAAATAATTCCGAATCATCCTCAAGTCATCCGCATCAATCGACACATGGTCGTGGACGGCGGAATCATCAGTATAATGACCGAAATGAAGAGCCCGAATGGTTCAGTAGTGGTCCTACGTCACAGCATGATACTATTGAGTTGCGTGGTTTTGAAGAAATAGACGAGCATTGTAGTGGCAATGGATCAATGGCCAGACGAAGTGCAGCAGCAACTGGTCGCAAATTAAGTGAAAGTTCATCTTCACGTGCAAGCAGCAACTTGAATTTATCAAATCAGAAATCCAAAGATCATGCTCAAAGTTTAAAAAGTTCAACCGGCAAAGATAAAGATACCAACTTAGAAACTTCTTCAATTCCATTAAGTACCAATGAAGCTGATTGTGCAACATTTGAAGAGAAAAATAGTTCCGGTGATCAAGTTTCAGATAGAGGTGATGATAATAACAATCATGATGCTGATGAATCTCAAAACAAGTTTGAAGACCCATTTTATAGTGCTTTAAAAAAGAATGAAAAAGATGATAATGTTGCTTCGAAATTCGCAAAAGAAGCTGAATTAAACTTTGATGCTTTTTTAAATCCAAATCTAGATCCTTTAAATCATACATTAATGGTACGTAACTTTTTTTTGTTTACTATATTGTAAATTATTTTAACATAACATTTTATTTAGCGAGGTGATTCACATATCGGTAACGACATTGCAATTATTGGAAGTTCACGTTTTAGTCGTTGGTTTGCACCCAAAACTAATGGAAACGATTTAAAGCCCACAGCTGGAAACGAAATACAGAATATGGAAGGTTAATTTCAACTACATTGTTAATCACATAATCTTAATATATCGAATTTATTTATAATTAGATTCAAATGAAGCGCAAAATAAAAGTCAGACAAATACTTTAATGGAGTTTTTACAACTTAGTAAATTACCTACGAATGCTCTACCTGAGGGTTTAAACCAACATGGTGCGTTATTTTAGTGTAATTTTAGTTTATGTTTCTCAATTTCCTGTTTTGTTAATTAGTTGCAGGCATACCTAGCGTTGAGGAACTCGAAGCAAGGATGAGAAAAATGGATAATGCTGATATGGGAAACGAAAATGACACATCATTGCCAAGATCTATGGAATCAGAGATATCTAATAATTCAATACATGGGCAGCAGCCATCTCGTGAAGCTTTCAAGAAACTTCTTGAGCGATTGGGCTCTGGAAATAAAGAACAGCCCCAACAGCAACCGCAACCTTCTATGCAAATGAATATATTAATGCAACAACCAAATCATCCAGTGTCTGTTCCACAAATAAATATGGTTCAACCTGGCGGATTGGTAGCTGCTAGATTGCCGCAACCAATACCTGCTCATATGCTAAAAAATGAAGAAGTTAAGAAGTTTATGCAACAACAACAAATGTTGCACCAACACCATCAAAAACAATTGCACAGTGTTATACCACCGCCGCATGTTATTCAACATCACACAATGCCGCCAAATAATCCTCAGACTGGGAATGAAATGACAAGTATGCCTCCTCCGCATATACCAGTCATATACCCTGGACAGAAAAGATTGGAAGCACAATATTTATTTCAATGTATATTAGTTTTTTATTTATTACAAACAATTGCTAACATATACAATTTTAGGTGTTGCGCGCGGTGAACTTTCTTTAAATTTGTTGGAACAGGAACTTAATCATCCAAATACGCCATCCCTTGCTAAGGAAGTCATAGCGGCTGTTTTACGTGAGAGTTCACGTAGTGCCACTCCATCAACTGGAATGAGCACAAATATTCCACTTCCACAGCCTCTTGTTAATACTAGTGCTGCTCTTCATCAGCAACACGTACATTCACCCAACCCAATAGGCGTGCCATCACAACATGGCAATGTAGGTCTACAGAATCCCCAAATGTCTGGCGCTGTTATACTGTCTGGACATACTCCAGATCAACGGCCAATGCCACAAGGTAGAGGTAAAAATAGCATGCTAAAATATAAAAATTTATAAAATAATAATTACAGGTTTACCCACTTCAGGAGAAATTAATATAAATGATCGGTTTGTAAAAGCTGAAAGTATAATGAAAAAAATGGAACAGGAGCAAGAGCAAGAGTGGCTAAAAAAAGTTAAAGAATCTAAAGAAGAACGGCAGAAACAGCAGCATCAACAACAAAAGCAAAAGCAAAAAGCTCAACAAAAACAACAGCCGAACATGATTACTCCAAGCTTAATTGAAATAGATGCTCAACAAAAGAGCTTGCAACAACAAATGTCAATGCAGCAACCGCTACAAACAGGACACCAGCAATCTCACCCATCTCATGCCCTACAACAACAACCACGTCATATTAACTCACCTACACCATTAGCATTTACGCCTACTTCAGTTTTAAGGAAAATGACTGCCGACAAAGATAACTCAAATAACACTCATCAACAAGCTACCGTTACTCAAAATTCCCAAAATAAACTATTAGCTCAAACGGTTTTTGTCAACCAAAATCAACAATTAATGCAACAGCCACAACCACGAATGATTCTTGGTGGCAATCATTCACAGCAACAACAACAACTAAGCAATGGCGCACCCCAAATTTCTCCACAAAATATTTCACAACAGCCACCACTACAGCAATTGCGCAATCCATCACAAATGAAATGGCCTACTCACGGAATCGGTCAAAATGTGGCAGCAAATAAATCAATGGGTAATATGAACATATATACAGGTTATATTCGCCCCGATGGTTAATATGAAAAGTCGTGATATGGGAGGTCAATATAAGTAAAAAATTATATTTTCAATAGGGCTAAAGATTATTGTGTCTTGATCCAACTTTTATCCATTACCTCTAAAACTGGCAAAAAATGGGCATTTATTTTACAGTAATATATACTCTACATGAAAATTTAATAATAACCTTAAATCTGTAAAAATGTTTGAATGGTTAGTTTTTAAATACAAACTTTAAAATTTGTACGCTAATATGACAGTGAATAGAAGCTCATGAAAATATTAATAGCAATCTTCAAAAATACAATTTTATTACCTTCCCTTATTATGATCTGCTTTCGACCTTCAATCTTTGCTGGTTATCGAAGATCGAATGTAAAATTTTTTTATGAGCAGTGCAACCCTGTGGAAATTTTCGTTGTGCATCGAATAAGATGGTTCCTAGTGTTTCCGAATGAATTTTTCATGCTGAACACGAATCTGTGGTCAAAATCTTTTTATCACATCACGTTTTTTGAGTAAAATAGGGTTTGAAAATCTTAAAAACAGCTTTTTTCCCCCCGTTTTTAAAGATTGTGGAGCTGAACCCTGATGTGCTATCAGAAATTAAAGGCCGAACCATGTTCTTTCAAATGAGCTTTAAGCCAAATTGTTCGTTTGCCCCCTTACATAGTGCTCAATTAGCTATAATTCATAGCAATGTTCATGTTCGTGTCAAAGCAGCAGATGACTGTTAAAATATGAAGTGGGCAAATTATGTTTATGCATTTTATTTTAGAAAATGCTTTGAACAGTAAGCAAGAAATATGTATTAAATTTGTTTCGCATTTTCTCGAACGTATTTTCAATTCAATGAAAAAAATGTACACAGAACGAATTTTATCTTACTTACACTCACGGTTATACATACAGAGAAGTGCAGTGGTCCGAAATGTTTTAAGTATCGTTGGTTACACATCTGCAGTCAGATTTCAAACATTCAACATAGTGGATCAAATATTGGGGACGGATTTTATCTTACTCATACCTACGGCCAGATATAATAAAAAGTGCAGTGGTCCGAAGTGTTTTAAGGGTCGCTGGTTACAAATCTGCAGTTAGGTTTTAAAAATTCAAAATGGCGGATCAAATATCGCTGACGAATTCAGGGTGTAAGACTAAAGCAGTTCTGTGTACTTTTTTTCGTGCACCTCTAGAGATAAGCATACCCCCTGCTCTAAGGGCGCATGACTTAAGGCTCATTTGAAAGGGCATAGTTCTGCCTCTAATTTCTGATATTAGCGAACTTTGTAGCACGTCAGGGTTCAGCTCAACAATTTTTGCAAAAATGGCCGAAAACGCTATTTTTAGGAATTTCAATCCCTTTTTTGTCAAAAACGTGACGTGATGGAAAACTTCTGACCACAGATTCGTGGTCAGCATGGTGTTCTTTTGAAATCAAAAGAAAAGTTGAAATTTGCAGGGCAGTGTTATCAATAATATAAAAAAAGCCCTTCCTCATACCATTTTTCATTTGTCTCGGCTTATCTTACCAAGCACTTCGATGTTGCCAATCGGGACTGAATAACCTTCAATATAAAAACTTTATAAAACTATGTTATTTGGCTTTTCTATGAATGCAGGACGTCCAATATTGAAGGGTCCATTAACTACACCGCAACCACAACAGCAAATCTCCCAGATGGCATTTGCTTCAAATATTGAATTTCAACAGATACAACAACAGCAAAGACTAAAAAATAATCGTACACCTCAACATATACTAAATCAGCCCTCTCAACCATATCCATCACATCCAATGCAGCAACAGCCACAATCTCATAATATGATAGCTCATGTTCAGCAACAGCATCAGCAGCAACTATTCCAACAACACCAGCAACGCGCTATGGCATTACAGCGTCAGCAGCAACTTCAGTTACAACAACAACTACATCAACATCATCCACTCCAACAGCAACAACCACAGCAAATACTAGATGCTAGTAACCGACCAAGTTAGTATCGGTTTATAACATTTTTGTATACATTATGTAGTAAAACTAAGTTGTCAAAAATCAAAACGAAAATTAAGCATCAAAAATCTTCCCAATATAGTCTAAGATCCGGTTGCGAATTAAAAATTCGCTGAATGACAAAATGCGAAAAAAATCAGAACCAAATTTGGTTTCTTTATATCGTCAATTCAATAGGGGATTTTTGATTACAAGAAGTGGTAAATGGTTTTTTTTTTTGTATATGTAGGTTAGAGTGGTCCTTAATTTTTTAAATTTGGAATTTCTTTTCCTACGTCTTCTGATTTTGTTACTTGATGTTGTGCCAAATATTTATATGAAAACGTGCCTTTCCGGCTTCAAAATATGTAGGTAGTGTATAATTTGTCTGTTTAAATTCTATTTTTTTTTTGTTCACAGCAAGCAACTGTTTTTCAAAAATTATACGAAGAACGTATGTCTTTTTAAGTTAAAGAAAGAACCGAATGTATTTCGTCGTCCTTCAAGCTGAAATCACTAAGTCCGAATTCATTTTTTTTTAATTGAATCCTTATTAATTAGCTTCTATAATTCGAATGGCATAATGAATTAGATTTTTGATGATCCAGTTGAAACGCGTATCTGTTTATTTTTTAAGTTTTACGAGTGTTCGTAGCGCTCCAGGCACTGCATAAACTAACTTCATCTCAGAGATTAAAAAAGTGGACATTGTGAATTCTGCCAGAACGCCGACGATTTGATGTTTTCATTTAATTTTATAGGTATGAGTAATATTTTTTGATAATGTGGGTGTGGTGGTTAGCTATACCCACACAAAAAATTCTAAGCAATCGAATCGCATGAAAATATAGTAGCAGTTACTAAAGTTTTGAACCCTTCTCGTGATTCTAAATATGAAGAAATGTGGTGAAAAAGCGTTCAAGATATTGTAAACCTTGAACTCGATGAACCTTTTGAGCTGACGTGGAATTCCACGTCAGCTCAAAATTTCAAAACGTCTAAATCAAGGTACAAGCGAAAACTTCAAATTCATAGCACCTCAAGATTTATTCAGAAAATTAGAAAATTATACTTTGATATTTTTGAGCAATTAATTGATTCAAATTGTTATAAAACACGAACGGACGAGCGGGCGTATTGCAGAGTTGGTAGGATTTGTTCGCCTGCTTATCAGGTTTCTAGACTCGTCTTGTTCGAATAAACGAAATTATTCTATTCTCTGTTGACTTAAAACGTATTTAAAATCAACAATCTTGCAAGATCGGCTCAACCTAATTTCTATTTTATATGCATATTCCGACATTACCGGCAAACTCGATTTGAACGGTCTGATAAATAAGTTTAAGTCGACAAACGCAAAGCGTAGCGCAGCGCAGTTTTTACATTGAGTAATTTCCCATTTTTTTCTTCCAAATTTAAGGATTTTATATTTGGGTTGATATTAATTAATTCTATGATAGCAAATTTTCTTCATTTCTATTTTCTAGTTTTTACCGCTGCTAATTCATTTATTTTTCCCTTCCTTATACATTTTCTGGAGACCCCCGATCAACCACTCGTTTCTGTGTACATTCTTTTGTGCTCGCTTATAACCTGTTTTAAATGGAATAAATAGAAAAAATTATTGCATTTAGAACATTTTTTACTTTGGGGTCTCTGAAAAGAAGATACTAAATTGTTAATCAGTAAATACACTTTTGCAAGAATTTTCACTACTGTAACATTAAAAGTATTGTTCGTACCGAAAATTTAGCTTAAACAAAATTTGTAGAGAATCTAATTCTCTACCAAGTGTTAGGAAATTTGGATTTGATGTGACACCTACATATCGTCACTGTTCCCGTTTGCACATGGGTTTTCGTTCCGGAATGACACGAGGGGTCATCGGTCGTACAAAGTCTGCAAATTCTGAAAAGACCACAAAGCCCAATTCATATGTATCGACACATTTTTTCGACCTTAGGCAGATTTTTTCGCATACTTGCTCCGACTACTACTTTTACATTTTAACACAATCCAGGACCGCGAATTTTAATCAGTAGTGTCAGCTCCAAACAAATACATAAAAATGCAGGCTCAGTCGCATGCAATAGTTGCCAAAACTTGTGCTATCTCCGGTTATGTGCGGGTTTTCGCTTTCACCGCGACTGCTGTCCAAACAAGGCGCCGTCCAGTTCATAAACGTCTTCACAACAATAAAGGGAGCAAACACCTGCAATTTTCCCGCTCCAATGGCAAATTCGAGTATAAACAGGCTTACAGCACGCATAACGCCACCACAACCAATGCAAACGAAACATCCACAAACGAAACATCCTACAACAACTGCGAACGACGAGAAGACACTCGAAATTCTACAGTTTAGTTGCAGTGAGCTTTGGGGCAAAATTGCAGAAATTACAGTCCTGAAATCCGGCCCATTTGTCCTGCTGAAGCATCTAGTCTGGTCCATTCGTCTAGCTAATCTAGTAGATCCTCGAATACAAAAACTCAACAATGACATTAGAGGGATGGTAGATGAAAATCGTCGAAAAAAGTGGTCTAGACACCTGGAAAGCTGCAAAAATGAGGCAAAGAAACACTGGTCCACAACAAAGGCACTCTCCGACCCACCGAAACGCAAGGACCTAGCGGCCATATCTTTTAACGCCATGCCAGAAGGAGACTTCAAAAAGTATACGAGTATGTTTTGCAAGCAGTTTATCGAACATCAGCGATAGGCTGCCGAAATGCGGGCAGAGCCCACGCGCCACATTTTACCTCTTCAATTACCCACAGAAAAGCACAATCCTGACGACATTATAATAGACCAATCCCATTGAAGTGCCTCACTTCCTAGATCTTGACGCAACAGACAGCTAACATTGAGTGGATTCCTATAAACTCGTTAATGCCTCGTAAACTAGTAAAGTGTGTAATCTTGTCAAAATTTATATGAAATTCGACTGTAAGTTTACGTGCTTATACATTTTACAAGGCTGACGAGGCATTTACGAGTTTATAGGAATCCGCTTATTATGTATTGATATGTTTGACGTGGACTTAGATTTAAGTTGCTATAACAACAACAACATATCGTAACATAAATTTCCAAAAACTTTAGCAATACCTGTTTACAGAAAAGCAAGAAATGTAAATTAACAAGAACAGTGCATGACACAACTGTGTAAATGTTTTATATGTGCTATGAAATCAAATATAAATGTTACTATGAAACCGATTTGGGAAAAACTTTTTATGTTTTCAAATCTTCATTACTTAAGTAATTATTCGAAAAAAAAAATTAAAAAAAAATTGATTTTATACATTTATACAATTGTGGCGCGGCATTACAAAATGTAATTCTACTAAAGAAAAAAATGTGGTTGAATGTTTTTATTGTCTACACAATTTTCTCGTTTTCTTTAAGTTTTAATGTGTCTGTTGGTTCTATCATTGTGGTTATTATCCTGTTGCTCCGCCGTTGTATCAACACTAAGAACATACTACCCCAAACTTTCAAAGTTGGGTGTGTTTATAATGTCAAGGTGCAGATTTACTTCCAAATCGCATTTAATTTTGTAAAGTTTTCCAACTTTTTTATGCAAAAACGGCACCAGAATTATTTTTTAATAGTCAATTTGATTTCTTTGTACGATTTTAAGTCCATCAGGATAAACGAGTTCAAAATTAATATTTTTGGTATTATTGAGCTTAAATACGTGCGAGAAGAAGAAATTCCACAGAAAAAGACGACAGAGTTATCTCAGCTATGTAATTCTGAGAAAGAAAATTTGATCTTTGACATATTAAACACATTCAACCTTGAAAGTTACAGGCAATATATTCTCTGTGTTGATGCAACGGTGGATAATAACCACAAGGATAGCACCAAAAGACACATGAAACTTTAAGAAAAAGAGAAAGTTGTATTGTTGAAATGGTCCAAACAGTTTTTAGATTCTAACCTTGTCAAAAATTTTTCCAGACATTCAAAAATTAAATTTGCAGTTACCAATATTCAATTAAACACAAGAATGGGACTTTGGGAGTCTTGGTTGAATGTATAGGCCGCAATATCTCAAGACGAGTATTTGAAATCATGCTTTTCTTATACAAGATGTAAAAGCTTAAATTGGGTAAATGGCTTCTTATCTAAAATTTAATTTTTCTTAAATAAAATTTAAATTATATTTAATTTTTTTTACCAAATAATTAATTAATGATGATTTGAAAACATAAAAAGTTTTTCCCAAATCGGTTTCAAAGTAACATATATCTTTGATTTGATAACATCCCAACAAACATTTTTGTGTAATCTCAACTTGAGGTGCATTTGAATAAAAATAATTTTCTCAAATTTCAAACGTTACACATAGTGGTGTTTATATGAAAAACCTGGTCAAAACTCAGAACTAAAAAGTTAGAACCTATGCAAAACCAATGTATCTCCGTAAAGAGCAATAAATTTGATATTGTGTAACGGAAAAATTTTACCGTTACAGATTTACTATAACCGTAGGTACTAAATTGAAATCATATGTTCTCTGAATTTCATGTTAGCCGACATCATTTTTATTCGTTTCGTGCGCGAGTTGAAATTTTTAAATTGGAATAATTTGTAAGAGATGTAGAACCCAAAAGTTTGTATTTAATTGAAAATGCGTTCTTTAAAGCTTAAATTAACACCATGTTTGAGGGTTTGATGTATATTTCGAAGTGTTTTCCGAACCATTAGTGTTTTAGTTATATTGTCCAGTCGTGTCCAGGAAAAAAATTGATGCCAAGTTGTGCTTAGGTGTATGCACCAACCGTTGTAAAAAAATAAATTTCGCAAAGTTGCGCCATTTTGTTTTTTATGACTTTACGCCCAATATGATTTTTTGAGTGCACTTACGAGTTTCACGACTTTGACATTGATGCAACTGAAGAAAATATTAAGAAGTTAGCTAGAAGAGAACTCTACTACTTTATTAAATAGTATCCGGAATGTGCAATAGGCAAAAAGATAAGTTATGTGAAGAATCACACAAACTTTTGCTATTTAAGTTTTTATGAGCAAAGCTATGAAAATTTCAACATGTGGCAAGACGACTGCAATCTTTTGTCTACCATAGAAACTATAAAATTACATCGAATAAACATGATGATTATCGAAAAATAATTTTGACCAGCTTTTTTATGTAAATACCCCCATGTGCGTTAGTTATCATATGCACCTAAACTAACCCAATGCTTGGAAAAGAAAGTTCTCAAACGTTTGAAAAAATCTTAGTTCTCAATTTGAAAATAAACATTTTCAAGTGAAAATCACAAATTTATCAAAGATTAGAGCCATCAGTATTTTCTCAACTCGTACTCAAGTTGATAACAAGCCTTTGAGAAAAATTTTAGTTTCAAATGATAAGCAATGTTGAAAATCAAATTGAGAACAAAAATTTTTCAAACGTTTGAGAACTGTTTTTTCCGGTGTTTGTTGGGTTGTGTTACTTTTTCTTGTTACATTTGTAAGTGTTTTTACGTATTTTTGCTTTATAAACATAAAAATCGTTACTTTTGGGCATATGAATCTAAAATTGTAGCGACATATAGTTTAGTCAAATGCGTTATAAACAAAAAGTCAACTTTGAAAATGTGTTTTTAGGGCTTTTGGGATTTTAGGTGAAGATGTACAAAATCAACAATTTTTGGAAGAAAACGCTTATTTGTTTGCTCTATTAATTGGACTAGTAATATTATTAGTATGTCTAAATTTTCTAGTGATGTTAAAGTTAATTTAAAGCTATCTGTTATTGGGAAGATTTTTGGTGCTCAATTTTTGCTTTGATGTTTGGCCACTTACTTTTTCTACATAGTACTTGTATATATTATTATTTACGTATTACAACAATATGTTTTATTATCACTTAGTGGGTATCCCTGCCAATAGTGACAACAGTTTAATATCGACAACTAACACGACGGGCAGTATAATTAACTATCAACGTGATGGTGGACTATCACCAACGAGTAATCAATTGGCCCAATGGTTTTCACCAGAGTTACTTGCCCAAGCCTCGGCTGGTAAATTACCACTTTTAAATATGAATCAAGCCTTAAGTTTGGAAGAATTTGAAAGAAGTATACAACATTCCTCAACAGCTGTGCACAACTAATAACTGGAATGAAACGTAATCGATTTTAAAAACAAAATAATTTTAATTATTAGCATGAATTTTTCTATAACATTTTAGATAATTCTCGAAGAAAGAAAACAGAACAGAATAAAAGTACTATATAATGATATAGTTTCTAATGTGATTGGAACGAATAGTAATCAGTATTGTATTGATATAATTATTGATTTAAATCTTCAAAGCAACATCGTAATTATATAGTAAAAACGAACAATACCCAGGGGTTTCTTTTTTTCTAATTATGTATTTACGCGACAAAACTAATGGGTGGTAAGTTCCTTAAGAACTTGCACGTTTAATAAATTTTGAAAGAAATAACTACTACGCTCTTTAGTATCTATTTGAAAACAATGCAGTAGTACATACAAATGTATATATTGAAGGGCAAAAGCCCAAACGTCAGCTCTCTACTTAATTGTTGAATACATTGTCGATATGAACTTTTTGGATTGAAAGTTTAACATTAAAATTCAATTACTGAATTTTCAAAATTTTTTGTTCGTTTCATGTCACAATTCACGTTTTGGGTGATGTATTCTTTAATGCTACCACTGAATGCAATGTTTATATCCAAGACTCATAAACGTTTTTACTTAAAAATAAATCTTAAAATTTTAAGATAATTGAAAATAGAAAGCAAATGCAAAATATACTCTCATATTTGGCATTGTTTAAAAATATTTGTCAACTCCAATTAGTTTGTATATTAACAAAGAAAAATGGAATTTGTATATCAAAAAATGCTAACTTATGAAAAATATACTTTATTTTAAATATAATTTGAAATAGAAATTAGCGTAGCCTATATACTTATATAATTTTATTGTATATGCATTATTTTAATGTAAATTGAAAAGGAATAATTTATATTATAAATGAAAAATGAATAAATAATTTCTTTGCGAAAATAGTAAAACTGTTTGTTCAATTTTTTATAGTAGGTTGTTGTAGCTGTAGACTAAAGTGAAGTGATTTACTGGAGTAAAAACAAATAAAAAAACTTAACTTTTATGTAACTTTCTTACTATTTTTTTTTATTGGAGATAATTAGAAAAGGCTGTCCTACGATAGTTGCAAAACTTACGAAATATTCTAATTTGTTTTCTTTAAAACCTTCCAATTTGTCCTTCATTGCAATACCATTCTCTGGTGTATATTTTGTTATTATAATGCTTACATACTTTCAAACAGAGTTTTCAAATTCATAATAGCCTATTCACACGGAGCCCAAATTGAGCAATTTCAGCTCAATTTATTGCTTATAAAATACCTAATAGAAATGAAATTATTAGAAATTGTTTTAATATTTGAGATATAATGGAGAGAACAATAGAGAAGTTTGACGAAATATGCGGACAATCTGAAGAGCATTTGAGAAAGCATAAATTAGACATGAAGAGAATAGTGGAATTTGAAAAACTGCAGCTGATGCTTTTAACCGCTGCAATCTCACCTTCAATAAACCGACGATTGACTTGGGAAAAGGTACAAACGTACGACACACTTCTTTTTTACACTTTCCTGCATTTAAAATAAATAAAATTGTAGCTAATAGTTGCTTTTCTGTTAGTAATGTTGTCATCGATTTTCTTCAAATTGTTATCGGCTAACACAGTTGCACTTGGATTTCATAACAATTTCTGTTGAAATAGAGAAAGAAGCCAAAATTGTTCAATTTGAGTTCCGTGATAGATGGAGATGAGGGTCACGCTGGTTTGCTAGCACAATTGCCCTTGGATCCGCTAAAGCATATCATAATTTAGATTTTTTATATTTTCAGCATGAAGTTGAAAGCTAATCGTTTTCATCGTTTGTATAATGCAATCACTTGCAAAAAACGCATTCACCTTAACCTTATCATTACTCTGGCAGATGCGTTACTCCTCATGACAACAAATATCCAGAAAAATGGCTATTTTGATGTTTGTCCATTCTTAATGCCACAAGTAAATTGAGTTTATTAACAAATTTTGACGTGAATTGGGGTAATATTTCATAATTTGGGGATTTTTTTAATTTTGGGGTAATATTTTATTATGATATATAAGTATATGAAATGTGACCCCAAAATTAAAAAGGCAAAATATACGATGAATTGGTTCCCAACATACAGCAGGTGGAAAAAATAAGTTATCAAAATGAAAACAAAACTTTAGCATCAAATATCTTTAAATTCATTTTTACATCATTATAAAGCTACGTGAAATGTGGCATAGCAATAATATGAAGAAAGAAATTTAGTTTTGATTTTATTTTCAAATTTAATTTTGCTTTGAAGCAGACATTTTCAATCTATCATTGCATTACCATTTAATGACTAGTCATTGCAAAATGGCTCCTTTATCAATGCGAATGAATTCCAGTACTTTTTTAAGAATTTTGATTTGAGTTTTGTTATCCGAAATGATGAAAACATTAACTACTAAGATTTTCCCCATCAAGAACTATTATATTTTTTCTGGGTTTATATAGTTTATAAGCATTCAACTTGGTTTCCAATGACACAAATTTTATAAAAACATTGCAAGTGCACAAATACTTTGGAACATTTTTCTTCAAAAATCATGCAATCTATGAGCTTTTCTCATATCATGGATTTATCCATCCACATTAATATTTTGAGGCAAAACTTTAATGGTTTTAATTCTATAGCGATAACAAATTAAAACTGTAAAGATTTTATGACAAAGCCATCTTGTAGAGAGCCCATTAAATGAATAGAAAATGCTCGTAGGGGGAACGATTTTTGAAGAGTTTCCCTTAACTATGAGCCCATTACTGACCTCTAAGGCATCTCAAAAAGGAAAAAAGTTCTAAAATGTTTGTACATGGGTAGTGTAATCAAAATTTTATCACTGAAACCCAAGTTGGATGCTGATATAGTTTCTAATCCTTCAAAAGACGTAACAGTACCTGAAGAGAAAAGCTGAATAGGTAAAGTTTTCATCAAATCAAAATTTTTAAAATGGTGTTGAAATACGTTCATAATGATGAAAGAAGCATTTTCTGTTGATCACCACTAAGCCCTGACTCGTTATCAAACGGTAATGCAAGGATAGATTGAAGATGCATTTTTAGAAGCACGCTCCCCACAGTATTATAGAATAAAGGAAAATGGTGAATAATGGTTTGGGGCAAAATACTCTAAAACGATGTAAAAATCTTGTTTTCATTATAGAAGACCAATTTACCAAAACCTTTAACAAAAAAGGTGGCCATTTTGGATGTTGAAGCTTTTGATAACTTATTTTTGTACCATCGTTCCCTCACTTAGTAATATTAAACTTTAAAAGAAAATCAAAACTAAATTTCTCTTTTCATGATATTATTGCTATTTTAACCTTCATCCGTTCTTCGTATCAATTTGATACGAATCACAACTTTTGAATTGATTGATTCTTTTAAAATAAAAACATTTTTGATCAAACCTTTGGCTCAAGGAATTTTTTTTATCCTCTATCAGAAATTGTTTTTGAAATTTGTGTAGCATGCGCCGAGTGCTGCTAACAAAAAAAGTTACACAAAGGTTCCTCGCGTATCAAATTGATACGCATATGTAAGCGTTACCTTTGTTTACATATTTATATGTGTTAAAGCCCTATTTCGCCGCCATTTCTTTTTGCTTGTCCTTTAGCGCCATTTTATAAAATTGTTACGCGAAGAAAGTACATTTTAGTCAATAATTAAAGTTTTTTTGTTCGAGTTGAGTTGCGGCGTTCAAGATTATGCAGAAAGTAATGAAGATGATTATATAGCTTCATCAAGTTGTAGTGAAATTGAAAATGAATACGATGCAGACGATTATAATGGCTTTGAGAAGAAGAAATGCAACAAAAACGAGAAGCAACATGTACTGGACCTACTGACCCAACTGATTTTGTTTTATCAAAAGATAAAACCACCAAATATTATTTTGAACCTCCAGCAACAATGTAAAATAGAACAAGCTCTTCATTTGAATTACGAGAAACACCAGGTAAAACATTTTTTTCATTTTTTATCAAAAAGAAATCAAATTGTACTGCATTGCTTATGTTCGTATATAGGTCCAACTATCTTCAGCTCAGCTCGATGTACCGCTGTATTATCGTCTTTTTTGCTGTTTTGCCTCTAACAAAATTTAAGAGAATAAACGAATGTGTTCGTTTCGAAAAGAAATTTGTTCAAGGGACAAAATCGCATCAACTCATCATGTATTCGACAAATGGCTAAATCACGTAAAAATGTGTTAAGTAGTTGGAAAAGATGTTACAGTGTCCATTTACTCAGTACATACCGAAAAAAATACCGTAGCCGTTTTGGTTGAACTAAGAAAACAGTTGGTTTTTCCATACATTGCCAATAGAGCTACTCGAGCGCGTACACCAGGAGCAAATGCTGTTAGGGGCCGTTCATATATTACGTAACGCAATTTTTGATCGCTACACGCCAAATACCATCATTATCGAATACACCAAATTCACAAGAATTGACACAATGCATAGGCAGTAAAAAAACGCGCTCGTTGTGCCAGGTGCAAATACAAACAATACAAAAATCTGAACAGTAGTCGTTTCGTTAAATGCAAAAATTTTGTTTTTAATGGGCATTATTTCAAGTTATGCACTGCATGAGTTGATAAACTTTGATTTACTTTCTTTTTCCCTCAATTATTTTATTTTTGTTTCTTGATTTATTAAATGTTGTTCGAAAAATGTTTTTTTTTTCAATAAATAGAAAAAAGGTTGAAAAATTTCTTGTTTTACACTACCATTTTTATTATTTTAAATGATCTATTTCCATTATGGCTCATATTTACATGAAATTCAATTTGATACGCGAGGAGCCCTTTAGGCTGGCGAAATGAAGAACGGATGAAGGTTAACCACATATCACGTAGCTTTATAATGATGTAAAAATAAATTTAAAGCTATCTATTATTGCGAAGATATTTGGTGATAAAATTTTGTTTTCATTTTGAAAACTTATTTTTTCTACCTACTGTAACACGCATTTTTAAAATTTTACAGGAAAATCAAACTCTGTGAAAATGCATCGATTTTAGTCATGTATCTTTTTTTCATTTACAGAAAATTCCCTAAAGCAATAATTTACCCCTATTGATTTATATCAGCGATGGCCACACAAATACCACTACAATATGTGTATGTAGTAGTGCTTTCACTTAGAGAAATATTTGGTGCGTAACACAAATTTAATTTTATGAGTATGCAATTGAAACATGTTCGTTTGAAAAAGTTAAAAATAAAACAAAAATGAAAATAATAAAGAAAAAAACACGGCAAAAGATGAGTTTTCATCTTCAATTGAAATTTGTTTGTTTTATTAAATTTTTTCCATCCTCATTCCTAATAAATTCATACTCAATTTGGTTTGCCTATAATGTCTTTCTAGACAAAACGGACTAGCGCGTGCCAACCAGGGATGAAATTTCGAAATTTCAAATTGTACCTAATTTATGAAAAAAATGTACCTAATTGAGCTTCAATGTACCTAAGATAATACAATTCATTGGTATGTAGCTTTTTTCATTTTAGTTCTTCTCATTGAGATCAATGCTTACAAATTATGCAAATAATGACATTAAAAATATATCAGTTGCGTTCTTAACATCTAATGAATCTCCGTTCCGAAATCTTCTTGAAATTGGGGGGAAAAAAACTGCTTTCCTGCTCGCGCTATGCCAAAAGTGATGATTTATGTCGCGAGTTTCTCAATTACGCTTGGAAGTGACGAGGCAGTTGCCTCAGATGAAAAATTAAGATTATGTCATGTTAACTGTTAATAAATATTTTTGGGCAAATTTTCTTTAATTTCGATTTCACATGTAAATGGCAAGCTGTGCTCAGCTACGTATAAACACAGGTGAATCTCCAATTCTTTTGCTGAATTGGTTAATCGCTTTTCTTCAGAATTTAATTTAGCGTAACTGGAAATTTTCACGATAGATTTTGCAACATGTGCTTTTTATGTGCAGATCGGATTTTTCATTTCTTTCAATGTGGTTTTAATTGCCGAAACTAGAAACGCCACATATTATACACTTTTTGCCTTATTTAAGGTCTTCCTTCAACCATTTCAGCTTCATTTTCCACTCCTTTCAAAATGGGAAAGCGTTTTTTTCCTTTAGCGATACCTCATCTCGTGCGTGTTCGTTGTTACTAAAAAATTTATAAATTTCGCGTTATATTCAAACACAAAAATTTATTTATCCAATATGTGAGTGGAATAGGAACCATACGTAGATTTCGTTGTAACCCATCTGAAAGCAAGCAAGATATAATAAGGAAAATTTCAAGAATTGGTTGATCATAAATAAAAGTCGCGCCAAATGTTCTTTTTTATGTTTTACATTCATAAATTGTACCTAAAATGTGCCAATTGTACCTAATGTACCTTCTTTGTACCTAATATGAAAAAGTCGGAAAAAGGTACAATTGTACCTACTTTTTCATCACTGGTGCCAATGTGCGTTGACATACTTAACATTCAGGCTTGCCGAAAAATTTTGTAGCAAACAAGAAAATGTATTCCAATTTGTGGTCAAACATTTTTATCAGTCCAAACATAAATCGCGCAAGTACAACCTCCCGCATGAAGTTTCACCACCGACTGAATGATTTCGTCGTATACATGTGAGCAGTGTCAGGGCTGTCGTTTTGAAATTTTTTTGTGAAGTAAAATTCTTAAAAAATCGAAGTGATTTTTAAAAAAGTGAAGTATTTTTTGAAGAGTAATAAAAAATGACTTATTTTCAAAAGTTATCTGGTTTTATGTGCTTAGCTTGCGAAAAAAAAAACTCTTGGTGGAGCGCTACTAAAAAGTCTAAAGATACCATTAAGCATACATACTTTAGTACATTTTTAGATCTTTTGTTTATTTAAATACCTATGTAGCAACACTGATGACGAACTATCATATAATTTATAACAATTTGGTTCTAAATAAAGAGGTAGATTTAGAAGGGCAGTATAGGCTTTTATTTCTAAATGATTTTATGCAAAAAGGCGATTAAGTCTGCCATTTTGTTTTTGGCGTGAAAAATTCCTTAAAACAAATTATGTACCCTCATTCAAAAAGTTTTGTCGGAGCCTTATTGTGTCTGCCACACAAAAGTAAGTTTTTTTTAATTTAATTTTCCATACGAAAGGAAGTATCTTCTTTTAAAATTTTATTAGCATCTGGCTATTAATCAAATTGTCGGGAAAAGTTTTTGGGCAAACGGTGTCATAGTGAAAGAATTTGTTTACAAGCAGAAAATTGGGCTTAGCAATCCTGTTACTATTTCCCGGCCTGCTGATTTCCTAAAAAACTAAATGATTCCCTTAAATTCGTATGCATTTTGTATCTGAATGTTAGGGGATTAAATTCTAAGTTAACTTCTATTTATCTTAAAAGTTTTGGATGTTCGCATGAGGTACTAGTATTAACCGAGACTTTTTTTTTAACGAGAAGGAAAGCATAAAAAGCCACCCAGTCAGTGCGTAACATTCTCACGCTAAAACCACCTCTCGTCCGTACGGGTATTCCTCCCGGAACCACCGTTAGGTATTACGTCGGAAGGCCGTAATGAGCTTAGTGCTCAATCGTCAGTATTGGTTTCTGTCCAATTCTGTTCGGTTTTATCGTAGGTTGACGATATCTGGCTCCGTATTTGTAGTGTTTGCCGTACGCTCGACTTTGCACGCACGTTCTGCATTATACAGAGTGGTCATCGTATCTGTAGCAACCTTGCATGCTGCATTTCATTTTTCCGCTGTGTTACACATCTGTGTCGTCAGATTCCTTTCTGTAGGGGGTTCTCCAAAGGCTTTCTCCAGCTCATCTCTGTTTTTGTTAAAGCGCGGGCATTTAAAAAGTATATGCTGCGCGTTCTCCCGTTCCTCTGGGCATCTTGGGCAAAAAGGGTCTTCTTCTCCGGTGTTGATTTTATGCAAGTACTGCTTGAAGCACCCATGGCCACTAAGCAGCTGCGTAATGTGGTAATTCAGTTCACCATGTCTGCGTGATATCCACTCTTCTATATCCGTAATGAGATTATTGGTCCATCGACCCTTCTCGGATGACTCCCATCTTCGCTGCCATTCCATGATGGTACGCTGTCTTTCTTCTCTTCTTATGGCTTCGGTTGATTTCGTGTCACGGCCATATAACCGCCTCATCTCTTGTGCCTGTAAATCTATGGGCACCTTACTTGCTATGACACAAATAGCATCGTCCGATACTGTGCGATACGCGCTAGCAACCCTCAGGGCACTGAGCCTATATATCGCACGGATATCCTTCTGGCGTATTTTCTTGCTGTCCGCCCAGATAGGTGCTGCATACAAGATTACTGACGTAGTAACCGTTGAAAGCAGCCGGCGTCTGCCCTCGCGCGGGACTCCTATATTCGGCATGAATAGTTATGAAATTTACCGAGACTTGGCTTAAACCTAACATTCATAGTTCTGAAATTCTTTGTAATAAATATCAGGTATTCAGAAAGGACCGTTTATGTAGGGTTGGCGGTGGTATTCTTCTAGCTGTCCAATCCTTGTCCGATGAATTCTGTATACAAGAAATTGAAGACTATGAATTTAGTGCGTTCGCTTAAGATTTGGAGCGTATTATGTTTATTTAACCTGTTCATATATTCCTCCAAATTCTGAAGTGAATGTTTATCTCAAACATGCTTTTTTTATGAAGTTTGTTAATAATAAACTGAAGACAAATGATTCCATCATTGTTTTTGGGGATTTTAACTTACCACATGTTTGTTGGAATTTGAGTGAAGACGGTAGGGGATAAGGTAACAACCTTGTGCGACACGAGAACATTTTAATGGGTTTCTTGATTCACTGGCTGAGATTGACTTACAGCAAATTAATTACATAACGAACAAAAATAATAAAATTCTGGACTTGATATATATTGATGACTTATCCAAACTACCAGTTTCTCCTTGCGAAGCATTTGTGTACCCTGAAGATAATTCTCATCCTACTCTTGGAATTAAGTTTGAGCTGTTCAGTGCGCCATGTTGTTCACAGTTGAACACCAGTGAATTACTTTCATATAATTATTGCTTTAAAAGAACAAATTTTGTTAAGTTGAAGAAAATGCTATCAGAAGCTAACTGGCCATCTTTATATTCTGACTTGGACCACTGGGTCTTAAACTTTAATAATTTACTTTACAAATGTTTTGAATCTTGCATTCCCAAATTAAAGAATCTCCCTAAGGTGGGCGGTCCGGTGTGGTCTACTAAAGAGCTACAGAGAGCGAAAAATCTGAAAAGCCGCTCTTTCAAGGTTTTTAAGAAATCAGGAAATTCAGTTAACTACGTGAAATATTCCTTGCTTGGAAATAAATATCACACTTTAAACCGTAAATGTTATAATGATTACATAAATAAACTTAAAATAGAAATTCATAGTAATTCTAGGCTTTTTATGATTTTGTGAATATTAAAAGTAAAAATACTGAACTTCCTTCGTCTGTGAAATGAAAGGATTATGTCTCTAACGATAATTCTTCAATTTCAAATTTTTTGCTGAATTTTTTATGACTACTTACTCCAATGAATCATATGACAGTAGTACGGCTTCTCTTACCCTGTTACATCATTAACCACTATTAACATGCCATCTATTGATCCGGACAACGTATTATACCATCTTTTTTACCTGGACCAGATAATATTCCCAGTATTATTCTGAAACTGTGTGCTGACTATCTCTACAAGCCTCTTGCTGAGATTTTTAATGCATCACTAAAACTTGGCTACTTTTCAGCTTGTTGGAAAGAATCCTATTTAATTCCACTTCACAAATGTGGTTCAAAAGCTGAAGTGTCAAATTATCGGGGTATAGCTTAATTAAGTGCTATACCTAAATTTTGTGAAGCTATAATTACCGACCAACTAGCTTTCTCTGTTAAATCGGCCATTTCTTTAAATCAGCATGATGCAGGGGAAATCTACTGTAACTAACCTCCTAGAATTTTCAACTTCTGTGATGTAGGGGTTTTCGGAGGGGCTTCAATCGGACGTAATTTACACCGACTTTAGTAAAGCTTTTGACAAAGTGAATCATGAAAATTTAATTAATAATCTTGACCGAACTGGATTTCCACAAGCCCTTATTGACTGGATCAAATCCTATTTATGCAACCGTAGACAAAAGGTTCTTTTCAGGGACGCAATTTGTCAGAATATTGAAGTTACCTCTGGAGTTCCCCAAGATAGCCATCTAGGACCTATTCTCTTTTTACTTTTCACAAATGATCTTCCATCTACTATTCGATATTCTAAGATTTTGATGTTTGCGGATGATGTTTAGCTTTTTATTACACATTATTCACCGGCTATTCAAGATTTAATACAGTGTGACTTAACTTCTCTTTCTAGCTGGTGTTCTGTAAACCTGATGACTTTAAACCCAGACAAATGTAAGTTTATGAGTCTGTTCAAAAACAGTTTCTTTTGTTTGCTTTACGTAGTTTGAACTGGGACCCCTTGACAAATCTTCCTCCTTACAAAGATCGCTCAAAATTAATTGATTTGCCTTCACTTGAAAGTAGAAGAGTCATGTTGAACGAATGTTTAAATTATTGAATGAATTGAACGTTTCTCCATTTCTATTAAATGAAATAAGCATAAATGTTCCTAATCGCGTTTCCAGATACTTTATACCTATCAAGTTAAGCATATGCAAAACAAATTATGCACTTTTTGATCCTGTTCGCTGTATGTGCAATGATTCTAATAACCTCTATATATTAGTAGATTTTTGTACTCCCCTTTATATTATTAAAAAATCTGTTCTATTTCACTTAAATTTGTAATATATGTTTAATGCAGCTGTTGATAAGCCAAATCTGTGGCTGTTTTTGACAATCTCAATCGCGCTTGTTCGTTTAACGCAACGCAGTCCGGACTGGTTGTTTCGGTCACAAATCCGTGCTGTCGCGGATGCGACCCATGGTCGTACTTGGCGGGTGGAGGGTCCGCTGAGATTCGTAGTTAAAAAAATACGGAATGCGGAAATGCTGGGTTCTTCCCAGTTTTACTTTTACTTAGAATAATTTTTTGGACTTACAGTAGTTCCATAAGCCCAACCTCCCCTTGAACTTTTAGTAAATGTGCTTAATAAAAACATTAAAAATTGTTATGCTAACCCAATGTTACGTGAAGAGTATGTAAGAGCTAGAAGGGAATATGGATTGCTTAAGGAATCCCCTTACAAGCAAAATTTACCATGAAACGTGACATTACTAATAAACTGAAATATTTCTGGACATTGTTGAACCATAAAAGGAAACCTCTTGACATAGCAAAAATAATGTCGCGTCTTGGTGTAAGTGCTGACAATGCTCACCATATTTTTGATATGTTTTACTTTTATTTTACTTCCAATTTCTATGTTAATACTGCAATATTAGCACAACGTGACCATTTGTACATAGGGCATCAAATAACTGGATTGGGCTTTCTAATTCTCTCAGAGGAAGAAGTTGAAGCTGAACTTTTGTGTTTGGACACCAACAAAAACTGTGGTCTAGACAACATTCCACCAATATTTGTAAAAATGTGTGCATTTAAACTAACAAAGTCTTTGACAAAAATTTTCAATATTTCTCTGGATACTGGAGAGTCTCTAGATGATTGGAAAGTTTCTTTCATAACTTCAATTCATAAATCTGACCACAAGCTGAGCGTTTCCAACTATAGACCAATTTCTAAGTCCCCTTGATCCCAAAAGTCTTTGGATCAATTGTTAAACAAATAAGAGTTTATGCAATGATAAGGAACACTGTTTACTGCTCACTGTTGTATATTTATTTAAATTAATACACTTAATCCAACCATGTAATACACCCATAAGTCTACAAAAATGTCTACAATAGTATACTCAAAAATATTCTTTTACTTACTGATCAAAAAAGCAGCGTCATGCATAACGACGCAATTAAAATATACAGTCCACTTTAAATTAAAATTACTTATACTTAAAACACCAAAAAAGTGTGTTTTTTATTATTAAATTGCTCATAACTTTTTGGTTCTTCGATCGGGATCAGTCGTTGAATTTGGATATTTAACGTAAGCCTTATACAGCAGACCGCCTATGAGCAAGGTCACATCATTGGATTACAAAGCAAAGCACATTGTTGAAGATTGCCCAGCGGAGCATCTGAAAACGACACAGGTTACAACATAATTGCCCAGCGGAGCATCAGGGATAGAAGCAAGATACAACATAATTGCCCAGCGGAGCATCTGGGATCGAAGCATGATATAACATAATTGCCCAGCGGAGCATCTGGGAACGAAGCAGCAAGTACAACACAATTGCCCAGCAGAGCAACTGGGAAAGAAATCACTAGTTACAATACATAAGTACAACATTATTAGCAGCATTGAAGAGGCTGTATTGTATGGAACTGGAGCCAACTAGCACGAAAACGAAACTTCGCGTTGTATTCGATGCATTGTGTCAAACATCCACCGGGGTGTCTTTGAATGATCAGTTACTCGTCGGTCCAAATATACAAAATGATCTTTACACGATAATTCTACAATTTCGAAAATATAAGATTGCATTCTCAGGAGATGTGGATAAAATGTACCGGCAGGTATTAATACATCCAGATGACCGGTCATTCCAACGAATCTTATGGAGAGAGTCCAAGGATGATGCAGTAAAGGAGTACAATCTCAACACGGTTACTTACGGGACTGCAGAAGCTCCATTCTCAGCGATACGAACGTTATATCAAATTTCTTTGGACAATTATGAAAAGTACCCTGAAGCTGCGAAAGTAATTGATCAACATTTTTACGTCGATGACTTTATGTCATGCTCAGCAGATTTAGAATCTGCAATGACACTCAAGAACGATCTTTGCTGCATACTTTTTACGCAGAATTTCATTGCAAATGGTCGTCGAATTCAGTGGAATTCATGAACAGCATAAAGGTTCAGGATAGAGAATCTTCAACTGATACAGTGATCGATGAATCGCAGACAGTTAAAACGTTAGGTTTAATGTGGGACACAAGAGCCGATAGCTTTGAATACAGCACTCATTTGGATGACATGCCGCAAATCGCAACAAAACGATCCGTATTGTGAGACATATCAAAAGATATTCGACGCGATTGGTTGGTTATCACTAGGGCAAGGAATTCCATACAAATGTATGTTTTTACTTGGCATCTTAAAATTGAAATGGTCAAGTTATCTTCCTTTAAAATGGCATTCAATCTTTAGTGCATATTTTTGCATATTTTACTATAAATGCATGTTTACAATAAATGCATGTTTTCACATTTTTTTTTTTTTGATTTATATATTTTAAATAATTTTAATAACTTTTTAGTGAGCTGCGAAAAAAATTTCAAGTTGACCAGCATTTGTAAAGCCATAAACACAAAGAATTGAATGAACGCGTCGAGAAAAAAAACAATATTTTTTGTTTTTAATTGCATATTTTACATGTTTTCAGTGCTTTTTTTGCAGTTTCAGTTGCATATTTTTAAACTTTAAGTGAATATTAGCGCATATTTTCGATTTTTAGTACCTTCCTTGCCCTAGTTATCACCAATTGTAATATCAATGAAAATCTTTATGCAGAGATTATGGCTGTGTGGAATAGTGTAATGTAACCGTACATATGTACACACACAAACTCTTTACTATTCATTCCCATACGTATTACACAGATTCTATGGCAAGTCATAAATGCTTATGCTGCATTTTAGATGTCACATATAGAAATATAATGCAATGTAAATGTAGTGCAATGCACTGACCACACAATTCAATGACGCAATCGAATTGGGCATTGGGTCGACTGCGCTGCCGATAGAATGAGGGGAATGAATAGAATCCATGAATGTAAATTGTAAGTTAGAGAGTAAAATATCGATGGAATATGTTCAAAAATTCACCATAGATGTAAGTAGTATATAAGGCTAAAATTTCAAATAAAGATTCAGATTTTTCTTGATGCTTGTCTCGAGCTCAACTAAATTCTCTTGCTTTATTTTGGCCTTCATCCTGGCAAAATAACACTAACTTATCGTTCACTCCACAAGGCGTATTACGCTAGATGGAACGGTACCAGGGACCACTTTAACAAATTTGAATTGATTACTTAGTTGAATACGACTCCTTTACATGGCGATCCTGCCAAGTTAATTCTGTGTGAAGGGTGCTTCCAACGCAAGAATTAGGCGGACCAAAAGGTAGTCTCTTGTTAGCTAGACTATGAAATATATGAAAAAAAAAATATTGCCACGAAAACATATTTTGAACATATGAAACATAAATATAAATACGAAAATAACGACATAAAAGTATGCATTTAAATAATAATGGGAAAGTTCAGCAGCTTTAGCCACTATCAACAGCAACAGAAATTATACAACAGATAGAAGAAGACAAAGGCGAAGCAGCACAGGAAGAACAACGAAACAGTGTAATGGGTTCCTACACGAGCAGCCTGACGCAGACTTCCAACACGGACAACACACTTTACAACAGCTTGACGAAGACCTCAATAGGAAGCCTTCTCACCGTACTATTAATTATCTATGTTATATATAAATATCATATTTATAACAAAAATTACATTAATAAACGTGCCAACAGGCCATCAATGTTTAACATAACAAAATTGATAAAACACTTTTAAAAACACAAAAAAAAAAATTCTTTTATAAAATACTTTGAAAACTAAATAAAAATTAAAAATAATTAAAATGGATTTAAAATAAAAAAATAATAATGTTAATTCTAAGTATAAGTAATTAAGAAAATAACAAAAATTAAATTAAAATAAAACAAAAAATTCTTAATAAAATTATAAATGGAAGAATTAAAAAGTTTAGTAGAAAATGCAAAGAAAATACTAATAAATTTAAAGAAAAGCGTAAATAAAAGCTTTCAACTAGAAACATTACAAAAGAGGGAATCAGAACTAAAGAATGAGACCAAACGGAACTAAGAGAATTAAAAATAGTTTTCAAGGAAATTTTAAACAAAGCGTTTAAATTACTAGAAGAGAAAATAGCCGAAAAACAGATAGAAATAAGAAAAATGGCAGAATTTAGTTTAGAATCAGCTGTTAAGGCTATTCCAGTTTTTAGTGGGAATCATAAAGAGTTAGAAGCATTCTTTAAAATAGTAGAACTTTTACACACCCCACTGACAGTAGAAGGCAAGAAATCACTGATAGACTTCGTGATTTATGTCAAGTTAACCCAAAATGTGCGCACAGCTATAACATCGGTAGTACCGATAACAACTCTAGAACAATTGAGAAAGGGATTAAAAGATAGGTTTAAAAGTAGTATTACAACACCCAATATATGTATAGACATCACTTTCAAACTGCACCCAAGGAGGTGTCTTATAGGCGACCTTAATAAGTTGCAAATTGAGCAGTTAGGTGCCAATGCCACCGAAAATGAACGGTCGGTTATAGTAAAAATTAATAACATTTACAGTTTGACTGTATTCAAGAATGGTCTTAACGACCAATATAAGCAAACAGTATTTGCGTCAATGCCAAAGTCATTCAACGATGCAGTTGATTTGGCATTAGAAATTGAAAAAGACAACCAGCAGAGACAAAACCGCATACTGCACTACAACGCAAGTAGCAGAGGTGCATATGGCGGTAATAGCTATAACAGAAATGGCTATCAAAATCGTAACAGGAATAATAAACGCAACAATAACTATAATAATTTTAACAGTGTTAGTAACCGCCCAAATAATTATACGAATAATTATAATAGAGGTAATAACCAAAGAGGCGGGTATAACAACCACTACCGCACTCAAACTGGCTACAATAGTTACAATAACAGTAGCGCCAGTAGCAATAGAAATGGTTATAATAACACCAACCGCGGTAATGCTAACAATAATAGCAGCCGTGGCGAGTGAATGTAGTCTATGACCAGGGAAACAGGCAAGACCCAACGAGTCACTTCCGAGAAACGAGAACTAAAAATATACAGAATCTCGGACAATTTAACAAATTATATAAGCGTAAAATGTACTAATGCAAAAAACAGAATAACATTCCTAATAGATACAGGAGCAGATATATCACTCTGCAAAACCAATAGCATCTTAATTGATTATGAATATTCACCGGAAGGAAAATGCAAACTTTCGGGTATTACTAATGAAAAATTATATTCACTAGGAACTACAAACTTAAATTTTAACTTTGATAACACTCCATTAAGCCATACTTTTCATTTAGTTAATTCATCATTTCCAATGAAGAAATTGTCTTACCAATGAATACCAAAACATTAAAAATCTCCAAAATTGTAATACCACCAAGAGCAGAAATAATTCACCCTAAAGAATTAAAAGTAGAGGAAGACAGCTTGATATTAAATAAAGAAATTGCACAAGGAATTTTCGTAGAAAAATCAATAGTACCTTCAAAAGGAATTTGTCACATCAGATTACTAAATGTAACTGACTCAGAAATAATTTTAAAGAGATTAGAAGTTGATATAGAACCATAACGAAATTATAACATAATGAAGATTACTAAAGCAGACAAACATAACTCAGACAGGCTACAAAAATTGCTAGAAATCTTGAAAATAGACAATAGAGACAAAGATGCTCGAAATTCGCTAGTAGAAATATTTGAAGAATACCAGAACGTACTTCATTTAGAAAATGAATCACTTTCAGTAAATAATTTGTATACACAAAATCTTAAAACAATTGATAAAACACCGGCATACATAAAAAATTACAGCTTACCTCATTCGCAAGCAGAAGAAATAGATAAACAAGTTCATAAATTATTAGATGACAAGTTCGTTGAACCCTCCGTTAGCCCATACAATTCACCATTACTAGTAGTACCAAAGAAGAGTGATAGCGATACAAAGAAATGGCGTCTAGGTGTAGATTTCAGACAATTAAACAAAAAGATAGTAAATGATAAATTTCCATTAACACGACTTGAAGATGTGTTAGATAAACTAAGAAGAGCAAAATACTTTTCAACATTGGATATGACAAGTTCATTCCACCAAATAGAGCTTAACAATAAATCTAGACCACTAACAGCTTTTTCCATATCTTCAAACAGTTTTCAAAGAATGCTAACAATAGCATTAAGGAGATTTGTAGCTTTTTGCAATTATTACAGAAGATTTATAGCAGATTTTGCAGATATAGCTAAAAGCCTAAATAATTTACTAAAGAAACAGAAGATTGCCAAAAAGCGTTTGACCCACTGAAAAGCAAATTAATAAGTCCACCAATACTTCAATACCCAGATTTTGATAGAACATTCGTGTTAACAACTGAAGCATCAAATTGTCGTTAAGCAAATAACATTGCCACGTCTAGAACTTTGCGCAGCACACCTATTGCTTAACCTCACGGCCACTCTGTGACAAGTTCGAAGGAGATACTAATCCATTGACTTCTGCGCATTTCTTGATCCTTCGTCCTATGGAAGCAGTCCCAGAGAAAATCGAATTTCAACCAAATACAATCACCTCAATCGTTGGCATTATTTGAACAAAGAACAAACCGTTGTAGATGGTCAAATGAATATATAACTCAACTGCAGCGATGCACAGTGTAACGAGGCGGCCAAAAATAAGAAAAAGTCATGTTGGAGATTTTTAAAAATTTTAATGATATGTAAGAGAAAATATTTCAAATAAAAAGTAACTAAATTTTCTTTCCGATTAACCTATGGGTTCAGGCACACGGCAACCACAAAGCCGAACTTTTATGAAAACGTTTACTTTGCATGGAAAAGGTCATATCTTTTATTACAAATTTAATTGCCATATTTCACTTATTTACAAATAAATGTAGGGAAAATGCATATGTGGGGAAAATATAAAATCTGTTCAATATGGTAACACTATTTTTTTGGCTCTATGTTTAACCATGTGATTTTTACTGTTAAAAAACGTATTTTTTCACATCAAAACATAGTGATTTCGATGACTTTAAAAGAGATTTAAAAATATATATTTCAAAATATTGGGAGTATGAATGTATAAACACGTATTTTTTTCGTAATTTGCACATTTATTGTGAAAAAGTGATTATAAATTTATTCTTTAAAGTATTGTCCATCGTTAGCCACAACCTTTTCCCATCTTTCTGGTAGCATACGGATTCCGCGTCGAAAGAACTCCTCATCTTTTGAGGCCACGAATCGACTCATTTTTTGAGTTCATCGAAAGAACGGAAGTGCGGTTCAGCCAGGTCATGTGCCATCGATCGCAACAAGTGGTAATCAGAAGGAGCAATGTCTGGAGAATACGGCGGGTGGGGTAGCACTTCCCATTTCAGCGTTTCCAAGTATGTTTTTACTTGCCTTGCAACATGCGGCCGAGCATTGTCGTGCTGAAGAATAACTTCGTCGTGTTCTCATATTCTGGCTCTTATCCTTTAATGCTCGGCTCAAACGCATCAATTGTAGTCGGTAGCGGTTGCCAGTGATCGTTTCTTTCGGTTTCAACAGCTCATAATACACGACACCTTTCATATCCCACCATATACACAGCATGAGCTTGGATCCATGGATGTTCGGCTTTGCTGTTGATGTTAATGCATGTCCGGGCGGTCCCCATGATTTTTTACGCTTTGGGTTATCGTAACGTATCCACTTTTCATCGCCAGTCACAATACGATGCAGAAAACCCTTTCTTTTCTGTCGTTCAATCAGCAGTTCACATGTGAAAAATCGTCGTTCGACGTCTCTCGGCTTCAATTACGGCACCCAATTTCCTTGCTTTTGAATCATTCCCAATGCTTTTAATCGTTTAGAAATGGTTGATTGATCAACTCTTGTTGCGTTTGACATGAATATTCTTCGAGTAATGCCTTCAATTCTTCATCTTCGAACTTTTTCGGGCCGACTGAACGTTCCCTGTCTTCAACATCAAAATCACCACTTTTGAAACGGGCATACCACACCTGGCACATTCTAACGTCTATAGCACAGTCAGGATAAGCTTCAGTGAGTAAACGATGTGCTTCAGTCGCGTTTTTCTTTAAATTGAAGAAGCAAATTAAAACTTCCCGCAAATGTTGTTTTGTTAGCACGAAATTCGACATTTTCAGCTATAGTAAAACACTTTTGTAAAATTATGAAAATTATTTGACAGATCAATTCTTATAGTATTTTTGGCGCTCTTCGAGATAGAATAGATGTCAATATCAAAAAAAATGGCACGTATGATAGATATGAAGTTAGTCACAATTACGAGTTTATACATTCATACTCCCAATATATTTCCAATTTTAACATATAATAACGTCACAAGCATGCTTTCACTAATTCAAGAAATATTGTCTGCGGAGAGCTGCGATTTTTAAATTTTTTTACATTTTTCCGTGAAACCAATAATAAAAATTAAACCAATAATATGCCAATTACATTTTGATTAAATTTTACAAGAGAAACTTCCCCTGAAGCATAAAATCGTGATCTGATGGTTTCTCTTCTCATGTTATCAGAGCAAATTACAAAGATAAAAAATACAAGATTACTTTTTAGATGAAATTTTGTCTGGAGAGCAGTATCAAGTATTGAATTTCGAATAAAGTTGATGATAGCGACTAAGCGAAAAAATGTCTTGCACTTTCTTAATAGCATTTAGGGCCGCTGAGCTCGAATCTGAAGACAATTTTGCTCCACCACTTCAGGTTCTTAATATAACGGTACATGAAATCATGAAAGTGGCTTTATTAAGACTGTACCAGAACATTTTTAATTTAAGTTTTATCGTTTTTGGTGTCTATAGAAAAGTTGTTTAAAAGAAAAAGAAGCACATAAGTTCCATACTCTGAAGTTTTTAAGTACTTTGGGAGTTTTTTAAGTAGCATGTGGCAGCTTTATTATATTGAAGGATAGGAAAACTGCTTTATAAATTAACATGTTCTGTTTCATAAGCTTCTCTTTCTGACATTTTAGCAATTTTCTTAAGTAGGCGTGGCAGCACACCTATTTTTTCTTCATTGAACAAGGAAGTTCTTATAGATTTACACACCAAATTCAGTCATTATGCAACAGACATTTAAAAAGTTATTGCAATTTGAGTGTTTGAATTATATGGGAGGTGGGCGTGATAGTAATCCAGACTTTGCTTTAATTAGACTATCCCGACTATTAAATATCATTAATATTAAACAACGTTTACTATTTTTGGCCGCGGTTTATATGGGATCGTTACACTGTGCGAAGCCCAAAGTGGGCACACAAACTTAAAAATTTACAAGTCAATGACATTGTCATAGTCAAAGATGAGAACTTACCGCCTTCCCAATGGTTCATCGTAAGGATATTAGAAATTTATCGCGGCTCATATGGGCTTGTTGAGTAGTCACAATAAAAACTTCAAAAGGGATATAAAACCGACCTATTGTCAAGCTTTGCCCTTTGTTTATTGATGTTTGAAAGTTAAGGCTTTCAAAGGGCGAGGAAATGTTCACGTTAATATTATATTTCCTAAAAAATGCGTTCTTGTATATTTATTTAAATTAATACACTTAATCCAACCATGTAATACACACAAAAGTCTAGAAAAATGTCTACAATAGTATACACAAAAATATTCCTTTGCTTAGCGCCTGGTTATATTGGTGCTCGGTGTTCGACGAACACAAAACATTTTCTCCCGTGCTCGGCCGAGGTGGTTACATTCAGCTCGTTGCAAAGTTGCTTTTTGTCAAAATATAGTAGTTTGTTTAATACTATTTTGTATGTAATGATACTGTTTTGTAAAGTAACTCATTGCCACCCTGAATACCCGTCTTGCTCGGAGCATATCGTGTTCGGTGTGTGAGTGAGTACAGACTCTCTCTTTCGCCGAGCATACTCGCAATATAACCACAGTCTTAGGGCGATGTTACACGATCAATGTTTTGCTGTCAAACAATGCAATTGCTGTTGCTTTAAAAATGAACACTGAGCAAAAGAGAGGATGAACACATTTCACTTTGTCACCGTCACTTTCGCTTTTAAATTAAATTTAAAGGAGAAAGACGGAGCCTCTGCGTTGCCAGCTATCTCAGTGGAGAAGTGGTCGCAGGTTCACAATAAAATGAAAATAAGAATAACAAAAAAATAGATTTATTTTGGGAAAACGCTCGATTTTTGTAGCTCAATACTGAGCTACCACACAATTTTACAAAATGTAAAATTAAACTTCACCCGCACAACTTGCTGGGCTCACGAGCACACAAAGGGACTTTCACAATTAGAGTAAAAAACAAGGAGCAAGTTAAAGTAGGAAATGCCTACTCCACAAACACAATAGTCACTTGCAGTTAGCACCAACTGCCAAAAAGTGACCAAAAAAAAAAAGAATATGAAAATAAAATGGTACTCCCTGGGTTAATGGGTTTATGAACCCTTCTATATTCGCGCACACGGATCGCGACCCGAAAAATAAATTCCCGGAAGTTATAATATAAAAACACGTGAGTAACCCGGCTAAAAAAATTACTCTAACACTGTCGCTACAAATTAGCGACACAACAAAATTAATAATTTAATTTTAATTATAAACTTTCCGATATAAATGTAACACTATTGGTCCACCACGACTTGGTGGTACCAATCACAAAATTACTAACTTAAAATACCTTGGTTCACCCGACTTGGTGATGCCAAAGTACACAAAAATTAACTTAACGCGAAAAGATTAAAAAAAAGAAATATAAAAATTCGCACTAATTTAAAATAATCGTGATTGAAATATTCGCACTGAAAAGAATCGCAATGAAAAAATAATCGCACAAAGAAAAATTCTGGTAATCGCTCTCGAAAGCTAGCACAGAACTGAATATAAGTACGGTGCAAAAATATGTACCACTTATATTCAGCCACATACATTATCTTTTCGTCCGCTGTCAGCAGGACACAATGCAGTTTCTCCAAGAAACTGGTCTCTAAACGGGAAATCATCATACCCATACATGTGTGGGTGTACATGATTACACCCTGGACAAAGTCCCCGACCCAACCAATTGTATAAGAATTGGCGGCAATGCACCTGTATTAGTGCATAGCGGAGTCATACCGTTGAATTCTCACTAGAAAATCAACCACACGAGAGAACCAAAGTTTTACCGTTTTTCCACAAATTTACAACAAATACACCTCTGCGCTCTCTTGCAGAAGTCTTCATATCCCCACTCCCAGTAGTATAATCTATTACTAAATGGTACCCTTTTAGTATTGTGAATGTGGATATCGCCAAAAAGAAAAGGAAGAATGACAGGCAAAAGGTAAATAGAGAAAAAGAAAAATAAGAAAGGTTAGGAAGTGCAGCACGCGGCTGTGCTTCTTAACAAAATTAAATAAATAATTTTAATTTCGCGAGTGACGCGTCGCGGAATTAAATCGCGATAAGCCCCCATCTACACCTCCGCGAAAGTTGCTTGGACTCACCAAGAGGACAACAACTTTCGACCAGCACACCCTTAGTCCGGCCAGTACTCCTCAGTATGTGGTCTCAGGTCTTGAACATGGCAAGTACCTTTTTCCCTACCGTCCTCATCTTCTAATATATAGGTCCAAGGAGACACCCTCTTTTTAATCCTAAACGGTCCAATAAATTTCGGAGCCAACTTCGCGACGAAGAAGTTTGCAGCATCCGACAGTACAAAATTTTTCCTCCACACCAACTCGTTTGGGAAATACTGTGTATCCCTACGTCTTAAATTATAAGTCTGCGCCATCTTGGCGCTGGCTGTCTGTAGCTTAATGCGTATGTTTTTCCTCAAGTCTGCCATTTGCTTGGCTCTGTCCTCGATACTTGTCGTAGTCGTTTCGTCAAAGTCATTTTCCCGTCTGTAATCCTTGTCTCCCCGGACTGCCATGTTTCGCCCAAAGTTTGCATAGTACGGATAAACTCCCAAGACTTCATGTTGGGCTGTGCGTATACAACATGCTACCTTCGACAGGTGGGTATCCCAAGTCTTGTGATTTTCCGACACATATGCCCTTAACGTCGTCTTAATCGTCTGGTTAATGCGCTCCGCTGGGTTTGCCTGAGGGTGATAATGAGCCGTATATCTAATGCGCACCCCATACGACTCACATAGAGCCTTTAACTCTTTGCTCCTAAATTGGGGGCCATTGTCGCACACAATGGAACCAGGGACACCAAAGAGGAGGAACACATTGTCTTCCAACTCTCTTATAATGCTCTTGGCTGTTGCCGTCCGCAACAAAAACAAGAGCGGAAACTTAGTGAAGTAGTCGACCACAGTGAGTATATAAGAATACCCCCGGTTCGACCTCACTAAGGGCCCTACCAGATCCACACAGATCATTTCAAAAGGTTCTAAGACCTTGGTCCTACCTAGCATACAACCAGCTGGTCTTCTGTTTTCAGGTTTGACACTCTGACAAACCTGACACCCACGTACATACCTATTAACATCCGCCTTCATCTTCGGCCAATAATATCTCTCTAATACCCTACTAAAGGTTTTCAAAACTCCAATATGACCCGCTAAAGGGTCATCATGACATTCGACTAATGCCTTTCCCCTATCACCCTTACCTAGGACTCTTTTCCAGTCATATGCCTGGTTATACATATTCTGGGGTCCTGTTTTGACGTGCTTATACAAATCCCCATTCTGGGTACGCCACGCCGGATAATTTAATGGGTCTTCCGATACCCTTTTACACATATTAGTTAACCACGTATCTCGCGACGACTCCGCGACTTCGTTCAGGATCGGAAAACTTCTCGAGACATGTGTCTGGAACGACATGTTCTTTACCTTTACGATGTACGATCTCGTAATCGTATTGTTGCAACTTCAACGCCCATCGCGCCAATCTACCGCACGGATCTTTTAAGTTGTTGAGCCATACTAACGAATAATGATCGGTCACCACTGTGAAACGAACACCTTCGATGTATGGTCTCAACTTCTCAACCGCCCACAAAACCGCCAAACATTCCTTCTCCGTCGTTGAGTAATTTCTTTCACTCCTATTCAGGGACCTACTTAGGTAAGAAATTACTTTTTCTCCCTCGTCAAACTCCTGCGTAAGTACAGCACCCACTCCAAAGTCTGATGCGTCAGTCTGTAGTACAAAGGGTCTATCAAAGTTTGGGCAACTTAGGACAGGAGCTGTTACTAAACACTCTTTGGCCCGCAAGAAACTATCCTCACATTCCTGAGACCAGTGAAACCTCTTATTTTTCTTTGTAAGATCAGTAAGGGACCCCACCAATTCCGCGAAATGTGGCACAAACCTACGGTACCACGAAACAGTTCCCACAAACATTTCGGGGCGCTGGTATCTTAAGCATGGCCTCGACCTTCTCCGGATCTACATGTAGACCCTGTCGATCGACAACATACCCAAGATACTTAAGCGAAGATAAACAAAAGTTACACTTCTGCCGATTCAAACGTAAACCCGCGTTGCATATACGGGTCAGGACCTCCTTGAGCACTTCAATGTGTTTCGCGAACGTGTTCGTGACTATGATGATATCATCAAGGTACACGAGCACGTGAGGCTCTAAGTCGGCACCAATGACTCTGTCAATAAATCTCTGCCAAGTGGCAGGCGCATTATGCAGACCGAAAGGCATATGTTTGAATTGGTACAAACCCCTACCAGGGACAGTAAATGCCGTGAAGGCCCTAGAATTCTCCGCTACTGGTATTTGCCAATAGGCGGATTTAATATCTAAGCTAGATAAGTATTTGGCATCTTTCAGCTTGTCTAAAGTAGCTGAAACACGGTAAAGGGTAGCTATCTTTTTCAGTATTCTTATTAAGGGTCCTATAGTCCACACAAAACCTATACGTATCGTCCTTCTTTTTTATCATTACCACAGGAGAAGCCCATGGACTATGTGATACCTCAACCACCCCTTCTCTAACATGTCTTCTAGTTCAGTATCAATTCGTTTCTGAATCGCCGGCGACACGGGATAATACCGTTGTTTCATCGGTTCGACGTTCGGTTTGGTTCGGATCCGATATTCGACCAAATGAGTACACCCAAGACCATCAGGCATACTTTCAAAAGTATCCACTATCAATCGGCTTAATTCCTCTTCTTCACTCCTGGACAATTGTGTCCTCTCAATTATCGTCGCGACTGACGAGACCTCGACTTGGCCTGAGAAACTCCACTGATCCTTGAATAAATCTGGTACAATACCCGACTTTACCCAAAAGTCAACACCAAGGATCAGCTTCTGTGGAAGATTCGGAATTACTAAGCAATTTATGAGGACCGACTTGCCCTCCACCTCGATTGGTAGTGATACTGTACCCTCGACCGGTACCCGCTCTCCATCCGCCAATGCTACATCGCGAATATTACACGCATTGGGTTTAATACCCCACGATTTTAAAATTTCCCATCCAGGGCGCCCGAGTATGGTGCGCGTTGCACCCGAATCCAATAAAGCCCTAATTAGCACGCCAAAAATTTTAACTCCTAAATATGGCCTACTATCCGATTCATTTTTCGAAAACGCAAAACCTAGACACACAACTTCTCGATCTAAATGAGAATGCCTAATACCTAACACCAGCTGATTGCTCGCAGGCAATCTACCTAACTCCGACGAGTCTCCTGCCCTGCTGCCACAGGAGCTCGCACCACATTTCCCGAATTATTTGGGATACGATTATCCCCTCTAGGGAGACGACCTCGATAGCCTAGTGGATAGTGCACTAGACTTTCATCTGGGAGGTTCGGGTTCGATTCCCGTCTTCGTCTGGTGGTTAATTTTCATTACTTTCTTATATTCACTATCAATATGAAGTGTATGAGAATTATAAGATAGTGTACAAGTACACACATTGGTAGGTAATGGCAAAACCACCAAGCCGATAAAAAATTGCCACACCGCCGTTCGGAATCGGCGTTAAACTGTAGGTCCAACTATGGGTCGTTCAGGCCTAAGTGTGTCTCTCGACAGCCACTCCAACCTAACCTAACCTATCCCCTCTAGGGCCTGTCCGACCCATGGCAGAAGCACTGCCTCCATTATTCCGATTATTTGGAATATCTGTAATGGCCCGTTGGCCCGCCGTACACCAAGGACAATCCCGCTTCATTACGCCCGCTCTTCAGCAACCGTAACATTTTATACCGTTGGGACAGTTCGCCGACACATGTCCAAGTCGCTTACAGTTGAAGCACCGGAACGACGCTAGCTTCGACTGTGTTGGTGCCTTTATCCGACGCTCCAATCGTTGATCGCGAAGTGGCGCATTAAGTTCCGCGACATCTGGTCCAATTGATACGTACGCGAGATCCGGTTCCAGTAGGTTCTTCGACCGACTACTGGGTGGTGGAACAAATGATTCCACGTTTGTCCGAACTGCTTCCAGCCGACGTCCGAGGGAAACCAATTCGGGCAACGATTTCGGCTCAGCCAAGCCCAGCTGAGTTTGGTAGAAAGGCGAAAGATTCGCCATAATCAACCCTAATATCCGACGCTCGGATAATGGTTCGGAAAGCCTGCCAAACATCCCTTTCATTGCCGCAACATATACCCCAATGGACTCCGTACCTCCTTGAGTCCGACGTCTGATTTCGTCCAATCAAATTTCGTCGTAGTTGGGTGGTAAAAACTCCAACTTTAGCTCCAATACTAGCTCTTGCCAGTTAGACACCGTCTTGCGCACAGCTCGGAACCATATGAGAGCCTTTCCTGAAAATAAATCTACTGCTCCACGAAGAAGTTGAGTGTCACTGACTCCACGAGCTTCACACAGCTCGTCCATACGCTCCAGGAAGGCATTGAGACAAACCAGTCTTCTCGCCATTGAACTTCACTTCCCACTTGGCCAAATTTTTCTACGCCTACGACACCTCCAGCAGAAGGTGCAGTCCTATCCCCAGGGGTATCTAACCCCACTTCTACTGCAGCCTCCTTCTGCAGAGTTCCCCTCTGAATATTCCCTAACATGGGCCTTGGCACCGCCATTGGTGCAGCCTCTTCCTCATCCCCACCTACCAGCTCATCAAGCTCAGCTAGAAGCATAACTAGCTTACTTTTGAGCTCCATTTGTTCTGACGCCTCTACTCCATCAGTGGGCTTCGCCCAAGAAATCCGCCCAAGCGCCCACTCGATCTTTACGAGTATCTTTTGGTACTCGGAGGACTTCGTATCCTTGGGTGGCGACAACATTAATTTCACAATCTCGGAAATTTTCTCAACAACCTTATCCTCTTCAAAAGGAAACGGATAATCGGCGAAAACGTCAACCGATCCCCGCCGTTCGACAACCCTGGAAGCCCTCAGCGACTTCCTCATGACATCCACTGTGTAAATTTTTAAACCCCGAGACTCCATCTCGTAGGTCAACTCTTCTTGGTTTAAACGATTTATTTCCATTATTGAGATTAAGAAGAAAAAAAAAATTGAAATAAGAGAAAAGAGAGGAGAAAAAACAAAATCGCAGAATTTCCCAAAAGAAAATTTCCCACTAGTATACACTAGTCACAGATAAAAAAAATAAAAACACGAAAATAATATAGTAAATAAAAAAAATAAAATAATAATTGTTTGCAAAAAAAAAAAAAATAATAATTGTAATAAATAATAATAATAAAAAAAATAATTAAAATATCGCAAAATTCAAAAAAAAATGAAAACTTTAATAACGCAAGAAATCGATAAAATTTAACTTTAATTAAACTTTAACTTTAATTTATACCGAGAAAAAAATTAAATTAAAAGAAAATTAAAAAATTAATTTTAAAAAAATTTATAACAACTAAAATTTAGTGAAATCAAATAGGATAAAATTAAAAAAAAATTTAATAAAAAATTTAAAAAACTGTAACCAAAAATTCAATAAAACCTATTGAAAAAAAAAGTAATAAAACGGAACGGACTCACCGAACGCAAAACCAAAACCACCAACCAAGTTTCCCGGACAAAGTTGGGTACTTCCACACAATTTTTTTTTCTTCCGACCGCCGATGTTCAAAATTTGCTGGAACTCAAAATAAAGTTTCTGAAAGGGGAAAAAATTATTAGTGACACATTCACTAAAATATAAAAAAAACACAAAAAAATACGCGTTTGTGAGAATTCCGATTCTCAGTTTAAAACTCTTAATAAATAAATGCCGTACGTTGGGCGCCAATTTGTCACCGTCACTTTCGCTTTTAAATTAAATTTAAAGGAGAAAGACGGAACCTCTGCGTTGCCAGCTATCTCAGTGGAGAAGTGGTCGCAGGTTCACAATAAAATGAAAATAAGAATAACAAAAAAATAAATTTATTTTGGGAAAACGCTCGATTTTTGTAGCTCAATACTGAGCTACCACACAATTTTACAAAATGTAAAATTAAACTTCACCCGCACAACTTGCTGGGCTCACGAGCACACAAAGGGACTTTCACAATTAGAGTTAAAAACAAGGAGCAAGTTAAAGTAGGAAATGCCTACTCCACAAACACAATAGTCACTTGCAGTTAGCACCAACTGCCAAAAAGTGACCAAAAAAAAAAAAGAATATGAAAATAAAATGGTACTCCCTGGGTTAATGGGTTTATGAACCCTTCTATATTCGCGCACACGGATCGCGACCCGAAAAATAAATTCCCGGAAGTTATAATATAAAAACACGTGAGTAACCCGGCTAAAAAAATTACTCTAACACTGTCGCTACAAATTAGCGACACAACAAAAATAATAATTTAATTTTAATTATAAACTTTCCGATATAAATGTAACACTATTGGTCCACCACGACTTGGTGGTACCAATCACAAAATTACTAACTTAAAATACCTTGGTTCACCCGACTTGGTGATGCCAAAGTACACAAAAATTAACTTAACGCCAAAAGATTAAAAAAAAGAAATATAAAAATTCGCACTAATTTAAAATAATCGTGATTGAAATATTCGCACTGAAAAGAATCGCAATGAAAAAATAATCGCACAAAGAAAAATTCTGGTAATCGCTCTCGAAAGCTAGCACAGAACTGACACAATGCAGTTTCTCCAAGAAACTGGTCTCTAAACGGGAAATCATCATACCCATACATGTGTGGGTGTACATGATTACACCCTGGACAAAGTCCCCGACCCAACCAATTGTATGAGAATTGGCGGCAATGCACCTGTATTAGTGCATAGCGGAGTCATACCGTTGAATTCTCACTAGAAAATCAACCACACGAGAGAACCAAAGTTTTCCCGTTTTTCCGCAAATTTACAACAAATACACCTCTGCGCTCTCTTACAGAAGTCTCCATATCCCCACTCCCAGCAGTATAATCTATTACTAAATGGTACTCTTTTACTATTGTGAATGTGGATATCGGCTAAAAAGAAGAGGAAGAATGCCAGAAGAAAGATAAACAAAGAAAAGAAGAAAAAGGTTAGGAAGTGCAGCAAGCGGCTGCGCTTCCTAACAAAATTAAAATTAAATAATTTTAATTTCGCGAGTGACGCGCCGCGGAATTAAATCGCGATAACTTCAAATTTTTTTACTGCCGAAAAAAACCTGGATCACTTCAAATAAAATGGGGTTGCTGAAGATGCACTGTTGCATTTTATGGGAAAATACTCATATTTTATGAAAAATACTAGACTTTCTATTAACTTATAAATAAATTTTTTTTCTTTGCCATCCTTTGCGTTGTTTGGCTTTTGTTTGTTTGTAAAAATGAGTGCTGTTTAAAAAATTACTTAATCATTTTTATAAAAACATGGTAATTTAATTTCCAAGTAACGAAATGGCGGAGCTTATTTTAATAGTTCGCAAATTTTAAATATTATTTTTCTGCGTTTTTCGTATATAAATGCAATATTTTTTGTATAATTTGTTGCTATTTCCACCAATATTATCTCATATTGTCATTATAATTATTTTCCATCGAATTCCATTCGAATTGTTGAATTTTCATTCACTCCAAAAAACAATAAACTGCTTTTTAGTTGGAAAAACATAGTTGCAGATAAAAGTATTAAAAAAAAAACATTGAGGAAAAAACTGATTGTGTAACAGGGCATCAAACAAAACGATGAAAATAGAGTAAGAACAGAAAACATTGAAAGCAAATCATTGACCGTGTAACATCAGCCTTAGTGGCTGCTCAGACGAGTGCAGGCATGAATCATGTCTGAAAGGAAAGGTAGAAGAAATAGGTAGAGAGAAAGAGGTAGCAGAGTTGCACCGTAAGTTCCATGTTCATATTGTCCCGATTTTGCCGCTTTCCCTCATAATTTTTTTGAAGTTGAATAGGCAACATGAACGCAAACAAACAATGCGCATCTACGCCACACACAGTCTTCATTTTCTAGCTATTTTTTTTATAAACTTATTTTAATTTCTTAAGAGATTGTTGCTTTTATTTTTTATTTAATTTTTAGTACATATTTAATGAACGTAATTGATATTTCTTTTGCATTTTTTTGCGAACAAAAGAACCTATCTTAATGAGCACAAGAAAAAGTGAGAAAATTCCAATTCCACCGTTCCTTTTTGATTAGAAAAAGTTCGTCATGGTTGCACTCATGTGAACACGACAGCCTGCCCAGGCTTTTCATGCTTGCTTTCGTCAGAACAGCCACTTACTGATCAAAAGCAGAGTCAGAGAATATAAAGAGATCCCATCAAACATTTTAGTTTGAGATCAACTTGAGGGGAAGTTGATATCAAATACCTTTCTCTAATCTCCAACGTTAATTCTCAACAGCACCTTCATTGGAGTATTATAGCATTCTCAACAAAAAGGGCATTTTTTTGTATGTCAATAATTATAGTTATCAGCTTGAGAAAAATGTAGTCCTCAACTTGAGTTCTAACGTAGTTCTCCAATAGGTCTCAAAGGAAATTTACAGTATTGCCATAAGCAATAATTGATTATACCATATTAAATTGGAACACCAAAAATAAAAGGAAATTTTAAATGTTTTTTTTATTTCTTCGCTTTTTGACTTCAAAAGCTACTTAAAATTTTAACAATTTCATATCGCAAGTGTTATTTTGTTTTAACAATTCAATTATACATATTAAAATTAAAACTTATCAGTCTATTTTTTACAGCGAATTTGGCAATGTTTCGCTTGTTATAAACTAAAATTAAGAAAAATTAAATTCATTTAAATTCATTGTTTTTTTTTTAATTATTATTAAATTTCAGTCACATCAGATGCATACGGAAATTTTTGGTTGAATGCCTCTGAAAGAAATGAATTGAAAAAAAAAAAAAATTTACTATACATTACAAAAAAAGGGAAGGTATATAAGTACGTTTTAGGGCTGCTGTCATACTAAGGGCTCTAACCGCATGTTAGAGCATACGGTGTTCCATTAACAATTATTAATGTGGGCTAAGTTTGCACATTTTTTCCAAGTTTGCACATTTTTACCAAGTTAGAGAGTCCTCAACCCCGTAGTGGGTTGATCCCACTTTCTCCTTTGGAATTCCATTTATACGATGGCTTAATATTTTAAGTAGGCTGTTTATATTCGACCGCACAGGCTGATAACTCTTCTTTTAAATTATCAGACGAACAATTTTCCGGGATAAATTCCTCTTCTGAATTATCTTCACTATCGTCATTTTCCTCCTCTCTTATATCAATATCACTTGGGAGTAAACAATTTTAACTGGCAGTTGATGTGGAAGGCTCTAGCACCAAAGTTTCGGCAGCTTTGAGCGCTCCGACAGTAAGTCCACTATCTGCTTTATTTCATTATTCTTACTTTTAAAATTAAAATTTTCCTCAAAAATTATTTTCATTTCACTTTTGTCAAAAAACATGTTATTCACAATCACTGCCAGATACATATTTTTTGCAAATCCAATAGTAGTGTAGCCATAATAAAATATGTAAATATTTTCTCAAATATATTTCAACTCATTCTCAACTTGAAAACCAATGTTGAGAAAAATATTTAATATCGATTGGAGAATCATGTTGGATATCAATTTGAGAATTATAATTTTCTCAGAGGTTAGAGAATGTTTTTTTTGTGCTTGTTGGGGATAATGGACACTTACAATACATATGCAAAAATGTGCTGCATCAGTATGAGTAGGACTGAATTTTACAAAAACAATTTGCTGTGAAATGAAAAAGTTGGGTGGGGTAGGATTGAATTTTATGTGTGGTAGGACTGAATTAATTGAAAATAATTTAGTAGGAGGGCCGAAAAATAGTAGTAGGACCGAAAAATTTTGCATGTGAAAATTCATATGCGGTGGCTGGTGTTATGAAATTTCTACTACTTTGTATAAAAGCTAATACTTGTTATACCTTACTTCAAAAGTACGAATTATAAATATGCAATTTCTTACCAATAAATTGTTCTTTTTTTTATTATCAAAACTGTTAAAATGTATGTTGTTTTATTTATTACGAAGCATTGTCAATACAATTCTACTGGGTTTAAAATTAGTCTATTAATGTATATCAAATTAATACTTTTTTGAATAAAAAGTACCTATATAATTTTCAACATAGTAAGATATTTTATCTTCCCATTGCATATCAACTGCCAATTGATATTTGGCGCTAAAAGTCGAAATTGGTTTTGCAAATAAAAATGATTTATTTGTGTGATAAACGACCATTTAATTCAAGACCTATCTTGGCAAGATTTTCAAGGCTTGCCCAGACCTCAGCACTCAAACGCTCTGAAAATTCCCCTTAAAGTCAGCATTGATGAAAACACGTTATTGAATAAATTTCCTATAGAAAACATATTTTTTCAGAGTGGTAGAGTCATATTAGCTATATAAAATTCATTTATTACAACGGAAGAATGCGCTTTGCGACGCGTAACGTGGCATTGAGCGATAATTTGGTAGACACTTGGAATCCTCTCCACGATAGTATATCGTATAGTTAATTTACCTTAAATCGAAATTAGTAGAAATTAATGAAATGAATTTTTAATTTAATAAACAGCTGTTTAATATTTCACCACGTTTGGATATTTTACAAGGCAACCAACAACAACGATAGATGAATTCACACGTTCAGTATATGTGAATATAAAAAATGAAAATTTTTTTGACAGTTTTGACGTTTTGAATTAAGAGTCCATTCTCTGTATATTCCTCTTAGATTGACGTCAATTTGTCTGAATTGGCAATATGACCTCTAAAGCCGCTAACTGTTTCAAAAACAAATTGATGATTTTCATTATTGGTGTGAGGTGAGTAGACTTCATTTTAATTCTAAGAAATGCGAGACACTTTATTTTTATACTGTTTGTATTCAGAAGGTACAGCTGTTGTTGTTGCGCAATTGTGGCGTGTGTGTCTTCTGAATGGGTTATTGTGAATTTTTGCTCCGCAGAGCTGTTGACATTTCGACGCCATTTTTTCCATCATATTAGGTCCGTTTCCGTACTTTTTGGGCAAGGTCTGGTAAACTGAGAGTAAACGAAAAATGCTCTCTCCGATACACAAAAATAGACAAAAGTACGGGAACGCACAAAACCACTTTTCTTGCACGAAACAAAAATCAAATTTTAATGACAGTTAAATTAAAAAAACCAAGTGTCTGTGATATTTAATAAAATAATAATTATTAAATCTTACAAGAACATAAATAAATAATGAAAAAATGAAACATAAATTGTTCGCCTGACTACTTTTATAGAATCTTCTGGTTCACAATCACCATTTGCCTTATTCAGAAATGGCAGAAGCTTCTGCAGCTTTAGAAGTTGAACAGACAATTCAAAACAATATTTTTTGAAAGTAAGGATATTTACCTTGGCATTAACACCAAAGAAAAATTAATAAGGGCTTTCATCTAAACGTGCAAAAATCCTTGTAAGCGTCATAAACCGAATAACATGTGTAAACTTGTCAGAATTTATATGAAATTTGACAATGTCTTTACGTGGTTTACAAGGCTTTTGCACGTTTTGATGAAGACTCTTAAAGTGTTAAAAATATCAGAAACTCTGTTTTCAGAATTTGTAAATAATTGCACTTTTTTTTATTATTAGTTGTGTAATCAAATAAAAAAACTAATTTCAAGAAAAGTCAATTCAGTACAAAGTTTAATGTCACATTTCAAAAATTTGGGGGATGAAAATTACTTTCAGGAACTAGATATTGACTTTAGGGAGCTACGATATGTAGATTTTCAGACGATTCTTGATAAGGTGAATAAATTTGCAGCTTAAGAAAGCTATTTCAAACATAAAACGTGGTGATTCATCAAAAGTATTTCCATTTTTTTTTTTTCATTAAATTGATTTGTTTACCCAACTCGTCCGAAAATGTTGAAAGAATGTTATATAAAAGCCAATTTTAATAAAACTAAGTGGAGAAATCGTTTAAACAATAAAATTCTTGAAGAGATATTATAATATAAATGAATGCTAACATATTCAAAGTAAATAAATTCGAGTTGATACTCGAATATAATATTTTAAACAATCTGTCACCGTTACTTTCGCCTCTTTAAGTTTTATCAAAAAAATAATAATAATTACCGCGACTCTACTTTATAAATAATATAAAATTCAAATAAACGAAACCGGATAACAAAGCCTACGTTGCCAGCTATCTCAGTGGAGAAGTGGTCGCAGGTTCACAATAAAATGAAAATATCATTTGAAAAATGCTCGATTTCTGTAGCTCAATACTGAGCTACCACACAATTTTACTAGAAGTAAAATTTATTTTCACCCGCACAACTTGCTGGGCTCACGAGCACACAAACGGACTTTCACAATTTTAGTAATCGAGAGAGAAAAGTGACCACTACAAAAAAAATATAAAAATAAAAGGGTACTCCCTGGATTAATGGGTTTATGAACCCTTCTATATTCACGCACAAGGATCGCGACCCGAAAAATAAATTCCTGAAAGTTAAAACACAAAGTAACCCGGCTAAAATTACTTTACACATACACAATAAATTTATTTTAATTATCAAATTCCCGATACACCACGACCTGGCGATCCGCGTTCAATATTTAATGAAAGTAATAAATTTAACATTATTGGTCAACCACGACTTGGTGGTACCAATCACAATATTATTAACTTAAAATACTTCGGTTCACCCGACTTGGTGATGCCAAAGTACACAACTATTAAATTTCGCAACGCACAAGATTAAAAAAAATATATAATTTGAAATAAATCGCACTAAATTCGCTCGTAATTTAAAATAATTGCACAAACAATTCGCTCAAGAAAAATTCTGCTCTTCGCTCGATTGCTTGCTGAACTGAATATAAGTACGGTGCAAAAATATGTACAACTTATATTCAGCGACATACATTATCTTTTCGTCCGCTATGTCAGCGGGAAATCATCATACCCATACATGAGTGGGTGTACATGATTACACCCTGGACAAAGTCCCCGACCCAACCTATTGTATTAGAATTGGCGGCAATGTACCTGTATTAGAGCATAGCGGAGTCATACCGTTGAATTCTCACCAGAAAATCAACCAAACGAGAGAACCAAAGTTTTCCCGTTTTTCCGCAAATTTACAACAAATACACCTCTGCGCTCTCTTACAGAAGTCTCCATATCCCCATCCCCAGTAGTATAATCTAGTACTAAATGGTACTCTTTTACTATTATGAATGTGGATATCGGCCAAAAAGAAGAGGAAGAATGACAAAAAAAAAAAGATAAACAGAGAAAAGAAAGAAAAAGGTTAGGAGGTGCGGTACGCGGCTGCACTTCTTAACAAAATTAAAATTAAATAGCGCCACGGAATTAAATCGCGATAAATCCTATTATAAGCGAATTTATCTGTTTAATGTTATTCAATTCATATTATGTAGTTTGTCGTTCATTTGTACAGTGAGTACGGCTTAGCCTATAAATTACGGCCGGTAGCAAGTATTTAGAGGTAGATGCATTTTTTCAAAAAATAGCCATTTCGACAAGTAAGAGGAACATTTTAGAGGTGCATTTTTTTAAATGGATAGAAAAGAGTGAGTTAATAGTAGATTATTAATAATACTTTTATTACTTAGTACTAAATTATAAATTTTATTTACAATAAAAAACGTATAAATAATGTTATTAAAATTAGTTTTCTTTATTAGGAAATACCTTGAACATGTCAAGAGTTAAAAAATAATATAAAAAGCAACAACTAATTCTCCCTATATTTATGCAATACTATGCAAATTATTTTCTTTAAATTCTCACCTAAAAAATATGAAAATAGAACTCTGTTGCAAAAAGAAGAATAGTATCAAAACAAATGTTTTCCCAATTGACAAAGTTTCTCTTACTTGTCAAAATGCATCTACCTTCTTAATTCTTCTGCCATGCATCTACGTCTACATATATACATTCTGTCAAATAAGTACCCGGAAATTTGAAATAAAAGACAAACAACTTATCAATCATCTAAATTTATTATATCCCCTTCAAAATAGGCCCCTTCTCAGGCAATACACTTCTTCCAACGAACAATCCTCATCGAAACACTTTTTAAAGCTATATTCCGGGATGGCCTTCAGTTCTCGTTGCGAATTAGTTTTGATGTCTTCAATGCTCTCAAAACGGGTTCCACGAAGTGGTAATTTGAGTTTTGGAAACAGGAAAAAGTCACACGGGGCCATATCTGGAGAGTACGGTGGTTGTTCGATGATATTTGTTGAATTTTTGTTCAAAAACTCGTTCACAATGATCGCTTTGTGCGCTGGTGCATTGTCGTGGTGCAAAATCCAACTGTTGTTCCGCCACAAATCTGGTCTTTTGCGACGAACATTCTCTCTCAAACGCCTTATAACGCCAAGATAATATTCTTTATTGACGGTTTGGCCCTCCGGTAAGAATTCCGAATGAACAACACCACGAATATCGAAGAAAACGGTCAGCTTCACCTTGATTTTCGATTTTCTTCAGTTGAAGAGGTCGAAGGCCGTCCTGAACGTGGCAAATCGTTCACTTTTTCTCGCCCCTCTTTGAACGATTTATACCAATCGTAAACTTGAGTTTTCGACATGGTTGAATCACCAAATGTTTTTTTCAACATTTCCAACGTTTTGGCACAAGAAATTTCGTTTGAAACACAAAATTTCACACAAACTCTTTGTTCGATATTTTTATCCATAGTAAAAATCGCAACGCACACAAAAGGTTGACTTGTTCTTAATGACGCCGTAACCAAACTAAATGACACATAGCAATAAAAATTCACAGAATAGTGGTTGACAGTTGTGCCAACCTTTTTTTGAAATATTCTCAGAGGGAAAATTTAAAATGAGAATTTCCGAGTACTTATTTGACAGAATGTACTTCTACCATGGCTGGTACGCTTTTGAAAATAAATTTCGCCACATCAACTGCTAAAATGCGTTGAAAGTAGAAAGAAGCTCTACTCGCAGCAATTCAGCTGCGTTGATCGTATTTATGATCTGAAGCCTAAGGCCAAATTGTGTTTTGCTACGAATGAATGCATACAATTCTACTCTAAACGTCAAAGCAAAGCAGCCCCAAAGCTTAAAGTAAGGAACATTATGTGAAGCTGAAGCGTGAAGTAACAATCTGTCAAAAGTAAAATGTATGTATTTTCATTGTAATCAAACACAATGTGAAGTTGTCGCTGCCGCTGAAGATGAAGCGCAAAATAAGAACTTTTCAACTTTGTCACGCTTCAAGTATAACAACTGAATGTCAAAACCAAAAAGTCGAAGAATGCACTGAAATATTTATAGAACTTGTATAAAAATTAATTGATTTACAATTTAAAGCATTTTGATTGCAAAAATATGGAGAAAAATATGATTGTGTGTGATTCCAATTGCAATAAACATGAGCTTCAGAGGAGCACATTCTGTTCACATTTTTCTTTGTCGCGCATCGTTGTTTGCTACGCTTAATTCTGTGCTTCAGCTGCGTACTTCCAAAGAGTATAGATTGTAAAGAGGTCGCAATTCGCACTTGCTGGAATCGGAACATAAAATCGTAGAAGCCAGAAACGAGGTGCAATACCGATGGTGTGAAATTGACGGTTGTCAACACATCCAGCGGACAAAAATGTATGAATGGATGAGTTTGACGTGTTTGATAATACAAATATTTTACATTTCTTTTGGCACATAAAATTCAATATTTACAGAAAAGATTGAAAATTTGAAATTAATAAATAAATAAAGAATTTTTAGAAAAATAAGTGTTATTTAAAATAAAAAATGTTTAAAAGACATTTGAAAACTAATTAATAGTATATTAGTTAATTTCCAGCTATATTCCTCACAAGTTAATGACGCAATTGTCTGTTCAATTTCAGACGCTGTAGAAGCTTCTGCCATTTCTGAATAATTCAAATGGTGATTGTGAACCAGAAGATTCTATAAAAGTAGTTAGGCGAACAATTTATGTTTCATTTTTTCATTATTTATTTATTTTCTTGTAAGATTTAACAATTTTTATTTTATTAAATACCACAGAAACTTTGTTTTTTGAATTTAACTGTCGTTAAAATTTGACGTTTTGTTTCGTGCAAGAAAAGTGGTTTTGTGCGTTCCCGTTCTTTTGTGCATTTTTGTGTATCAGAGAGAGCATTTTTCGTTTACTCTCAGTTTACCAGACTTTACCCAAAAAGTACGGGAACGGACCTATTCTTGACACTACAGGTTGACGCTCTTATTGTGTTTATTCTCTCAGAAGAAGTAAGCGGTTAGAGGCCGGCGGCTTTGGTTGTGTTTATAGCATAAAAATGAAAAATGTAAATATCGGATTGTGTTGTGTTGTGGTGGGATTTTAGTGGGTAAGTTTATTAATTTGAAGTCCTACGTCGTTGACGTCTGAGACAAAGTTGTTTATTATAATCAATCAATCAATGTTTTTAATATTAAAATCTATGCATATGCGTGTTTTTGGTTTGCCTTTTTTCCCCCCATGTAATAATACGCAAAGGGGGAAAATAATTTTTTGTAAGTTATCATTTATTCATTGTTTATGAATTTATTGAATTTCATTAAATCAAATCAGAAAAATATATTCAAAAGTATCTACATGCATGTGCATAACAAAAAAGAAGTCAATCAAAATACATAAAATCAAAACAAAACGTTTGCATATTTGTATATAAAAATACTGCAAATGTTAAATATTAATTGCCAAAAGAAATGCAAACTATTTGTTCTATCAAACACCGCCAACCCATTCATTCATACCTTTTTGTTCGGTGGACCAGTTGCCAACCGTTGCGTTCGCTTCATCGGTATGGCACCTCATAAATGGTTTCTAACTTTTTACGTTCCAAAAAGCCTAAGAGCGAATTGCGACCTCTTTGTAATCTATACTCTTTGCACTATACCAGAAATCCCACTAGTATAAACAATATTATATAAATTTGATTTTGTTTATTAGCAAATATTATTAAGTCCCAACTAGTTTCTTGAACCCAGAACCTATACTCTCTTTGTAGTCTACAGCCATCAAGACTGCCATTAATGAGTGGGTCGACTTGACCCACAATCGTAAATGGGAGGAAATGAGGGGCTTTAGACAGACAAAGGACATGTTACCAGTTATCTCTTAGCGTCTAACAGACTTTCTGTTATCACTTAACAGAAAGAGCTGTAGGCAGCTGGTGGTATTATATACATGTCACTTCTCTTGGGCCAAACATTTGCATATGATTGGCCTAGGAGCAAGTGTCTTCTGTGCTTCCTGTGGTTTGGAAGAAGAATGTGAAGAGACGGCGAACCACTTTTTTAGTGTCTGCCCCGCTTTCTACTAGATCAGAGTAAGCATATTTGGCACTGGAGTGTTGGAAGACGAACACCTGAGCTCTTTAACACCGCAGGATCTGCAAAAATTTATTAATAAATCTGGTAGATTTAAAGAATTGAAAAAAGGAACACAGGATATAGTACAATGGACGTAAAACTTGTCTGAGTGTTGTATTCTTGAATACTTCTTTTGCTGTTCCAAAAAAAAAAAAAGTCCCAATTTAGATTCGACAATATTATTATTATTTAGTTTTTCCATCTCGACAGGTCTGCACATGTCGGAGATTACATATGTCCCGGGTAGCGTTACCAAGGGACAATGCTCCGTTGTTTTTTACTTTCTTTTTCCTGTTGCTATTTGTATGTTGTACGTTGATTTTTGTTCGTTACGTATAAGTACTTATGAATTTAAATTTTAAAGGGACCTGACTATGTTGCATGTTTTGAGAATTACTGCTTTTTGGATTTTCGCATGCAGTTTTTCGTTAATTGTAAGGGTTTTTAAGTTTGCTGTAAATGATTTATGTAGTATTGCTGTTGTTGAAATTATGAATGGTATTATTTTTACTTTGTTTCGTTTCCAGATGTTTTTGATTTTTTGTGCAAGTTCAGTATATTTTTCTATTTTTTCTATGTTTTTGTCAAATATATTGTTATCATTGGGTACCAGCGATGCCAACTTGCGGGGAATTCCCCGATTTGCGGGGAACTTTACATAGTGCGGGAAATCGGGGAATGAGCTGTTTTTTGCGAGAAATTTTAAACCGTTCAGCTTTTAATATTAAAATACCTCAAACAATCTGTGGAATATTTCTTGCCAAATTTTATATTCCTAAATACAATTCTGGCACATTCGCAACCAACACCATAAAAACATTGCTTTATGCAACACTGTTTACGTTTAGTAATCAGACAGTCCAACGCGATCGCGCAGTGCTTCGGCTTCTTTTTCAGCCATCCAGATAGCCTTAGCTGTGCCTCTGTTCAGCACTTTCTAATTAATAACTGTTAGTTCTTGGTGACTGTAACCTACAAACTTGTAAATTACGGTCAGCTTTATAAAGAAGAAGTATATTTTAAAACTTATTTAAAAACCGATAGTCAAAACTTTAAACCAGTTTTTCGCAAAAAAAGGGTTTTGCCATTGGCGTGCACTATAACAGAAATTCAAATATGTTCTTCTAATTCTTTCCTCAATTTGGAACTTTGCTTTTACGAAAAAAGTAAAATTTTTGAAATAACTAATTTTTGCGGTCTGCTATTTTGTGAATTGTTGGTCAAACAAAATAATCTCAGTATGTCCTGAGAGTACAGTTATAATTTTTCTAATGGTATTTTTTTTAGATGTTCCAGTGAGCTGCAATCACGCACGCCATTGCGTTTGACGATTTTCAAAACGTCTTCCATGAAGCAGCAAAAAACCCTTTATATAATTTTTTTTTTAATTATTTTGTACTTGAAGTCTTTAAATAGATGTCAGAAAAATGTTTTTTTTATCAATTTATTAATCCAAAAAAAAATTGATAAAAAAATTTTAAGTAAAAAAGTGCAGGGCCCCTTAAAATAACTCTGACCGAGAGTAACTCTAAGCCTACGTAATGGGTATTTTTCGTTTTTGTAAAATGTTTATATGAAAAGTGCGAATCGTACTGTTATAATATGAAATTGAATTCATATTATATATAATATGAATTATACCGGGGAATTTGGTCGAAAATCGGGAAATTTCGCGAGAAAGAAAAAATGAATTGGCATCCCTTTTGGGTACACTTATTTCAATAAGCTGGGTTGTTTTATCTATTTTATTTATTATTGTGATATTTGGTCTATTGCATGCTATTGTTTTATCTGTAAGTATTGTTCTGTCCCAGTATATTTTGAAGGTTTCGTTTTCTAGTATTGTTTCGGGCTTGTATCCAAAATATGGTATTCTGTTGTTAGAGATGTTAAGATTGTTTATGATTTCTTGGTGGATTATTTTGGCTACAGTATCATGTTTTTGTGTGTATTTTGATCCTGCAAGTATTGAACATCCTGATGTGATATGGTCTATTGTTTCTGTGTATATGTTGCATTTTCGGCATTTATCTGTTGTGTTGGTTGGATCTTTAATCATGTACTTTCTGTAGTTTCTTGTTGCTATTGTTTGATCTTGTATACTTATTATAAACCCTACTGTTTCCGGTTGTAGTTCACCTTTTATCTGCCATGTGTATGTAACAACAAAAAGAGCTTTCGGCACACAAATAGCTGAACACATAGCAGATGCGAGAAGCAAAAAGACAACAACAGCTCTAGTGCAACATTTAACGGAAAATTGACACACAGCAGATTTCACCAACGCAAAATTATTAGATATAGAACGATAGAACGTAAATACAAAAACAGAATGACACTCGAAACACTTAGAATACAGCAAAAAACGGACACAGCTATAAACCATAAAGACGATTTAAATAACACACATCAGACGTACGCAGCAGTCATCAGACGTAACTAATAAGTATATTAGTGAAAAAATAATGTAAGATTGTTGTTAACTATCATATATGTTTTTGTTTATAATTTATCATTTTGTTTATTTGTTTATTTGTTATTTAACTATATTTTATAATAAACAGACTCCCTGAGGATGGTCTTAAAAAGACCGAAACGCTTAGGAGAAAATGGAAATTGAAGTTTTTCTTTAATAGTTCCAAAAAATCAACGACCAAAAAGCCCGAATAGATAAAAGATACGATATTCTAATTAATGTTTATTGTTGGTTGGTTGGTTAGGGGTGGTGACCGAGTCTAAAACAGTGAAGACTCGGTCCAATTAGCACTTTAGTGCCAGTTTGATACCACAAAACCCTGGTACATCGGATGTTTAATTTCGGGCAAGGATTAGCCACTAGGGTTAAATCCATTTGGTTTGGTTTAGGAATATGATTGGTTTGTTAAAGTCTTCTGTGGGAAAATCTTTCAAGTCGTTGAAAAACGGTTTTCCCAGCACACAGAGTCTGGTTTTTGCAAGCGGGGGACACTTACAGAGTAGGTGTTCGACTGTCTCTTTCTCACAGGTTTCGTTGCAGTTGCGACAGTGGTCGTTGAAGGGGATCCCCATTTTAGATGCATGAACGCCATTTGGCCAGTGACCTGTACTGACGGCAGTTAGTCTTACCACATCAATTCGGGTTCTGGTGAGTAGGTTATCTGTTCTTGCAGCACTGTAACAGGGCCAGAATTTTTTTGTTATTTTACATGTCTGTATGCCTTCCCATCTGAGGTTGGCTTGGTGTAGGAAATGTTCTCGTATTTTCCTCTGAGCCTCTTTTAGCGGAATAAGAACTTGTTCCACTAGCGAGGATTGCTGAGAGGAACCTTGCTTAGCAAGTGCGTCGGCTTTAACATTTCCCTCAATGTTCCTATGGCCAGGAACCCAAATTAGGGATATATCGCATATGTTTGCTAGTCTTGTGAGATGCTTCTTGCACTGCCAGACCAGTTTGGATTTGGTCATAGGTGAATTTAAAGCCAAAACTGGCTTGGCTGTCAGAGAATAGTTTGATGTTTTTCCTTGCTATATCTAGCGATTCTAAGATACGGCACGCCTCCCTGATTGCTATGACTTCTGCCTGGAAGATGCTAGCATTGTTTGAGAGGCTAAGGGACTGAAATATACCCAAGTCAGCTAAGTATATCCCCGCCCCTACTCCGCAGTCCCTTTTGGACCCGTTGGTGTAGAGAGATATGTTGGATTGTTTGTGATACCTGCCGTCCTTCCAGTCATTTCCAGTAGGAACGGAGGTCCTATACACCTTTTCAAGGTTGACTTACGGTGTTAAGTAGTCTGTAGGTTCATTAAGCCCATTGGGTAATGCGTTAAGGATGTTACTGTGACCGTAGGTCTTACTTGTCCTTTTTCTGGTTGTAGCCCTTTCTAAGAGCTGGCCACCATACTATGGCACCATATGTGAGAATAGGTCTAACTACCGCAGTGTACATCCATTGTACTATTTTAGAATTTACACCCCACCTTTTGCCAAAGGATTTTTTGCAGGCATAAAAAGCGATACAGGCCTTTTTAACCCGTTGTTCGATATTTATTTTCCAGTTTAACTTAGCATCAAGTATAACTCCTAGGTATTTAGCTGTTGATGAAAAGGGATAGTCTTTGACCATTTAGGCACGGAAGATTGAAAGGCGGTACTTTAGTCTTAGTAGTAAATAGTATTAAGTCTGTTTTTCCTGGATTTATTCCTAGGCCACTACTTGCGGCCCAGTTACTCAGCAAAGCCAGAGCCCCCTCCATGATTTCGCTTATCACTTTAAGGAACAGACCTGACACTAATAGTACTACATCGTCCGCATAGGCTACAACCTTCACTCCGCCCCTATTTAGTCTCATTAGGATGTTGTTTATGACAACTTAGGTTCTACTAATACAGAACCAAAGTGCACTTAGAGAGTCTCCTTGGAATATACCAGTTTCTATTTTTATTGGGTCTGTAGTTATGTATTCTGATTTAGTTTGTAAGTGTATATTTGTTCTCCAGTTTTTCATGTTATTTTTTAGAAAATCTATGTATTTTGGGTGTATTTTGTATATGTTTAGGACATGTATAAGCCAACTGAGTGGTATCTTATCTTTTTATAGTCTATGTAGCATGTGTGGAGACTTCGTTGTTCCTTTATTGCTTTTTGTGTGATTGTTTGGTATATTATTAATTGTTCTTTACATCCTTGGCTATATTTTCTACATTCTTTCTGCTCATTTGTAAGTATATTATTATCTATGAGATGTGTGTACATTAGATGGCTTATTTTGCTAAAGTATTTTAAAACTTAATTGTGACATCGGAATATGAAAATAGGGTGCTAAAAACCAATTAAAATGAAAAAAAAAATTTTAATTTGTGAAAACTGGATGCGCTACTCCGAAAACCGTGATTTTAAAGGATGTTTTACAATAGGTTTGGGATTTTGTATGGAAAAAGCATTCAACTTGCATATAAAAGATTTTCAGATATTTGAACTAGTAAATTAACTTTTAATGAACAATCAAGTTCACCTTTGACAAATGTCATCAAAAAATTGCACGAAAAAAACAAAGCAGGAATTGTAAAAATTGTCTTATCGTGGAAATTTGTAATCTTTATTTTCGTCTGTCAAATACAGTCTTATATGTACAGGTTTCCCACATACAACACGGCACTCGTAGAGCACGATTTCGCCCCAACACGATTTGTAAATAGCGGAAATCCCCATATAACACGATGCCACTATAGCACGATTTGCTTCCAACATGATTTGTGAATAGCTGAACCCCTGGTATAACATGATTAGTGAAAATAATTTAGAAATTCAAATCGCTTTTTAAATTTGTTAATCAGCTATTTAACTACAACTCTAATTTTTATTTGTTAAATTTATCAAATTCCAGTTCACTCTGTGTTCTAGTTTAATTGTTGTTTTTGCTTGTTAAATTCAAATTTTTTCTTTAAATCTTCCAATAAATTATCTGTTAAGTGCTTATTACTAAAATTTTTTTATATAAAATCAATATACTTACTTTCTATTTTTTTACTTTTTACAACCAAAAATAAAAACTTTAATTTATTTTTAAAAGTGAAAAAATGTATCAAACCGTACAAAAAGTTAAAATATACATGAATCAAATGAATGCCCCTGAATGTGACAGCTCGAACGAGCACTTATCCCAAAAAGCTGTTTTTTAAACTCCTGGAACATATCCTTGTTTTTGTACTACTTGCTTGTCCCGTATAATACAATTTCGTATATAATACGGCAGATTTCTAAATTCTTGGAAACTAACTCCTCACTATAACATGAATTCTTTTTTGGAACCTAACAATGGTGTTATACGGGAGTTATGTATATGCATACATAATATATACTAAATAATATCTATGAAATTATATCTTAAATACTATGTTATATACTATGTTAAGTAATATGTTAAATAAAATGTAATGTACTATGTTAAATAATATGTAATGTTAAATATGTAATATCAATTATATGTTAAAAATATGTAATTATATATAACTAATTTATTTAATAATATTATATATAACGATTTAATCACCTCATCAATATTAGCCAATCAGATTATATTTAAGATCACATTGAATATTGTGTAGACTTTTCAAGGCTATTGATGAGCTGATTAAACAGTTAATCGATTCTTTAAAGAACGAGGTTTGATGTAGATCAATAAGAAATGATATAGTCAGTCATAATTCAGAAAGCAATTAAATAAAATGTACTGAGGATTAAAATAAAACAATTGCGTATGAAGTGATTATTTAAGTGGCGCAGTCTGGAACGAACCGAAAAAAAAAATAAATTTTTACAAGTGGGACACAAAATAAATCAAAAAGAGAAAATAATAAAATTATTCTTATTTGTGAAGAAACGACACTGTAAAAACAAAAATAAAATATAAAGACAACTTATTGAAAAATAAATAAACTGAAGTTCTAGTGATTTTTGTAAAAACCACATGGTGAAAAATCATTAAAGACTGAAAAACCTGATATCGGTACTGTACATTTGTATGTGAGCTACGAAGTAAACTAAAGTAAAATTTAGTAGTTTATGAAGACACAACACAACAAGAGACTAATAAAATAAAAGAAAAATAAATGAATTATGTAAAAAGTGAAATAAAATTAAATCACTTAGACATTTAAAAATAAACAAAAACTAGCCTTTCGCTCAGCAAAGAAAAATGATGGAAAACCAACAGATAGAACAATGCCTTATGGCTATAACACAACTTCTTGTGCAAAACAATGCACCGTCAAATTTCCGATCTCAAATTGAAAAGGAAATCCGGTTTCTACCAGTATTCGTTGGAGAACCAGGAAATTGCCATCTTTTACCAGCTCAGTAACAGGGGTACTATCAAACTACGGAGATGAGGCGAATCGAGTATTTCAAATTATTTACGATGTGAAAATACAAGGCAGTGCCAAGAATTTACTTAACATCCAACCGCCATCAAATTGGATCGAGTGTAAGGATAAATTAAGGAAGCATTATAGATCTTCTAAGGATCAAATGACATTAACTCGAGACATTAATTCTTTAAGAGTAAGTAGTATTAAGGATTTAGACAATAAGCTGAAAATATTTGTAGAAGATATAGCTGAATATGCAGCTTTTAATGACAATGGCTATGCTATGACACACATTTTCGATGGAATGCTTGTTCAAAGGACTAAAGAATTAGTATCAGGTGCATTAGCATATGCTATAATGACAAAACATAATTTATCTGAAATTAGAGATACTGTAAATAAATTTGTAGGACTAGATCATAGCAATTTAAATGTGAACATGTCAAATAAAAATTTAAACAGAAATACTCAAAATGGAGGTTTTTATAATACACAACAAATCATCAACCCTCAAAATAATTTTGGCAAAAACATTAGAACTCAACAAATTAGACAAGATAATAATAATTATGGACAGACAAGGTACAGTAATACTCACCAACAGTATAATTTACCTAACCAAAACGTTAGAACTCAACAAATTAGACAAGATAATAATAATTATGGACAGACAAGGTACAGTAACACTCGCCAACGGTATAATAATTTACCTAATCAAAACGTTGGAACTCAACCAAGTAGACAAAATGAAAGATCAGATCAGATGGAAGTAGATACTGTTAGTAGACACGAAACAAATATTATTGATGAAACATTTTTTATAAACTAGCCTCGGATTATACTATATTTATTTATTTATTTATCATTAACAATTCAGGGACAAAGATATATAGCATTGTTAGACACTGGATCAACAATAAGCTTATTAAATGAAACAAAAATTAAGATTTCACAATTTCAAGTAATAAATAGAACAACAACACAAATTAACACTATACAGGGGCAAGTAAAACAATCAAATATAACTGTGGCAACACCTTGTCCAAGTGAATTTGAATACGAAAAAAATCTAAAAATGAAATGGATTTCTATGAAAATAGACAAGCCTTATGATCTTCTTATAGGGATGGACTGGATAGGGAAAAATGTTAAAAATATTTGTATTAATAAACAAGAAGTAATTTTAAATAATGGAGTAAAACTAAAATTTTTATCAAAAATCATGCAAGAAGAGATTAACATCCTAGAAGTGAGTGAAGTGCAGAACCTTCAATTAAATTATTTAAGTATCCAGGAGAGAAAAGTGGTTGAAAAACTAATTAGAAAATATTACAAACTATTATTTAAAGAAGGAGATAATTTAACAAATACAAACACTGTGGTGCATGAGATAAAAACAACTACAGAGCAGCAAATCAATTCAAGATTATATCGATATCCACCACAGCATGAGGCTGAAGTACGAAAACAAATGGTTGAGATGGAACAACAGGGAATCATTAGGAAAAGTAAAAGTAGGTATAGTTCTCCAATTATAGTAGTTCCTAAAAAAAAGGATAATTCAGGACAACAGAAATTCAGGATTGTCGTAGATTACAGACGATTAAATGCGGTTACTCTGGATGATAAATACCCACTCCCGAATATAGATAGCATCTTAGATAAGCTAGGAAAGGTGCAATATTTTAGTACATTAGATTTAGCGAAGGGGTACCATCAGATTCTCATGTCAGAAAAAGATATAGAAAAAACCGCATTTGTCACGCCATCAGGTTTATATGAATTTGTCAGAATGCCGTTTGGGCTAAAAAATGCCCCAGCCACATTCCAACGGCTAATGAATGAAATACTGAGGGAGTATATAAATGTGATTTGTGTTGTCTATTTGGATGACATCCTGGTATTTTCCACATCTTTAGAAGAACATGAAAAATCGCTAGAAAAAATATTCAGTACGCTACAAAAACACAATTTGAAAATTCAAGTGGATAAGTGTAGTTTTATGAAGAGAGACACGGAATTTTTAGGGCATGTTCTAACAGCGGAAGGGATAAAACCAAACCCAGATAAAATAAAAGTAATTGAAGAGCTACATATTCCAAAAACGGAGAGACAATTAAAAGGATTTTTGGGAGTAACAGGGTTCTACCGAAAATTTATAAAAGATTACTCGAAAATTGCATATCCAATGATTAAATACTTAAAAAAAGATAAAAAAAATTAACATTAATGATCCGCAATATATAGCCAGTTTCGAAAATTTAAAATCTTTGATATCTTCACACCCAATATTAAAATATCCGGAATTTGACAAGCCATTCGTAATAACCACAGATGCCAGTGATTACGCTATTGGTGCTGTGTTATCACAACAAGGCCATCCAGTTTGTTTTGTATCAAGAACTCTAAATAACCACGAACAAAATTATTCTACAACAGACAAAGAATTTCTTTCAATTATATATGCAATTAATTATTTTAGACCATATATTTATGGAAAAAGATTTAAAATAATTACAGACCACATCCCGATAAAATATCTAAATAGTAAATATAGAGGTAAAGAGTTTTCTCAACGACATCAAAGGTGGCTGCTTAAGCTCCAAGAATTTAATTATGAAATAGAATATCTACAAGGCAGAGAAAATAAAGTAGCAGATTTCTTAAGCCGATTAGAAGATTCGGAAAAAATTAATAAAGAAAATGATATGGATTCAAATTTAGATATGTCCGACACCGTTCATTCAGCAGAAGAGGAACTTTTAGACCATATTCCAATAAAGGAGGAAATCATTAATAAATTTAAAACACAAATTATATTAACTTATAGCCTTGATACCGAAATAAAAATAAAACATGGTAGAAAAATCATTGAAATAAACCCTGCGGAAAATGAAAGTTTTATAAAAGATATATTGAGGCGTTATATAAAGCAAGGATATATTGGAATATATTCTGAAGTTCCTGATCCAGAATATCACAAAATACAATTAATTATAATATCAATGTTTTCAAATAATAGTAAAATTAAATTTTTTAAGTGTACAAAAAGAGCGACAGAAATAGATAGTGAAGAAGAATTACATAAACAGCTTTCGCTTTACCATAACAACGAATCTATGCATAGTGGGATTAATGAGTGCTATCAAAATCTAAAAGACAAAATTTATTTTCCGAAAATTAAAGAGCATATACACCTAATTATAAATAATTGCGAAAAATGTCAACAAATAAAATATGATAGGAACCCAATCAAACCAAAATTTCAACTATGAGAAACACCCAATGAAAAAAATGAGGTAATTCATTTAGATATTTTTCAATTAAAAAAAAAATTATTCGTAACAATAATTGACAAGTTAACTAAATTCGCGGCAGCTTATAATATAATAGATCGTAATTGGAGGTCAAAAAAGGCGATTATAATAGATCATTTTTCAAAATTTGGAAAGCCTAGGAAAATTATTATGGACAACGAGTTTAGGGCAGAGCAATTACTATCTTTTCTGAATCAAGAAAACGTTGAGGTACATTTGACAAAACCTAACAGCCATACTGGCAATGCCGACATAGAGAGATTGCACTCAACCCTGTTAGAGAAAATAACAGGTATTGATGACAACGATCTGTCTACAGAAATGAAGATGCAGATGGTTATATGCAACTATAACGATCGATATCATTCAGTTATAAAATGTACACCTAGGGCAGCAAAAGAAAATGTTCCCGCTCAAATATTAAAAGATAGAATAAATAAGACGAAATCATATGCAATAGATAAGAGAAATGCAAATAGAGAATCTTACGTAGAAAACAGATCAATAGGACACATCAGAAATTACAAGCGACTTAGACACAAAGACGAACCGTACTATAGACCACATCCATTAGCCAATGTTCATATTTCGAATATTAAGAGGCCTTTAAAATGTTTAAATAACGTATAATAAAAATCTACCAATTTTGAAATATTCTGTCAATACATATTGCTTGCTATTATGATTATATTAACTTATGTCATACTTATATTAGATAAATATATTGTACTTTATATCTTAATTATTTCATTTCTATATTTGCATTTTGGTTTATGTTATAAAAGTTATATACACAGTTAAAAAAAAAATATATATATATATATAGGTTGAGAATATTTATACATAAACAACAGAATTCAGGAGAATTCCAAATCAAACCCAGGGCGAGTTATGTATATGCATACATAATATATACTAAATAATATCTATGAAATTATATCTTAAATACTATGTTATATACTATGTTAAATAATATGTAATGTTAAATATGTAATATCAATTATATGTTAAAAATATGTAATTATATATAACTAATTTATCTAATAATATTATATATAACGATTTAATCACCTCATCAATATTAGCCAATCAGATTATATTTAAGATCACATTGAATATTGTGTAGACTTTTCAAGGCTATTGATGAGCTGATTAAACAGTTAATCGATTCTTTAAAGAACGAGGTTTGATGTAGATCAATAAGAAATGATATAGTCAGTCATAATTCAGAAAGCAATTAAATAAAATGTACTGAGGATTAAAATAAAACAACTGCCTATGAAGTGATTATTTAAGTCGGGCGACACCTGTATTACATATTAATATAAATCAACAATTTTGACGCAAGCGATTAAGTATGCAGAAAACTTTAAAAATTTGTAATTACTTCTTAATTGGTAAGTTTCACTAATTTAAGGTAATTTTTTCAACGTCTGCTTTGTTTTTTGCAATTTTTTGACAACATTTGTCAAGGATGAACTTGATTGTACTCGACATGTTTTGTGTTTTAAATAAACTAAATTGAATTACCAACAATGCTACATACTTTAGTTTTTAAAAAATTATCGCTAACTTCAAAATCCTAACGGGTGAATTTGAAAATTCGTAAAAAAAAAAGGATCAAATGGCCACTTTAGGCGCTACGGGTTGCTTTGTGTTCAGTTGTATCAACAAACTGGGTACACCATTCACTTTAGCGGCATTTTTTACGTAGGTATGGATATCTGAAAATCTTTTATATGCAAGTTGAATACTTTTTCCATACAAAATCCCAAACCTATTGTAAAACATCCTTTTAAATCACGGTTTTCGGAGTAGCGCATCAACTTTTCGCAAATTTAAATTTTTTTTTCATTTTAATTGGTTTTTAGCACCCTATTTTCATATTCTGCTGTCACAATTAAGATCTGAAATACTTTAGCAAAATGTATGGAGCAAATAAGCCATCTAGTGTACATATTTTGTGAGATTAGTGAAGTTATTATTTTGTAAAGTGTGGGTAGGCACGTTATTGACCTATAGTTTGCCGGGTTATTGGTATTGCTATTCTTTGGTTTGATGAATGTTGTTCCTTGGGTTAGGAAGGATGGCAACGTCGCTGAGTTCTTTAGGGTGTCGTTTATTAGTAGTAGTTTATTGTGGGTTGAGTTGAATGTTTTTTACCAAAAGTTGTGTATGTGGTCTATTCCAAGATATTTCCAATTATTAGTGTTTTTGATGGCTATTGTGAGCTCTGATTGTGCTATTGTGAAATTTTCTTGTATTGGCAGGGTGTTGTATATAGCTTCTTCTTCTTCAATCCATGTACTGTCTCTATTATGTTTTGTGGGATGTTCCCATATTTCTTGCCAGTATGTTTGTATTTGTTGTTTTGTTGGGGGCCTTATATCTACTTGTTTTTCTGCTAATGATTTATAAAAAGTTTTTTCACTATTTTTAAACTTATTGTTTTGTTGTTTTCTTTTATATGATTCTATATATCAGCGTATTCTGTATGAATATACTTTTAGTTTTTGCTGTAGGGTGTCTAGGGCTTTGGTTATGGTTTCATTTTCTTTAGCTATTTGTTTGATGTATTTAACTAGTTTTTTACTTGGGTTACCTCTATTGTACTGTGTTATTCTTCCAATGTCTTTTCTTAATTTTAGTATTTTGTTATTTTGCCATTTCGGGATATAAGTTCTATTGGTCGTGACGTTTATTTTTTGTTTATTTAATTTTATTATTGTCGTTGCAGCTGCATATATTATTGTTTGATAGTCTTCTAGGTCTCTGATTTCTTCTATGTACGACGGGTGCGTATCTATTTATTCATTCAGACTGTTTATATTTGTGGTTGTACCTTCTTTAAAATTTAGTTTCGGGAGTGGAATTCTTAATGTTGGATCTGTGTTTTTCCATTTTATGGTGTTTTCAAGTAGTTTGTTTCCTATTACATCTGTTATTTCATTAGTGTTGGTATTGGTTTGATTTTGGATTGGTGTTATCAGAATGCTATTGTCTAGTGTTGGTGTAGTGGCTATGCTATTGTTTTGATCTGTTGTATCTCTTAGAATGTCTTGTTGTTCCACTGTAGTACTCTGGGTCTGTGATGATCGTGTATCGAGGGATAATGCTATTGATTGTTTTATGTTCTCAATTTCAATTTCTGATAGGCGTTTGTTTATTAGTATAGTCCTTTTTTGATCCATTAGCCATGATGAAAGTGCCTTGAGAGGCGCTTGGCTGTGAGAGAAGATTATAATCTTAGTACCTTTAAGACCTTTATTAAGGTTAATTCTGGCGCATGTCTCAATTGCATATAATCCGGCTTGAAAAACACTAGGCCAAGTGCCCAGTGGGATTGAAATTCGAGTGTTGGGTCCAACAACACCAACTCCAGAACCGCAATCAGTTTTCAAGCCGTCAGTACACCAATTGAGTGCAAAGGGACCAAAGTTGGGGAAGTGGGAGTTCCAATCGGACCTGGATGGAATGATGATACTAAATTTCCGGCCAAAGTTTAGATCCCTAATCATAAAATCTGACACAGAGCAGATTAGGGTATTAGAAATTTTACTAAGAATGGACAGATGACCGGTGAAGCCTCTTAGTAAATTGGATGAGACTTGCAGCCTCAAAGCTGTAATTGCAGCTATCTTCTTAATGAAGATGTGCAGAGGAACAAATCCGATAATCATTGGATAACCTTAGGTCACCACACTAATGCAGCATATGCTACAATTGGCCTAACTATCGTAGAATACAGCCAGAAAATCATCTTTATAGTATGACCCCATGTCTTTCCAAAGAGTTTTCCATAAGCCCAAAAGACCCTAGTGGCTTTTGCGAGGACGTTATTAAGGCGAGAGTTCCAACTGAGTCTTTTATCGAGTATAATACCCAAGTATTTAACTTCGTCAGAGTATTCAACAACCGTGTTTTGAATTAATATGCGACCAAGGTCCAGTTTGTACCTTCTAGATAAGGGAGCAAAAATAGCTTTATTGGGGTTTATTGATAAGTCCTCTTTGACGGACCAATCAAGAACCAGTTTGAGAGCTGATTTCATTACTTCTGTAACGGTTGAATAAAATTTTCCAGAGACAATGATAGCTATATCATCTGCATAGCCGATTGATTCGTAACCATGATCATCTAGTTTAATTAAAAGTTCGATAACCAAGGACCAAAGAAAAGTCGACAAAACGCCTCCTTGTGGACAGCCTTTGATGCAAATGAAAGCATTCCGAAGAGTGGATATGATTTCACGCTGCTTTAGCATAGTGTCCACCAAAGCGTACGATGAAGTGGGATCGTATTTGCAAGCTTTGATCTAATGTGTAAATCAAGCACCCTTTCCATGGTTTTAAGTAGGAAGGATGTAAGACTGATTGGTCGATATGATTTGGGTAGTTCCAGAGGTCTATTTCCTTGTTTTGGGATAAAGACAACAATCACCTTTCTCCAGCAACAAGGTATATGACCCCAAATGAAACTAGCCCTAACAAGTTTAAGTAGGTGATTAGGATCTTTTCCAGACAGTTCTGAAGAATGGCCGGAGAGATCCCGTCACCCCCAGGGGATTTAAAGGGTTTGAAAGAGGGCACAGCCCACTTAACCTTTTCCCTGTCAAAAATGACCCCCGAAAGACTCTTGGTCCACTTAGAAATGCCGCTCCTGCAAGCAGTGTCTTCCTCAGTGGATAAGAGTCTATCGGAAGAAGACCCTGGAAAATGTACCTTCAGTAAGTATTCCAGGGTGTCGTGGTGATTGACAGTAACAGAGCCATCTTGCTTTTCAATTGTCGTACGCCATTGGAAGTATCCTTAGCTAGAACCTTTTGGAGACGTGCTGCTTCAGGCAGCGATGTGATGTTTTCACAACGTCTCTTCCACGCTTTGCGTTTGGACTTCCTAATTGCTATATTGTATTCAGTCAGTGCGACCCGGTATTCATTCGCGCTTCGTACGTTTTGATTTGTTGAATAACTTCCTAACAAGCTTGCGCATATTACAAAGCGTTTCATTCCACCAAGGCACCCTACGTACAATCTTGGTGGAATTCACGAAGCTACTATCATGATAGGAAGATATTAGCATATCATTAAACTCAGTTGCTACCCTTTCGAGCTCACTGACAAAGCTGATGGAGGTAGCAATGGAATCTGTTTTTGAGCCCACTATGGCTCGAAACAGTTCCTAATTGGTCCATTTGGGATTAATAGATGATTGTCGGAGTTCAGACCATCCTGGTATGTCAAACCTAATGTGGTGATGGCCTGACAGGGACGCTTCGTCTGAGACTCTCCAATTCACAATAGAATCGGATAGTAACCTGCTCGCCAGAGTGAGATCAAGTACCTCCTCTCTGACGACATTACATTACATTATTAGTAACAAGATAGTTTAAAAGACACTCACCCCTTTCAATGATGTCGCTACTACCCCATATGCTGTGGTGTACGTCGGTATCGCAACCGATAACAAATTGTCGGTTGGTCTGTTGGCAATCAACAATTCCTGGACCTCGACAGTTGGGATGTACGCGTTGTCTCCAGCGAAGCACGCGGTTGCCAGAACAATTTCCTGTGTTCCATTTGCATTAGGGATCTCCACCAGTATAGCTACGAGGTCTCTAGAATTAGAATTATTATTATATTAGGGAGATAGTAAAAACTTTTTTCCGTAAGTATGGCCGCATGAGGCCGACTATCTTTTCGGAAATTAATCAACTTACTTAGATCCGTATTGAGTCCGCAGACTTGGCCACTAACGACCCAGGGCTCCTGAATGAGCGCAAGGGTAAATTTGGTTTTGGCGAATAGCCTGCAAAGAGTGGCCGATGCTCTTTTGGCATGGTGCAGGTTCGCCTGTAGTACCCTAATGGCACTCATCGTTTCTGTTAGTCCAGAGAACGTCGGACGAGCTTATCAGCCGCAGCTCGTCTAGGCCCTTTGCCTGTTGCACCCCATCCTTTACCACGAGCTGCTGCTCTGCCAAGCGAGTTAGGTGGCAGCCCATGGCTCTGAGAGGAATGTGATGGGTTTGGCAGCATTGCCAACGGTGTCACCGCACACACATCACTGGGTGCCGCAGAAGGCCATTTATTTGACAAGGGTCCTCCACCAGTCAGCCCAGTAGCTCGACTAGTAGAGGGCCCAGCAAAGACCATTGCCTCTGAGGACGATAAATTGGGCGATACATGTTGCGTGGCCTCACCACTAGTCAGCCCAGTGGCACAACTAGAGGTAGGACCAGCGACATCTATAATTCGTGCATACCCAGTGACTGAAGAAGGACCCAACCTAGGAGTGGCCTGGAAGGCTTCGGCACACTTGACCTATTGTCAATTCACCCCCTGGCGCATCCAACACACTGCCGCAGCCAGCACGTCCAATATGCAAGGACAAAGGATCAGCGGAGGACCATAGTCGCTATAGTATCCTCCTACTAAATAGCACGACAGCTTGTTTGGTAGGAGCACCCACAGCAGTCGTCGACACCACTGATTCCCGTCTATGTGCATGGTCAGACGTGCAGGCCAGATCCTTTAGTTCATCACCCGACGTTGTTGTTGCTTCAGCTGTAGGTTTAAGCACCAGTTTAATGAAGCCAAACCTATAGCAGACCCTGCCATTAAGCTCCACCAATTTTGCCATTGACGCATTGTCAATGATCATAATTAAATGGAGCAAATGACCTTTGGTTTGTCTTTGGATAACCTTCCAGTGCGCAGTAGAAAAAGGGTTAAGAGCACCAATTGTCCTCATCACTTTTTCATTCGTCAGCGAAAGGCTGTTTGGGAAAGTAACCCCGGATCAAATGCGTCCGAGGGAAGTTACTTTCCTCAACAAGGTCAATGTCCAATGAGCATTTAGCCTTAATTAAATTGAAGTGCCGACGCACCCAGTCAGCCGAAGGGTGGTCGACGCATGAGAGGATCAGCCACCCAGTTCTGGGTAGACAATCCTCAAATTGTGGCTTTAATACGTCCTTTCTAGCACGCTCAATTGATACATCGATAATCGCCCCCTGCACCAGGGCCACCTGCTCCAATGTGACGGGGCGATTATCCATGTCAGTTGAGACAAAACCCAATTTTACACTACTAACCACTTGGCTGTAAGTGGCTTTCGCTGATGCTGCGTGATCAGATTTAGGTTTTTTGGAGTCGGGAAGACTCGGCGATTGCATTTTTTTAGAGAGACCACATGCCACAGCCCTACTGAACCTTCTTTTCTCTGCAGGAGTAAATCGAACAAAGACAGGCTCTGAGCTCAGATTCATCCGATTTACCTCTGCATCAACAGCAGTGAGTCAATATTGCTCAGGACACACGCTGAAATTGTCTGGTACAACAGTGTAGCATTGAGAGCCCGAGTCAGAGGTTTCCTCCCCCGACAAATCAGCCTCTCTAACACTAGCCACAGTCGACGAGAAGGGAGCATTGAAGTGTTCCGCCTCCGTTAGGATAGGACTTGGCATGCACAAACTCACCGCCTAAAGGGTTGAGTGTCGATGGCACAACAGCCAAGGTACCCGAAGCCACGTCAGTCCTAAAGGTAGATGTGGAAGGTTGTAACTGGACAACTGGTTGCCCTGCAGTACTGCCAGTTGTTGATGTACAAGGTGCATCGACCTCATCCTTTTTTTTTTGTATTTTTAACTTCCATAAAAACTCCCACGAGTGGGCGGGAAAGGGAAGTCCCCCACGGCATAGCCCGCAATACCGTGGGAAGACTAATTGAAACCGGAGGTCGCCTGGTAATCGGAGTCCGCATATTAGTAACTAAGCACCCTCTTAGCCACGCATCACTCGGCATATGCTGTGCCACCTTGGATTAGAGGTTTTTGATTTAAGAGAGTAACCTTCTCTCCGCCCGACCATGTTAGCCGGTTCCACAGCAGAGACATGACCGTACTATGTAACCGTTACCAGCCGCCCCCACGAGGAGGACATAGTTGCACTACAGTTACGGCACGTAAACCAATGTGTTACATGTGATCCCCCTGTGCTGGCTGAAGGCCTAGATTCGACAATAAAAATTGCACAATTCTTATCGATTCTCTTTTCAACTTGCCATTAGCATTTACATTAGCAATTCTTCAAAGCAATTCTTGTTTGGTTTTTGCTTTTTCTGTAATTTTGAAAATTAAATAAAATCATAATTAAAGATAAATTCATTTAAAAAAAATAATTATATTTGTAATAAGTTTCATTTTAATTTATTTTTTATTAAGATACATGTATTTTCAACTGGTATTTAAAGAAATAAATGGTTAATAAAAACAAAAATAAAATGGCAGACAAAAAAACGAATGTTACCAAAACCAATTGCCGGAGAATTGCCTGTACGAGAAAGTCTGTACTCTTTCCTTAACGTTTCTCTATTCACCCGCACAAAGACACGAATTGCGGAATTTTTATTATCGAATCTAAATTGGGAATAACTTGAACGTGTTAAGAGTTAATAAATAAAAAAAAAGCAGCAAGTAATTCTCTCTATGCACACTGGACTGCTTCGAATTTTTCGTGTAGAACGATTTTTTCGCGACTTATGTCTTAAACATCAGTTAATGTTGTAAAATCAAATTTCATGAAGCACGGGCTCAGAGACGCAATGTTTCCAATATAAATAAGACAGTTGATTCGACGAAAGCCCTTGTCAAAATAATAATCATAAATTAGGAAAGGAAGATTGTTCTGCCTTTCTATTTTTACTAAAATGGATTCGTTGGATTGGGAAGATGTCAGTGATACAGAGTATGAGAACATGATTGAACAAACTGTTGCTCGTAGACCAAAATAAATACGTGATAGGATATTGTTTTTAAAAAATGACGGCAAAATTTTTTGTGAGAAGTTTATCTTGAACATGGAGGTAACACGGGCTGTTCTTGCAAAAATTAAGCATGAAATATAGAACATTAAACATATCCCAGAGAGTCTCAGCTTAGTTTTTCTGAAGCGATTTTTTTAAATTGGTGTACTTATTTTTCTGCACTTTTTTGGTTCTTTCGGTCCCACATTGGGAATTAAACTCCACTGCAATTCAGTCCCAGCATTTTTCTTTTGCACTCAGTGGTGTCTATTTTCAGGAAATTATATAACTTCTTCGTTTGAAAAATTATTTACATGTTTTTTTTTTCGTTCATTTTATTTTTTTTACTTTTATAACAATACCTACTTTCATATAAAAAGTTTTGTTTTTGTTTACTTTTTATTGTGAGTTGTCAACATAGAAAATAAAATGAATTGAAAATCAACTAACAGTTTTTGTTTACGTTTGAAATTTAACTCCTCAATGTGAAACCTAAAATTATTTAACTCGCTCTTTACTCTTGAATCACAGTTAAAATTAAAGGCGAGTTAACTCACCACTGTGAAATTGAAAGTATCATTTTTTTTCTCTATCCAAATATCTCGTGACTGACATATTTTTTACTTCATTATGAAGAGTAACGATGAAATTAAATTTAGAAAATTTGTATGCTTTTTTTTCTTTAGGTAATGAGATTTATTGAGTCATGAAATATGTAAGTAAAAACAAAGCGTAATACTTAAGGAAAATAATAACACTGTGCTCGAATTTAACAAAAAAAGTTTTGTAGCAGACGGGAGACATATCGTTTCTAACTGATTCGGGGTCAAGGAATTCAGTAGTCATAACCGTTCTTTTCCTTATCAACAGTGTTTCACACAAATTTTTTTTTTTTAAGCTTTGGTTTGGGGGTATACGACGAAGTTACATGTTCCTCTTCTTATTGCGGTGAAAATTGGTACCGACTGGTTTTTTGGCATGAAAAAACTGGACCTGATATTTATTTGCAGAAAAAAATAATTTTAGACATACCTCCCATTCAAAACCGTCAAAAATCCCTGTATTTACATCGAAATAAATTAAATTTTTGCACACATCATTTTTTCCGTTAAGAAATTAGTTTCTGAAAGTTTCAGAACAATCGGCTAAAAAATAAGCATCCAGTTCTCATAAAAGCTGAAAATTTCAAACATTTTTGGAATTTGGGTTTATGTTTCCTAAAACTAAGTTTACAGATTTTTGTTGTTCAGTGACCTGTAGTAAAAATTCATGGGTAACATATTTCTTCAACATATTAACCCTCTATAAACCCTTGTAATGGGTCAAAAAAGTAACTTTTTTCAACAAGGGCCAAAATGACCTGTACTGGTGGGCGCCAAAGGGTTAATATGTTGGAGGAAAATATTCTACTAGAAAATCTACTACGAATTTCCTGGCATACAAACAAAAACGCGTACAAAAACAATTTGAGGTAAACTTTTAAAACGCAGAAACCTGTATGATTTTTCTCCCGAGTTCTATCAGAATCCACTTGCAGAACCTTCTTATTTTTGGAAAAATTTATTTTTGTCGGATAGTGTAATTTTCGTTTAGTAACGTTTGATCGCTGATGCTGAGAAGTGGATGCTGGATGCTTATTTTTTAGCCGATTGTTCTGAAACTTTCCGCAACTATCTTTTTAATAATAAAAATGATGTGTGCAGAAATTTAAGCTATTATTATTGCGTTTTTTATTATTATTTACTGATACTACCGTTTGTTTCCAAAGAAGGAATATTTGGTTTTTAAGTATATGAATTTGTTTTATTTTCATAAATTTTTTAGCTTTAAGTATGACTGAAGTTGTAACAGCTGTGAATAAAAAACTGTATTTTTTTTCTAATAAAATTTCTATACATTAGTACAACTGTTTGCAATTACACTACTCAACAAGATTTTCCACAACGAGCGGCGATAACATTTTCTACAGTAAAATTTTCCGTAGAATCTGAATATCGTATTGATTTTTTTCGGTTGGCTCAAATTTTCCATGTAAATGGCAAAATTCAAAAAAGTGCACTGTTGACAGCACATATTTCACATAAATGCCTGTCAAAACTTTAATTTGCAGCCAATAAATTTAAAATTTTTGTGTATTTTAGATGAGAGTCAGGCAAAATTTTAAGGTATAATACTTGCCAATAATAACTGTAATATTGCTGTTATGATCGAAAAAAAGTAAGAAAAATCGTTTTTTTTCCAACGAATCTCAACTTTGAAGCCCTATATCTCAAAATAATTATATGGGTGACAAAAATTTAGCCTTTTTATCTTATAAAAAATTTTATATCAAAAATTTTAAGCATATATGGAAAAGAAATAATTTACGATACTATAGAATTTTTTTAACATCAATGCAAAAAATATTTTTTCTTTTAAAACAGTTTTATTTTAATCAAATAAAAAAACACAGTACAACAAAAGTTTATTTCTTTGTTTTATAGTAATTTAGGGCCGCTGATCACAACTGCATAGTCAGCTTTCTCCCACTACATCTAGGTCTCCCACAATATGAACCTGAAGTCGGAAAATTGAGTCTTCAAGAGCTATTAAGAAATTTCTTTATTTCAATAAAAACGAATTTGATGTCTGAAAGTTATTAAGCGCAAAGAGATAAATATTTTTTACATATATACTTTTCCCTTACATCCTACCATTCCTCGATAAATGGCCCATAGACCCGTGGTTCAATCGCATGTGGAGCCAACAATTTTTTTTTTTTATATATCAATTAAATAATTTTTTTTGAATTTTGTTGGCTCCACAAGGGAGCCTAATGTAATCACAACAACAATCGATTCTATTATTTGCCATTTATCGAAAAACAGGCTTTGAAACCCAATTTTCAAGAGGAAAGGTAGAAGGTGGAGGAAAAGCGTGTATGTAAAAATTATTTATTTCTTTGTGTTTAATAACTTTTCTTCAGACATCAAATTCGTATCTATTGATACGAATTTGTGTTTTTTTTGCAAATTACATAGAGGGTGTAAAATAATTTTTGGTTCGATATAATATGTATACTTTGGATTTTTATAGAAACAATGGAGAGTGATAATCGTAAAACAAAGAAAATTTCAAATGAATTGTGTGAATATGACACAAAAAGAGGGTGGAATGTATATAAAATACCTGAAGAGGAGTTAGCTACTATAATGAAATCCGTTGAATCCGATTACTCTGATGAAAGCGATTTCGACAATGACTATTGGACTAAATAAATAGGGTTTTTTTGGTAGGTCGAGTACTTTTCAGCTATCATAGTCGTTACGTTGGATCCAAAATTGTGTTGCACAGTGTTATTTATTAACTTTTTTCTTTTGAATAAATAAAAAGTAAATTATAAAAATGGAACCATGGTGTTTGTTTTTTTATTATTTCAATCTTGCGGGTTAGAGGGTTAAGAGTATTCACGATCTGGTGCAAATTGCCTTGCATCGTAGCAAATGCAAAATATTTCTGCTATCACAACATAGTCAACAGCAGATGGATCTTGGTGAAGGTTTCACTTTTCAGAGCCATGTAATTGTCACTATTTATCTACATATCAATTAAGATTTTGAGGTGGGTATTAATGACATTTTTTGATATACTCATGTGCAAATGTGCATGGATATCAATTATTGAAAAATTTATTCATTACTAACCTTCAGAAATCTACACCACTTAAACCACTGGATAAGGTTAGGAGAACGGCAGCCATATTGATTACTGGGGCTCTTCGTACTACCTCCACGAAAGCTCTCTTCGCAATTCTTCACTGGTTGCCAACTTCACTACTGGTTAAGCAACAAGCTAAGTGCTCTGCTGCCAGACTCAGTGCCCTAACTCGCTGGACCCGGTCGAACCTTGGCCATGATAAGATTCTAATCCACGATATGTCCGTTCCAACCAACGTAGACTACATTTGCTCTACCCCTGATTTAAACCACACGTTCTTCACCCATATCCCCAGTAGAGAGGAATGGGTTAATGACGAGGTGGTCACTGACAATTCAATTGGAAGAAAGCGTCGGCTGTGGCATCTTCTCTAGTAAGTTAGATCTCAGCCTCTCTTTCCGACTTCCTGCCCATTGCAGCGTGTTTCAAGCGGAAGTAATGGCTATCTATCAAGCGTCCAAGTGGCTTATTCGCAACGATTCATTCGATACGAATATCCGCATCTGCACGGACAGCCAAGCTGCAATCAAGTCCCTTGCCGGTGTTTTCACTACATCAAAGCTTGTTCTTGACTGCCGATTTTTACTCAACTTGTTGTCGAGTCACTCGCACGTTCACCTATATTGGGTACCTGGACATATGGATATTTTAGGTAACTGCTATGCCGACGAGTTAGCAAAACAGGGCTCGCAGCTTACAGATATATCACCTTCCTGCACCATTGGTGTCCCTCTTACGTCTATTAAATTAGCCATTAAGCAAAACTACCTTAAGAAAGCAAAAAGATCCTGGGTAGCGGAGCATACCTGTGGTGTTACCAGGCTAACATGGACCACTATGGACAACAGACGGACTAGACAGCTACTCAACCTTAGCAGAAACTCCATCAGCATTACGACTTCGGTGCTCACGGGACACTGCATAATGGGGAGACATGCTGCAAGACTAGGACTGCCTTTCAATGACTTCTATCGGGGCTGCGGCTCTGAGGAAGAAGAAGAAACAGTCCTCCATTTCATGTGCGAATGCCCATCCCTGGCCAGGAGGAGACTAAAACTCCTGGGCTCACCTTTCTTCACTAGTCTGTCCGAGCTATCATCCATAAATATTAAGGACATAGTCAGATTCATTATGGAATCCTCATGGTTCTCCGCCCCGTGAATGGGGGAGTCGCGCCGCACTGTGGTAGCACAATGAGCCAAATTATGTGCTTAAGTGTGCTTTCAAGTAGAAGGCTGCCACTCCAACCTAACCTAACCTTCAGAAATACTCTCCATCGCGTTGAATTAAATAAAATGATAACAGTTATTTCATGTTTATTCTCTTTTATTATAGCTTTTAAAAGAATATCTTTACACACACATATACATAAATACATTCATTATATTATTTAAGTTTAATGATAATAAGTTACTAAATTACTTAGGTTTCCTTTTTGCTGCTGTGTTTTTATTACTAATAATTTGCAACTTACGCAAATTTCAATTCATTATATCATTATACGCACTTTTTATTTTAATACATCTATATTCCATAGCTACATAATATATATATATATATAAGTATATACAAGGTATTCCGTCCTGACGGACACCAGTGGAAGTGAAAGAAGTAAAAGACTCTCAGCGCTATTCTAAATATTCCCCGATTCCGAAAAGAAGGAAAAAGAAACAACTTTTCCCGGGAATTAATTTCGGGTATATTTAGAGGGCTGTATGTATTTTCGCTGAAGAACATCAAATTTAACAGAAAACTAAATATTGGCTATCATTCGTATTGAAAGCTAATTGTATTGAAATGTAATTTTTTACACTTTTATACTGTGTTAATAAAATAACCAGAAATTTTAAATTTTCAGTTTTTAAAAAAAAATTTTGAAAGTTTTTCCGTTTATGGGACAGTCAATACCAGATCGAAAAAATATCCATAAGCCCATATCATATTGGCAACATTTGTCGTAGTAGAGACAAAATTGTTTTTGATTCCCCATATAAAATGATAACTCGCTTTAACTTTATATGGGGAAACAACAACAATTATGTTTTTACTGTGACAATTGTCGCCAGTGTGATATGGGCCATATCAACCGGCAGAGAGAAAATTACATTAGTTTTCTAACGGATAATAAATTCTTTTTAGATTTAAATTCACTTAGATTTTCCAGCGAAAAGACTGAAACAATACTCCAAAATCCTTAACCATCTATAGCGTACAAGAGGCTGAAATCAAGCCCCCCATCCATACGGTTTTAAAACTTTATCGCGACCTTTCTTATCACCTTCTCCATGCCAACAAATCCTATAATCAACATTCTCATGTCCGATTTTTCTGAAATTTGAATATGTTTTTATATTCTGTGAGAAAAGTTTACTTTATTATTTGGAATTTTTTTGTGAAGCCGTTCATGAGATATGAACTTTCGAAAATTCTGATAGTTTGTAGTTTTTATAGTTTCAAATGTTTATAACTTTTTGAAAAATGCATCAATTTAATTTTTTTTAAATTTGTTTTTAAATATACTTTTTGATAATGCAATGTAAAAAAAATATCAGAAGCTTTTTACTGAAGTTTTTTCAATTTCTAGATTAAAATTTTGTTTTTTCGATTCCTATTTTATTATTTCATATTTTTCAAAATTTATGTTTAATTTTTTCATTTAAAACTTGAACACCTTTTAAAATATTCACCACATATATGTCACCATTGAAATTTAAAATTCAAATGCTAACTACACTGAAAAAATTCTATTGCGCCTATTTTTGTGTACACATAACGATATTAAAGTTTTTATGAACAGCGACGAAAAATTTATAATTCATTTGTGTTGCAGTGAAGTTATAACAACATGTTGTGTAATAATGGCAACTTATGCCATATTTAATATGTGTTGCAATCTATTTAATTTCAAAAATCATAGAGTGAGAAATTTTGCACTGATTTGCAAGTGAACCATAATTACAGCTGTATAAATTACACAGTGCAACAAATTCAAAGTCATGGAATCCGGACAGAGATCCATTTGCATAGGTTAAAAGTATGCATATACAGTAAAAAAATCCCTAAACTTAGCTCGAGTATTCTAGCATACTAACTATAATAAACCATAATAGAACTTGTTAAGTTTGCATCTGAGAATATTTGTGTGTTCAGCAAATTATAGTGTAATTTTTTGTAGAACATTTTCTTAGAATGTGCCAACCCATTATCTCCCTTCCTTATGGGCCTTTTCTGCTCTTTTTGAAAAGTCACTTTTTTGACCCATTAAAAAGGTTGATAGAGGGCTAATATGATGTTGCTCATAAAATTCTATTATATGTTTTAATACAGATACTCAGTGAACAAATTTGTCTTTAAAAGTATTTTTTAAACAAAATATTTATTTTATATCGCAAAATTAGCATTATAAGGTTAATCAAACAACAGCAATTATATCTTAAATGATGTATTAACCCTTTAGCTCCTCCCTTATGGTTAATATGTTATAAAATAATTATTTTTTCCAGGTTATTCTGTTTAACTTGTAACATAACATAAGAATAAGTTTGTTGGTAGGGTATAATCAGTAATTGCTGATAGAAGGTCAGGGCTTCGATTTATTAGTACACGAATAACAGTGGAATGTGGTAATGGAAACTGAACACTTGGAACAGAAATATACTTTTTTTGTTCAAATCAATCTCACTGTTAACACATACATAACACTTTGCGTGGTCGTGATCACCTTAATCACTCCATAACATTGAATGAAGGCAAAAAAGTTATTTTTTCGTTTCCAATCAAAAATATTATTACACACAATTTTTGGAGCCCAAGTTTCATATAAAATCACTTTTTGATTAAAGTACGTTTCATATATCTCAATGAATCCTGCACTGAATGATACATATCTAGTTGTGGCTGGGTCGAAATAATCACAAACGTAACAAAAATGATCAATTTTACCTTTATAATCTTCTACATTAAAATATATCAGCTTATATTAATTTTCTTGTCAACAGTTTGATAGCTTTTAATAGAATATGTTGAAGAAGCTATAGCGCTGTTTCAAAAGACTCTAATCAAAAACCATTCTTGAAACGATACATAATTTTAAAAATTATTTAAAAATTCGCAAAATCAAAAATATATGAAAAAATATTTTCCACATAATGTCGAGTTAGACTGTTTTTCATTTTTAACACAGATTTATTAAAGAAAAAGAGTTTTCGTTAATTTTTGTAATAACTTTTGTATGGAAACTAATTTCTGTTTTTCTTACATACTATATTACCGCTATACAGTATCGTAGCCAGAAAAAAATATTAGGGAGGGGGATTTTATATATTCTAGAACAAATATGTACAGTGCCGGTCATATCATTTGCAACTAAAATCACTTGTACTTTAAATGACTTCTTAAGTTCACTAAAATCATTTTTATCAAAAATCTTTTTTATTCAAAACAAAGTGTATTTATTTCCATTTATTATAAAAAATTAAAAATACAAAATTAAGTTGCAAGTAAAAAAAGAAAGAAGTTATATTAAATTAAAGTCTGAATTGAAGAGGTCAAAACATTTGCAACTAGAAAAAAGTTAATGTTAATATTGAAGAAAAATCGAAAAAGTTTTCAAAACTTTGTCGCATATCCATTACACCCTGCAACAAATTTTCAACTTTTGTCTTATGCGCGAGATTTTCCAACGGTTTTATAGTAATTTAGGGTCGCTTATCACGACTGTGTCCTCAGTTTTTCTCCATCACATCTAGTTCTCACTCAATATGGACCTGAAGTCGGAAAAATGAGGATCGGAATAACCTACGAGGTAAACTTTTTCCAGAATAATGTAAAAACCCAAGCTAACTTTACAAAACCCTCTAGCGATCTTGTTACTGTATATGCATACTTTAAACCTATGCAAACGGATCTTTGCCTGGATTCAATGACTTTGAATTTGTTGCATAGTGTTATCTGTGTATAAGAGGCAGGAAAAAAATAATCTTTCTCAAAATAAAAAACGTTTCTGGAGGCAATCATAGCGATCTTGAACCCGATGGCACTCCCGTTAAATTTAATCTCTCAGGTATAAGATTAATATTACTAAATTGTTTTTTTTTTTAAGTTGTTTATTGAGACATTAAAGTCGACATTAAAAGTTTTAAATAAAAATAAATAAATTTAAAAAATTAAAAAAAAAAGTAGAAAAAATTTAAATTGATGCATTTTTTAAAAAGTTATAAGCATTTGAAACTTTCAAAAACTACAAACTATCAGAATTTTCGAAAGTTCATATCTCATGAACGCCTTCACAAAAAAATTACAAAATAATAAAGCAAGCTTTTCTCACAGAATATAAAAGATATCCAAATTTCAGCCAAATCGGAAATGAGAAAGTTGATTGCAGGATTTATTGGCATGGATTGCTCAAAATACATATGGGTAATTCTTTTACAAATGACACACATATTTGGGCTTCACAATTTAGATTCATTAGAACATTTTTCTACAACTTATATACACAGGGTTGGATTAGAATGATGAGGCCCTGGGGCACTATTTAAAATCTTGGAAAAATAAAACTCCATAGTAACTGTAGCTTGTTTTTATAATTCTGCTTATTTCTAAACGCTTTGATGTTCCAAACTAGAAGAGCTTTACGCCATTTTTTATTTGCAAAAGTAGTAATGAATATTACTCTCCAAACTAAGCAGCATATAAGGTGTAGGCAGGAAATGGGTATTGCAACCAAAAGTAATCTTGTGGTTGTATATTAGTGTTATACGCCCTATTCTTAATGTTAATTACAGGAGCCCTGAGAACAACACCGACAAAGGAGCTGTACACTATCCTGGATCTGCTTCCAATAGATCTGTTCGGAAAAACCTCAGCGTCAATTTCGGCAGTATCCATACCAGATAATATAATCAGATATCTTCCATCATTTATTGATTTCACTCTCTCCTCACTATCCTTTGGCAACAGTTCAAGCACACTTATTACAACTATCCAATGCCGCGCTAACAACTCCTTAGTTGCCCTTCAATGCGGATCATCTCTTAACGAGATAGCCACGGCATTTTACCTGCATCTTATATGGGTGCCTGGTCATAACGACATTGAGGGAAACTGCAAGGCTGATGATCTTGTTAGACTTGGCACGGCTATCAACAATTCACGAATCTCTGGCAACGTGGGTATACCATTTGCCATATGCAAACTTTTAATTAAAACCACCATTCCTATATTGTAGAAAGCAGATGGAGGATGGAACCTACATGCTTCATTGCTAGACAGTTATGATCTACGCCAAATTAGAAACGCACTGAAGCACTCTTAAACTTCGACCGAGTCCACATAAGCAGGCTAATTTCCATTCTCACCGAACATTGCCTCATCGGTAATCATGCTCGTAGATTGGGCCTTCCCTACAACGTCTGCTGCAGAAGCTGCAGAAATGAAGTGGAAGAGGAAACAATCTTCCACCTTATGTGTAACTGTCCAGCTCTACCAGCACGCAGACACAAAACTCTGAAAGAACCTTTCTACGAGAGACTCACAGAACTTGCGTCCGTCAGAGACATATCACGCTTCATCGAAAGCACAAAATGGTTTAATTAGGAGGGATCAAGAGGTAACAACTCGTCCCATAGGGTGTCACATTGGACCAAAAGGTCTCAGTGTGTTTTCTTTTTCAACAGCCCTAGCAACTTAAACTAAGCAGCATGAGATAGGTCAAGCGTTCTTGTGTAATACTCAATGTAAAATTCCTGTCAGCGAATTCCTTTCCTGCTGGTTCATATGAATCAAATTCATCTCTTTTAGATTCAGCAAATTATTTTAAGGACTTACGCGAATTCACAACTGTACACAGAATCATGGTGGAACTTTCTAAATACTGGCTGGTACAATTAAATCGGATGTAAATATTTAACTGTTTCTAAACGAGACGTATATTCTGGCGGGTAAAAACAACCCAACGGAGCCTAGGCCCCAGCATTTTTCAGTTCGCAGTTTCTTCCTGCTCCGTCGATAAAATAGCATAGGCGAGCAATAATGCTTCCTCCTCCATGGCGATTGAAACTTCACTTGGCTTATTTAAAGCAAAATTTAATTTTAATTTTACTTTTCAATTTTGCAATTAAAAATATGTATCCAAAAAAGCTGTCACAAGTTTGTTACCTTTTTATTAACAGGTTACAATTTTTGTAACGGTAATAGGAATTCAGAATACTGATTTGTTACTTTTGTCACCAAAGTGTTCAATTGAAACTGTGGTGACTCATGTAACCACATCTGCCTTGCCCTATCAGGAAGAACGTCATTGCGCGCCAAAGCATTGAATGAAAGGATTTGCATTGCAATTAAATGTAAAGTACGAGGGAAAAAGCGATTCAAATTTTGTGGAAATTGGAAAATATGAATCTATTCATAAGAAACTGCACTGACAGTAATCGCATGATACATCTGTTTCACTTTTCTCTGTTTTTCGGATTTTGTTTTAATTGGAAAGCTACATCGCATGCTTAATTCGGCCCTGTACATACATAAATTGGTCGACATTGTTCTGTTACATTTAAAATTCATTATCTCCAGTTCTAGTAACGCGATCATTATATTGTTTACTCTTCGATAGGGGAGGCCCCTTCAGGCCTTTTTGAGTTTTGTTTGCTCATTGCTTTTTCTGTGGATTTTTAAAAACCCTGATGGATATTGACACCGCTTTCAAAGCGATACGATTTCGAATGTTGATGGTTTAAACACTTTTACTGTTTATTTTTTAAGTGTAACTTCTTTAGCGGGGCTGTGAATTGAAAGTTTTGCAATGAAAACGAGCTTTCATTATTCTCAAACGAAAGTAATACGAAACGAAGTTATGCTGTTATTAGTGTTTAACGAACGAGGTCATATGGAGCACGTACATACAATCAAGTAGAGAGTTGACTACTCACAGTTTTAGCTCATATGCTGTAGTGAGAGAGCTTGATTTTATATAACTGAGCTTTCCTCTTCTGTGTTGTGTACGTGTACTATGTCGTTTTTGTGCCGATAAGTGTAGAGAGTATCAACAGAAAAAAGTTTCAGACAATAAAAAGGGGAAGAGTGCAAAAAACTTCAACAGCAACTATCGCGTTTTCGTTGCACTTACACGAAATCATTAGTTTTTTGTTTGTTTTATTAATCGCGTATCGCTTAATTGTAAATTGAACAACGAGAATAGCGACGAGTGCTCTCGTTTCCAAAATCGAGTTCGAAACTCGATTCGCGTCCTCCCTTTATTGTAAATGGAGCTTTAAACCCCATTCTCAACGCCAGCTAACGAGATTTCTCAATTTGCACATATTCGATTGGGTTGTTCACAAGCTGTCGTATAGTTGTTACGACACCAAATAAGACACCTTATGAATTGGCCAAAAATATGTTTTGGAAATGACTGCTCTATATACATTTAAATGCTTCATACAACCATAACCTGGCATAAAAATCATCCACATACCTGTGGTCTTGTCACTCAAATATCGCTACCGAAAGTATAATACCCATTGTATTAAAAATAGGGTTAACGAATTTTTTCCCATGCTCGCTCATACAGCGAACTAAATATGATATTGGCTGTTTTAATCTAAAAAACCCATATTTTAAAAAAGTGGAGTCTATTAGGTCGGAAGATATCAAATATTTTCTGGCGTGAGCCGCTTAGCAAGTAGCGTTTCTAACAAAGTATCGATCACCTTGAAAGCAAGTAATACAGTTTAATTTTTACGACAACGAATAATTCGAGCATTAATATAAATTTTGAGAGTAAAAACACTTATTTGCAAGATTAATAGTATAATAAAACATTAATATTACTTTCTATGAAATTCTAAAAATTAAGTAATTATTTCACAACTTAAACTTCACTTTAATATTCGTGCAAAATAAACATCTCCACTTTTTTCTGTGATATTTTGACCGTTCCATCTTGTATCTCTCCAATTTTTTCTTCATTATTTTCTTTATTTTTTTTCTACAAATTTTAATGAAATGTAACAGGGAGACTCAGTTGCCCATTCGAGAAATTCTTTTGACGTTTGGATTGGTTGGGCTATTCTTGAAGCCCTAGCCATCGCATTAACCATGGCGAAATTATAACAGGTGATAGCAGCGTCAGCTCTGTCTTCTTCTTCTCTAATTTTTTTTATATGAAGATAATCTTAACTGTCAAAATCTTTGTTTTTTGTTTGTTTTCCATGCATTTGTTCTTGTGCTTTTGACAATTACGATTTTTAGCAACAACAAAGTAGCGTGTTGTTATTGTTACGTTGTATTACAACAATGCTGCTACCACCATGTTAAATTCGCCTTGGCATTAACGATTTGTAAAAGAATGATTCATATATCGGCTCACTCAATTCTTATTTCTTTTTTGTTCCATGCTCAATGTTGCAGTAAATACTTTATGGATTCAATTTTTTCGTTGATTTGTATTAAGCTGGTTTGCTTATTTGCATTTTTTATTATTTTAGTAAAAACATATGTTTCATTTTATGTATTTAATTGAAATAATATTTAATAGTTTTGTTAAAAAGTAGGGTTTAATATCTTAAACTATTGTGAAATACATACATACAAACATGACAAAAAGGAAAAGCAGGCTAAACTTAGGCGAATTTTAAATAATTTTTAGAGTTACACATTGTTTAAAAACGGTCTTTGATTTCAACGTATAGTCTTTTAAGATAGTCTTTTAGTTTTTATAATATTTCTATTCAAAGCTAAAAAACTCGGCTGACAAGAAAATAAATTTAAGCTGTTATTACTTTTTACCACAGAATATGGATACATGAGCCTACCCAGGATCTCGGCCAGGGTTGTTGAGTGGCTTCTCGACATTATTCATATGGACTAGTACAATTTCAGTCTGTACCCGTAACTGCGTACGCCCATGCATATGCATCTATATTTGGGCGATACAAAATAATAAGTTTTAAGAAATGGTTAATTTCAAACAAGAAATATTATTAAAAAATATAAATCCTGAAATAGATGTACTAGTGACGCAATTCATTTTTAAATTTCGCCTAGCGTAAGTTTTTAAGATTCTTTATTGAGAGTTGGAATTTTTTAAATATTAGTAGATTGTGTAGAGTATATTGTTTTTCTATTACCCCATATTTTTGTAAAAGTACGCGGACATACAGATTCAGGAGGCAGTGTATTGGACTTACAGTTTAACAATGTTTATAAGACTATGAACACATTAGCGCAAACATTAACGACCGCGTGAAAGAGACAGGTAAAAAATTAGGTAGTAAGAAAGAGATGGAAAGGATACGCCTACACACTATCTTCATTTTATCGCTGTTTCTTTTTTGTTCATAGTCTAAGGGAGGAGTTTCTGCATTGGATCCCATTGCAAACAAAAGAAACTGCTTTGAAACGGCTCAGTGAAATTTGGCCCTAATGAAAAATAGCCTCAAACAAAATGAAAAAAAAACACCCAAAAATTTCTATTGAAAGCAACAAAAACAAATTTTGACGTGAATTACATAGATTTGGACAACAATTTGTATGTATGTGTGTGTATGTATTTACGCATACATACATAAATTTTTTTATATATATATTTTCCTTAAACACCAAATTTATCTTATATATAAACCTCAAATTGAAGACAATTTGCTATAAATTTTGCTGACACGACTTACAGACATCATCGATTCGACTTACATTACACACTTAATTTTTCAATCCGAATTACATGCAATCCATTTTTTTCGAGGTGATGTTACCTTAGTAACTGTTAAAAAAAAGTTATGATTTTTTTTTTTTGTAGCTTACAACTTTAAAAGAGGAAGAAATATGCTTTAATTTTGTATTAAAACATTTTTTGTCATAAATCTGTAATCCTTGTTTTTACCGCTCAAAGTTTCCCTTGCAAAAATCGATCCGAATTACCCTCATTTACGTTACATTTATTTTTGCCAAATTTTTAGTTTATTCATTTATGTATAATAATTAATTAATTGAGATGAAAAACAAGATATTTTTCCCCGGATATCATCGCCAAAAATGTCCATTGTTTAAACCTATGCGTTCAAATTATCAGTCTCAATGTGAAGATAAAAACAGTTTGTCTGCAATTGATGACAAAAGTAAGTAATATAGAACTATTGAATAGGGGCAACAGTGAATGTTAAATTTTTCCCAATCACTCATTTATAAATATGTACGTTGGAAGAAGAGACTCTCAATCAAAAGTCCAAAAATTACACCTACGTCTACTTCAGTAAAATATTTGTCGAAATGAATATTTTTTTAACGAGTTTAAAATAGGGCTATAATAAACCAAACTTTTAGCCCAATCCGCCGGTTCCGTTTTTCGACTAGACTAGACTTGATATATGTATAATACCCCTTCTGGTGTTATTCGTTTTTATATATAGCGGTTAAATTTTTTTTCTTAATTACATATTTATTTAACCTGCTTTTAATATCAGTTTTTTAGTTTTAGTTTTAAGTTAATTATTATTTGTTTTTAATTTTTTATTATTTTTCACAGTTACACATTTTTATAAATAATTTAAAATTTATATTATTTCTTTATTACTATCATTTCCATAAATATTTTCGACGTAACTTACATATTAATTACTTATTTTAGATAGATTTTTTTTTGTTTTTTACATATTTTACGCACAACCACAAATATTACACAATTTTTTTTTTTTTACATTTTTGTATTTCCTTATGAGTTTATGAGAAATTAGCTTTTTACATTATTAGTACACTTTGGTGAAACTACCGACGACAGTGGTTAAAGAATTAACTCTAGGGGCCAAAAATCCATATACATATTTTCAGATTTTTAATTCATTTTATAACGTTTGATACAGAATACACTGAAAGTAATGCAGCCAAAAAAATAAACTAATATGAAAAATAGCGTGATTTAGGGATACTTTCAAAGTTAGCCTTTTTTCTCAAAAAATAGTTATTTTCCATCGTCTCTCAAATTCAATTTAGTTATAAATTATTTCAAGTGTTGATAAATGCAAATTAGGAATTGAGCATAAGAATTTTCTCAAAAATGAGAAAAAAATTAGCGTAAAAATTTTCCTAAAATGACAACATGAAAAATAAAATGTTTGTTCAGCTTTTTCCAACTTTATTTGTTTTTTATCTTAAGCTTTGAATTTCTTAACTATTATTATCTAAGGATCGAAAAAAAAAACTAAAAATAGTTAAGGGAAGATTCAGAATAAGTTCCCTTTTTTGAAATTCAATTTTTCTTTCAAATTCTAGATACCTCATTATTTTTATTGGTGAAGTTATAATTATTTGACTTGCTATTGAAAAATTTGCTGCTGTAACATACAATTTTTCTTTCATACAAGTGTTTCCATTAAATTTTTAAAAAGTCGTCCGCGGGTAGTTTCTGGACTTTTTGTTTGTTTTTCAAATACTAATTACACTGTCGTGCATGGATTTTGCGAATAAAATGATTCCTACTGTTTCCGAATGAATTTTTCATGTTGAACGCGAATCTGGGCTTAAAAACTCCATCACGCCACGTTTTCGAAAAAAAAGGGGTTGAAACCCCTAAAAACAGCGTTTTTGGGCATTTTTGAAAGATTGTGGAGCTGAACCTTAGGGTGCTACAAACTTTGCTAATATCAGAAAAGAATTAAAGGCTAAACCATGCTCTTGCAAATGAGCCCTAAGCTAAATTGTTCGCATGCATTAGAGCGGGTCGGTCCCCATGCAAAAAAAAAGTTTGAAAAGCTTATGTGGAGAGTATCTCGAAAACAAACAAAAAAAATTTTTGGACCACCCTAAAAACAGCCAAAATGATTTTTTCATCATAACTTTGATATTTGATATCCGATTTTAATGAATGGTGTCTTGTAGTAAACTTTTTGACAAGTACCACCTTGATCAAAAAGTTCCCGGAATAACCACCGTGTGGCGCTCCCATCGTTCCGATTTGAGTTCAGCCTTTTTGTTAAGTTGGTACATCTGTTGTTGATATTCCCTCTAAATCTTAGCGTCATAGCTTGACATTATTATGTAGTAGTACGTAGCCAAGAGTACATCTATCTCTGTGCGTGTTGGCGATTTTTTACAATTTTATTAAATTGTATTGTATTAAATTTAGCGTAAAAATCGGATTTAATGGTGCGCGAACATTGGAAATGTTGGAAAAGTGTTTCGGCAACGTTTCTCTAAAGAAAACGGTCGTTTACCAGTGGCACGAGCTGTTTAAAAGTGGTCGTGAGTCAATCAAAGATGATGAACGCAGTGGCAGATCATCGACATCGAAAACCGACGAAAACGTTGATAAAGTAAAAGAAATTTTGGTCAATAACCGCAAATTAACCATCAGAGAGTATTATTTGGGCGTAATGAGGCGTTTGCGTGAAGCAATTCGCCGAAAGAGACCAGAACTGTGGACAGAAAACTCGTGGATTTTGCACCATGATAACCCACCGTCGCACAGTGCCATCATTATTCGTAATTTTTGACGAAAATGCAACAAATACCATCCAACAGCCACCGAATTCACCTGATTTGCCTCCCTGTGCCTTCTTTCTGTTCAATCGAATTAAAAAACCATTACGGGGAACGCGTTTCAGCAGCCGAGAGGAAGTAATGGAAAAATCGCAGGAAGCACTGAAGGGCATACCGAAAACCGAATATAAAAAATGTTTCGATGACTGGATCAAGCGCTGCCATAAGTGTGTTGCAGTCGATGGGGATTACTTTGAAGGGGGCAATATAGATTTAGATGAATAAACTTGTATTTTAAGTTTTCTGAATAAATTCCGGGAACTTTTTGATCAAGGTGGTATAATATTTCCTTCTTAGATGTTATTCATCTCCGAAGTCATATTTCACTAGTGAAGTCAGTTACTCAAAGTTCTACCCCCCTAAATGCATTTTTATTTTTTACCAAATTTCACCAATTGTTCTTATATATGCCACCAATTTTTAGCGTAACTTTTCAAAAATAAAAAATATCCTGTTCTTTAAGGTAAAATATGGTAGGTACCTGAGAGCTGCACGAGTGAGTGCGGCATCGTACGAGTACAGGTATAAATACGCATTTGACGAATACAACGATGCCTTCATGTACTCGCATAATCGTTTACGCATTTACGAGTAGTAATCGGCATCGTGGCATCGCATGATTATTAATCGGCATTGTCATAGGAAATTTTCAAACTTATACAAACAAATTTTTTTTTATTTGCATTTAAAGTAGTTATTTGAGCAGTCGGTCCAAATAAATTCTATACAAATGCTTAACTGAAGAAAATTAACAGACTTTTCATATAAATGCATTTAAAAATTATTTTATTTGCAAATTTTTTTTTTAATTGAATTAATTTTAATGTAAATACTAAAATAGGAAATAATTAATTTATTTAGGAAATTGAATTAAAATAATAATAATTGTACTATTTTTGCTGTGACTGCAAATTACAATTGGTTTCAATTTGATAATTTCCTACGCAATATCACTGCGCAAAACTTATATCGGCCAAATACATATATATTCGTTTATTAAAAGAAATTAAGTTCGCCCTAAAAACCACTTCTTATAGGTTTCCATAGATGAGGCCACAGATATGTAAATTTGGAATTTAATGAAGAAAATTGGTCTAGAAACAACTATTCTATAAATGAATTTTGTGCTTCTATCGTCCGTCTGTTGATGTAGAGCGGTCATTTTCTTTATACAAACATTTTTTAAGACCCGATCGGGGAAGTTTTGCATTTCAAAAAAATTGTATTGTTTACGCCAATAAAACAATAAATTAAGATTGATCTCATGATTATTTACATATTTACTTAAATTCAATTTGAGTTAAACTTTTTATGTTCATTTTATATTTTTGTTGCTTTTTATAAATTTATTTTATATTTTAAAGTGTTTGGTTTTAGTCCTTTGTTTGTTAAATTACGTGCAATTTTTTTGTTTTCTTTTTTTTTACCGAAAATATACAATTAAAAACAAAAAATATTTTTTGTTTTTAATTGCATATTTTGTATGTTTTTAGTGCATTTTTTTAAACTTTAAGTGCATATTATATGCGCATATTTTTGATTTTTAGTGCATGAAATTCCTTGCCCTACTAATGAGTAATACAATGCGATGCGACGATGCTTGCAATGCTGAATTTACAGTTACGTATTTCATTGAACATCTGGCGCTTTTAATTCTAAATATTGGTCTATTGTTTTGAGCTACAAAAAAAAAATCGAATTTAATGTAAATTAGAATTGCATCAAAAATTTAAGTAACTATAACTTGTTTGTTTATGGATTTAGTTGAACATTTTTTGGGTAAGAATTTAATGGTTTTTGAAGGGCTTTAATTTGGTGAAAAATAAAAATGCATTTAGGGGGGTAGAACTTTGAGTAACTGACTTCACTAGTGAAATATGACTTCGGAGATGAATAACATCTAAGAAGGAAATATTATACTTGTCAAGACGTTAACATTTATTAAAATCGGACATCAAATACCAAAGTTATGATGAAAAAATCATTTTGGCTGTTTCTAGGGTGGTCCAAAATTTTTTTTTTTGTTTTCGAGATACTTTCCACATAAGATTTCAAATAGGGGGTGGACTTTTCAAACTTTTTTCATCGACCCTTCCTAGTGTGCATATGTCTAAGGATGCAGGAAAAAAATGTACACAGAACGGATTTTATCTTACTTACACCCAAGGTGTATGAACGAGGAGCAGTGGTCCGAAATGTTTTAAGGGTTATTGGTTACACACCTACAGTCAGATTTCAAACATTCAAAATGGCGGATCAAATATGGTGGACGGATATTATCTTACTTATACCTGAGGCCAGGCATAATAAAAAGTTCAGTGGTCCGATGTGTTTTAAGGGTAGCTGTTACAAATCTGCAGTCAAGCTTTAAAAATTCAAAATGACGGATCAAATATAGCAGACGAATTAAGGATGTAAGATAAAATCAGTTTAGCGTACATTTTTTTCGTGCACCCTTAGCCATAAGCACACACGTGCCTTAATGCTCATATGAAAGGGCATGGTTCAGCTCTACAATTTTTCAAGAATTTTAATTCTTTTTTTCTCAAACACGTGACGTGGTGGAAAGTTTTCGACCACAGATTCGTGTTCAGTATGGGAAATTCATTTGGAATTACTACGAGCCATCTTATTCGCACAAGAAAAGTTGAAATTTGCTGAGCAGTGTTTTAGTAGCCGGCCACTGCCACTTAAGTAACTTTGTAAGTTTTGAGATGCAGCTTGATGTTTGATTTAATGATTTTATGCTATAAATAGAAATAAAAATTGCAGCTAATACTATGAAATTTACAACTTTTCAGATCGCGCCCTCCGAAGGGTTAAGGGGGATTTTTTTCTTTTTTAAGTTAACCCTCTAACTCCCAAATTTTTGATTTTGCTCACAATTTCAAATTAGGGTTAGAAAAATAAAAAATAAATATCTATCGTTTCAGAATTTCTGTTAAGTGCTGTGCTGTCGAAAAAGTGATTAGCGCCTTTAGGAGATCCTGGCCATCTAAATGCTTTTTAGAAAACCATTCACAATGCAATTCGAACGAAAATAGTTTTTGTTACACTTACATTTTTTTAACGCGGTAGGATTAGAATTTAGTTTAATTTTTCAAATTACATATGTTTTTGACGAAATAATGACGAAATGACTTATTTTGGCCAATTTTCACTTTCAACTGATATAATTTTTAAAATACACGTAGCACAGCGACGCCAAGCATAGCAGCACATACATACACATTTCAACTACAAGCATGTTTACCGTTAGTCTCAAACAAAATAAACCGTCGCATGTTTTATAAAGTCCGTATAGAGGCGGACTGGAGAGTTAAACGTGCCTTTTTGCGCGTAAATATGTAAGCAATTTGCGCTAAACTCACCAAAATAATTCTGGTTAGTCTTAATTTCCTCGTTTTTATATGGTTTTTCCAGAAACTCCAACACAGAAAAGAAGCCGTTTTTATGAAAATTTGCCATTTTTGGAGTGAAATATACTATCTGCGGCAACTTGAATCGCGTTAAAATTGGGGAGAAGTTATTTCTAAGCTTCTCGTGAAAATATTAGTGTTGGATTTATCTTCGAAATCAGTTGGCGAATTTTTAAAAATGGAGTCTTTCACAACTTTTACTTTTTCACTCTTGATTTTCGTGCTGCATTTGCTCTACTTTTTATTTGTTTTTGGCTTAACCCAAAGAATCACCACGATAAAACGTGTAAATTTTATATAAACAAATTCCTCAGGCCTGTTCTGACATCCGAAGCAGAATTGCTTCGGAAACGGAATTGAAATCCGATTCGGATTCAAAAATGTGTTCTGCATTCAGAAGGGAATTGAAAATTTCGAAATTGAATCGGATTCGAACTCATCTTCAAGGGGTATATTAAGTGATTTTTGACATTACAATTGTTTAATTAATTAAAAAATTTAGCAAGAATATAAAATAAGGCCAATAAAAAAGTTGCTTTTAAAAATGTAAATAAACAAAATTTATTTTTGTAAAATATTTGTAAATTTTGTAATATATATAATTAGGGGAAAACATAAAAATGCAGCTTAAAACACAATTTTTTCTCCTCCATTCTTCTGGTTCTCAACTAAAATTGCTGCCAAAACTGTAAATCTCATTTTTATTAACTTAAACTACTCGAATTAATAAATTTTTGCAAAAATAAAACAACAGTTGCTTTTTTACATTTGATTTTTTGTTTTTTCTTTGACAATTTCTATTTGTTGAAAAATTTACAAATCCACAAGCTCTTAGCTAATCAGATTGAATCTGATTGAAATTTCATAAAATCGGATGTCGGAACACCTACAACTGGATTTAATCCGAAAATCTGATTGCAGAACACGGAACATCGCAATCAATTCCGTTTCCGAACAGAAACGGATTTCAGAATAGGGCTGCCTGTTAACTTTTACATACTTTTTATTGCGGTGAGAGAAAACGTGTTAAAGTTGTAACAAGAATACAAACAGCAACCCAATATGCATTATAAAACTATTTCTCCAATAATTTTTGTTTTCAATTTATTATATAAACATCCGACTCATATCTAGTGGGCAATGCGATTACACTGTCCAATAGCCAAAAATGAGCAGAGACGGGACAGGTGTACTTAGGGTAATGGGGGGTTGCTGAGTCCGAATCCGTGGTCCGTTTTGCTCTGCTACGTCACAATTTTTTTTTACTGACATCAAAATTTAAAAAAATTTGTTTTTTTCAACTTTTTTAAAAAGTTTTTTGTTTAATTAATCTATTTTTTCTTAATTTTTTTCATCCTCGTTACCATCGTTCACTTTTATCTCGTTGTTAGCTTAACCCAGTAATGCCTAGCGGTGCCACATGGCACCTTGTTGCTGAGCCGTTGTTGAGCCAGGTTCAGCGTTCACGTTGTAGAGCAAAGATTCGGACTCAGCGACCCCCCATTACCCTAAGTGCATTTGTCCCGCCTCTGCTCGTTTTCAAAAGTTTCCATTTGTAGAACAGTGTTATAGAGCGCATAAATTTATTAAGTGTATTAAAAGTGTCTTGAAATTTCAAGTGACTTTATGTGGCTCCAAGTTTATACAAATGATTCCATGTGACTTCAAATTACTATTGACTCTAAGTGACTTCATTTAATTTCAAGCGGCGCCAAGAGTATTCAAGTGACTTTATATTGAATTTCCCTGACCTTAAAGGAGAATAATCAATCTAGAACTCCAAAAAAGCTCGACTAGTAGTATCAATAATAGAACTCTAAAGAAGACTTCTAACTGTATTTTGTGTTCTAGAATCAAATATGTTATTAACTGTAATTAAAGACTCTGTGATTCATTTGTGACTTATGCCCTCAATTGATTGCATTACAGCTCTGAAAATCTGAAAAGTTTTTAGGTCATGTTCTTATGTTTTTATTTTTTAAAGTAAATTTTTTCTATTTTCGGGCATTGGGCAATTTTATCCAATTATATTAAATTTTATTTTTTTCTGCATTTCGAAAGTGTAATAATTACACAAATTTTGAACTTTCCAATACTAACAAATATGGCATTACCTTTATGTAGTGGAAATTTTTAAATTGATCTTTTTCATTCCAACATTATATTCCATTTGCATGTGCTTTTGGAAATTGGGTGTGTAAAATTGAACTTGATGCTCTAAAACTGAGATTTATGCTTTGAACACAACTAAAGCATCCGACCTCCGACTTCTTCTGAGAAAATAAACTCAATAAAGATGGAGCTCTATAACTTTCATTTGCGTATTATGAAAATGCATGCGTTCTTCTGCGGCTTATTCATATATGTATATTCATATGGTAATATATTCAATTAGAAATCTACATATGCAATGGTTTTCAAACTTTGATTTGTGGTTTACGGATATGTAGTGAATAAATACATTTTTCAAAATCATATTTCATATCACTTTTATACATTAATTATTTGGTGTGTGGAAAAAATATTATCAAAACGAAAATATTATCAAAATATTATCGGTAAAATTGGACTTTATCCTATTTTATAATAAACACTAATAGACTTATTCGTAGGTATAAAAGTCACCCCAGTGTCAATAGAACATTCTTGAGCTTTTGAACTTTGTTGTGAATACGAAAAATAGTCAATTGTCTTAAAAATTATGATCGTCCGGAGCCCTCCAGATGAGAGTCTAGCACGCTGTCACTGGGCCACAGGACGAACTAAATTGAGTGCATAGCTATCTTTGCACGCAAAAGCTTTAGTCAATTATAAAGCCTTTTTCTTGTCACGTTCGAACAAAAATACGTACACAAAATTCCGGTGAAAAAAAATTACAAAATTTCTGTGACAATTGGGCTTGTCACTTGGCCAAGAATAAGTCTGTAAATCTAGCAAAAAGCTTAGTGGGGACAAATAGCAAAATAAAAAGCTTTCACCAACTATGTTGAAACGGAAGGATTGCATTGGAGGGTACTCTCCAAGATCTAATGGCAGTCATGTGCAGGTGAACTCTATACTCGGTGAATTGCGAGAAATGGAAAAACGGCTAAAGAAAAACTACTCAGAGCAGCTGTGTGATCAGTTTTCTGCCAAGTTCTCAATGGACCACACTAAGCTTGAGGAACATATAATGGCTAAAGTCAACACGGAGATTGACAGCATTAAACAGAACTTGATTGCTATGGAGATAAAATTGAAAAACATTAATTCTAATCTATCTACTATCCAAGAAACGAAAAGACATTTTACTGGTGCAAAATAAATATTTTTGAAAATATGTAAACTGAAAATTGACGAATTTTAGGAAAAAATAGCGTTTTGGCTTGTTCACGATAGTATATTTCTATCAGCTGATCGACATTTTGAAAAATTAATACGATTTGTTTAAAAATGAAGTAGAAAAAATAAGGACAAAATAGCTATGACTACAACGAAATAATGGTTCAACGATTCATCGGAAGAGAATGAGAGCTTGATGGAACTGGCCAGAAGTAGAAAACGATTAAGTGCAGCCTTTCGAAGAAGCTTTGGCATCTATAAAATTCGTGTACAGATTTCTACAGAACTTTCGACTGTCTAAGGAGGCGTCTGTGGACTTGATGACTACTATAGAGAATACGCTACAGAGCTGCAGCGCACGCTTGAACATAAATAAAAAATAGCAAAAGCAGTATTTAAGAATACAGCACTCAGACAAGTTTTACGTCCGTTTTACTATATCCTGTGTTCCTTTTTGCTATTCTTTAAATCTACCAGATTTATTAATAAATCTTAGCAGATCCTGCGGTGTTAAAGAGCTCAGGAGTTCGTCTCCCAACACTCCAGTGCCAAATATGCTTACTCTGATTTGGCAAAAAGCGGGCAGACACTAAGAAAGTGGTCTGCCGTCTCTTCTCATTCTTCCTCCTAACCACAGAAAGCACAGAAGGCACTAGCTCCCAGGCCAATCATATTCAAATGTTTGTACCAAGAGAAGTGACCTGTATATAGTCCCACCAGTTGCCTACACCTCTTTCTGTTAAGTGATAACAGAAAGTCTGTTAGACGCTTCGAAATAACAGTTAACATTGCCTTTGTCTGTCTAAAGCCCCTCAGTTCCTTCCATTTACGATTGATGGTCGAATCGACCCACTCATTAATGGTGGTCTTGATGGCTGTAGACGACAAAGAGATTACAGGTTGTTGGTCCAGGAAACCAGTTTCAGAACCTTTTCTAGCCAGAAGGTCAGCAGATTCATTTCCTGAGTGTCCAGGAACCCATATCAACAGCAGGCTAGTGTAAATAAACTACTTTGATCTACCAAATTTCTTTTTTCAAAAATGAAATGTCAGAAGAGTGCAACAAAATATTTAACTATTAAAAATACTCATAGAGGCTCAGAAGCTCTTCCATTTTTAATTTGTTTATAAAAATTATATTTTTTAATAATATATCTAATATTTTCAAATTAAAAAAATTATTAATGAAGTATGGTATGTCACTGACACACAGAACAAAAAATCATTAACTTTAAACAATTCGTTGCCGAAAAAATAAATTTTTAACAAATCTCTGCTGAAAAGTATAATTGATTATAACAAATTAATATTTTGCACTAAATTTGATGTGACATATTTTTCTCTACTAGAACTTTGTTTTAGCAAAATTTTCGTTGAAAAATTCCGACCCTTGGTAAATTCGGTATCCACTTCAGAAAGCCTTACCCATAATAAGAGGGTTAATGTATTTGACTGCACCCATAACTCAAATAGTTCGTTAATTTTTATTATTGGTTTCTTTTTGGAATAAGTGAAATCGTACTTATGACGTTAATGTATCTCAAAACTGGATATATATTTTCATATACATTTTTTAAAATCTCTTTTAAAGTCAGGACGCAGTTCTTTTTGGTAAACCGAATGAAAGTATGGAAAACTTAAAAAATATTTTAAACCTAATTTGTGTGCCGATTGATTTTATAGCAAAACAAGTTCGAGATATTTTTCGCGTTAAGGCGACCACAACCAAACCCAGTGCTGCAGTTGTTCTAATTTTTTTTTATTTAGAACAACAAAGCAATGTGTTGTTATTGTCTTGTTGTACTGCTGCTATTATCTGTTATAGTTCTGCCACGCGTGAGCTGATGATATACAATTATACCTCTCCCATCGAAACAGCCTTGTTTGAGATATAAGTCACACAGTTAATGAAGATTTACTTGCCATCTTTGATTGGACCAAGGAAAATTATCTCTGTCTTAATGCCATTAAGGCCGTCAGGCTATCAGTTATTCAAGGGGATGAACATATACCTGCACCGAACTGGGGAGTTGTGAATACGGTTAGGGTTCTGCGGTTTCAATGCGGTGTGAGTGTGTGCCGTAATTGAGTGATATGGTAGTAATGTGGGCTATCACCTCCTCGTGGTGGCGGCTGGAAACCTGTTGTTCTTCTGGTAACATTGAACAGTTGTATCAGGCACATCGTATGTCTGGCGGGCAACTGGCTAAAATAGCCTAGGCGGAGGGAGCACACCCTTTTAAATAAACCTCCTCGGCAAATATGGGCGTCATCTATCCACGCTGAGTCACATCATGTACTTTCGCGGCTTGTACCTTGGTTAGCGTGATGCAGTTCGGCATGGGTGGTGGGGTCTAGCAAAAAATAGGGAAGACTTTAACATGTATTCTCCTAAGAAATGCGGCTTCGAATTTCGAGCTGCTTCTAATGGGGTTGCATGTGAGATTATTCCCTAATCTTATCGAGGAAAAGTCTGGCAGTAGACTGAAAATGGTAAGAATGGAAGTGGGTCTGGGATGTCAGACCAAACGTCGGTGGAGAGGTAGTGGTTACCACCGGCGGGCATGGAGATTTGATGGGTGACCTGAAAAATTGTCTTCAACTCGAGGTAAGCCGTGTCGCAAGCGACTATACCTCTACACCGAGGATGCCACTTCGGCTCGAAGGAAAGGGCCTCGGAATAAGGGACTGAAAGCGAAAACTATCTATAAAGCTGCGGTCAAGATCTGCGGTCGTCTGGAGAACAAGTCGGAGAGACAAGCCCAAGCCAGGGGCAAAAGACGAGGTAGAAAAGGGCCGGGTCTCTACTCTACTAAAACTTGGTGTTCTTCTCCGACCGGATTGAAGAAGAACTCGCAAGTAAACTACAGCTCTCCGCTGAAAGCGGGTTTCCCTCTAAGAGACCTAAGCAGAAAGATGGGCTGTTCAGAAAGAAAAGCCAACAACATCCAAAGCGGCGGCCGTGGCGAGTGAAGTAGCCAAACGACATTTGATCGTGGCACTCATCGACCGTGGAGATCCGCTTGGACAAATGATGCAAGAACGGTGGAGAATGGTGGAGATGAAGCTGCTGGATGCCATGAGCAGGGTGGTTTAACGGAGTAAAAATACTAAAGTGCAATAATGATCCATCGCTTGCATGGCTGAATGGAGTTGTTGGAACATTGCAAAGCCTGTGGGATGGCTCATCATTGGAAGTAGTAGACCGGTACGACATCCCATCGCTGCCTAAAGCGAAGGTGTTGATACCTCGAGTAGTGAAGCCAGAGAACGGTCAACAACTACTGCTACGACAAAACCCTGATATGTCAACCGGAGATTGGAGGGTGTTACTTGTCGCCAAGCCTAACAAGGAGGGTTCGGGACAGAGCTACATCATCCAGATCAACAAGGAGGCCAAGGATTTATTATACGTACGGTTTGAGAAGTAGTCGTGGGGCGTTGGAAGTGTGTACCTTCGTCTTAAAAAACGGCACTTGACCGACAAGAACAAAAATACGCTTGCTACGGGGGAGGTTGAGGAAAACCTCGGCATTGAGGAAACCCTCAGCTCCTCTCTCAAGATACGCGATGGTGAGGATACGAGTGAGATGGAGATAGAATCCAACCTCGGGATAGTACTGGATGCGCATGCAGAAGGTAATCCAAATAAACCTGCATCGCAGTAAAATCGCCTCAGCTGAGCTTCTCCTCAACTTAGAGGAGGGCGGCTACGACATGGCTTTAGTCCAGGAACCATGGATAGCTTCGGGTAACGTGATATCTGGACTAAAGTCGCCTAACTTTCGTATGTATACTCCTAACGTCATGAACAAGTTAAGAGCAGTTATACTGGTAAGAAAAAATTTCAACTCGTATATTCTAACCTCTCTCCACAGATGATTTGACGGTGGTGGCATTAGAGGACGGCAAGGATGAGCCCTTACTCCTTGCGTCGTGCTATATGCCACACGAACAAGACGTACCAACGCAAGAGCTTCAAAGGCTGTTAGAAATAGCCCGCGGTGGGAAGCAGACCCTGGTCATCGGTTCTGATGCGAACGCCCACCACACAGTTTGGGGAAGCTCCGATACCAATGAAAGAGGTGAGTCACTCTTAACATATATCTTACAAAGTAATCTCAATATTGCTAATCGGGGTGAGGAACCAACGTATATGGACCCACCTCTAAAAATGTTCTCGATAAAACTCTCTCTACTAGTAATAATACTATGGTCAAAGAATGGACGGTGCTTGAAACACCGTCGTTCTCAGATCACAGGTATTTAGGCTTCAAAGTTAACTACTATCCTACTCAAATTAATAAAGTTCTAAGGAATCCAAGATGTACGAACTGGGACCTTTACGGAAAAATTTTGAATAGGGAATTAAACGGACTGAAAACAATTACTTCACATGTGGATCTCGAGGTACAACTCGGAACTCTGACCAAAGCTCTCAACAAGGCTTATCACATCTCTTGTCCTCTTGTGCGCACCAATCGCAAATCCACGCCACCTTGGTGGAACAAGGAGTTGGGTTCCCAAAGACGCTATCTTCGCGAAATCTTCAAGCTGGCAAAGTCAGCAGATAGTGGAGAATGCTAGAGGGAATACAAGGATGTGTTAAAGCATTATAAGAAGGAAGTGCGCATCGCCAAAGAGACTCTTGGAAGGAATTTTGTGGGACATGGAAAAAGGTAGAAATGACGAGGCTAAGGAAGCTGCTATCAAAGCACCCAACCATGCCCAACCTTGTCAAGAAAGAAAACGGCGAATGGACGAATACTTGTAACTAGTCGTTTGAAGATCTAATTAATGTACACTTCCCGGGGTGCAGAGTCGCGATTGGGGACGAACCAGGCAGGAGTGGTGTAAGATCTGTGCCGGCGAACATAATCACTAAAAGCAGGTTAGAATGAGCAATAAGCTCTTTTGAACCATTTAAATCACCTGGACTCGATAGAATATTTCCCGCCATGTTATAAAAGGCTCTGAACCTGGTAACTCCATGGCTAAGACATATCTATAACGGTTGTTTAATATTTAATTACGTTCCTGTAGCCTAGAGAGTAGCGAGATTTCTGTTTATACCCAAAGCAGATAAAAGCAGCCATCTCTACTGGAAGGACTATAGACCGATTAGTCTCACTTCCTTCCTCCTTAAAACTTTTGATAAAATATTGACAGCTTATATTGGGGACACAATTAATTCCGATTATCTGTCAAAAGCACAACACGCATATACGAAAGGTAAGTCAACCTAAACTGCACCCCATATGCTAGTATTGAAGATAGAGAAAGCACTAGAATATAAAGAATATGCCCTAGGGGTATTTCTAGATATTGCTGGTGCTTTTAATAATGTGTCGACGGAAGCTATATTAGATAGTCTCAATGCTCTAGAAATGAATACCGCTATATATCTGTGGATAAAAAGTCTTCTAAGCTGTAGGCAGTTAAGAGCGGAATGCAATGAAGCTATAGTAACCAAGGTAACATGTAGAGAAGGCGTCTTATCCCTGCTCCTTTGGTTGCTAGTTGTCAACAAGATTCTAACTCATTTCGATGGCAAAGCCCCAAAATTAGTAGAACATGCCTAAATACTTATGAGCGACACTCTCAAGACCATTTACAACTGGGCCACCAGTGCCGGTTTTGGTGTAATTGCGGACAAAACGCTCTTAGTACTTTTTACAAAAAAGTACAAGATCCCTGCAATGGACGCCATCGAGTTTAAACAACACCACAAACCCATACCAAATATCTAGAGGTAGTAGTGGACAGCAAATTGGTGGAAGCTTAAGGGGAAGGCCACTGTGACGGCTGGAAAATTAGTGATTTTCGGGAATTTTTTTTATCTATCAAATAAAAGAATATGGAGATCGTTTTATATTCATTATATTAAGTGACCTTCCATCAATATTTCCATACATTTTTATTAAAAAATATTGAATAGTTTTGAAGATATGGGCGTTGCCGTGGAGCCCGAAAAAAATTTTCCCCTCCATGGTCGCGTCGATTTTTCAAGAACAGATTTTCTAAAAAAAAAAAAAAATATTTAGATTTTAATAATCTACATGAGTATAATTCTCATCGTACGTAGTGTTTTTTTTTTTTATTTTCCACAAAATAGCGACTGATTGAAAATTTTTCATGTTTTCGACCTTTTTTGTTTTTGTTTCAAAAGTGCTTAAAAAATAGTAAAAATTTGAAAATCGGCTACGCTTAACGATAGCCACTGCAAAGACGAACAAAATGAACAATAAAATTGAAAATCGGTTAATATTTGATCGAGTTGTCGACGCGACCAGTTCGAAAAAAGTCGTTTCGAGAAAAACTCGTTTAAAGTTTTCAGTCCATTAAGTTTTCAGTCTACTTACTATAACAAAAATGGCTGTAACTCAGGCAATTTTTGGAATTTTGACTTGAAATTTTGTACAAATATTTTTAAATATATAAACTTGTATTTAAGATAAAATGTGACCCGTCACAGTGGCCTTCCCCCTTAATGTTGAAGAGAGGGTGAAGAAGGCAACCAATGCTCTGTACGCATGCAAAAAGATGCTTGGAAGCACATGAGGTCTGTCACCCTCTCTTATGCATTGGTGCTACACAGCCATATTTAGACCTATACTGCTCTACGGTGTTTTGATATGATGGACTATAGCTAAAAAGAAAACGTATATCAAGCCTTTGGAAAAGGTTCAGCGGCTGTCCGCCCTTCAGGGTTCCTGATTACTGCAGCATATTCCAGAAAGAAATATTTGCCGCTAGGAAGGCTTCGGAGCTTGCAAACAGTGTAGCCAGTATCACCTCAACAATAAATATATATATAGATATAGATAGTCAATCAGCTATAAAAGCGTTGACATCACACTAGACATCATCCAAAAATGTTTTTAAGTGCAGGGCAGCAATGGAGAAACTGACTACTAAACGTAGGCTGTGTATCTATTGGGTACCTAGTCACAAAGGCATAGATAGAAATGAAATTGTCGACAAAATCGCGAAAAAAGGAACTAAGCTGCTGGAGGATCAAATCAGCGAAGTACTGTTGTCTCTTCAGGAAGCTAATTGTAACCTAGAAGCACGCATGTGGAAGAAAGCGATAGTTAGGTATAGAAATATACCCACATGTAAAATCGCTAAAGTCATATGTGACCCCTACAGCGAGAAGTACGCAAAATCTGTTATATCATTCAATCGTAAGGACTGCGGAACAATAATTGTTTGGTGGCAACGCACGCGTTTAAACTGAAACTAACCGATAATGATAAGTGCAGGAAATGTATGGAGCAAGATGAGAGGGAAACTCTAGAGCATCTTCTTTGTTCCTGTCCCGCACTCGCTAGAACTCGATTAACGTACTTAGGAGCTCCACAGTTTGAGAGTCTGAACTGAAAGTTTACTAACCACAGTCGCATCTCAAATGACGTGTACTCTCGCTAGATATACACTCGATAAATAATTCCGAGGACTCCTATCTGGTGTAGCTAAGGACCTAAAGGTCTATACGTGGCTTCGGCCAGCCAGTACTACCTAACCTAAGCTAATGCCATTAACCCTTTCATGTCCGAATTTTAATGGAGCTAGATTGATTTATTGGATATAACATTAGTACAATAAGAAAATATTTCTTTTTAGGTATAAGGATTTGGTATTTCAGATTAAAAAATTTAAGTTTGTAAGTGCATAGTTTAATTCAAAAAATAAGATAGAAAAAACGAGAAATTTTTCTTTTTAGGTAGAAAGATTTGGTATTTCAGATTAAAAAAATTAAGTTTGTAAGTACATAGTATAATTCTAAAAGACAGAAAAACCAGAAAGTCATAGAATGTATTAATGGTAAACAAAAGAAGTTATAAAACCAAATAAGAAAGAAATTGGTAATTGTTTGTTGAGGTAGTCAAAAACTAAATGTCTAAATCTGGGTCTACTGGCAGTATATTTGATTGACGAAGACAAAGAATTCCAGGTGTGAATGAATATCCTACTAGAATTAAGAAAAATAAATTTAGGTACAACTGGATTTTGAATTCTGCTTGATTGACTAAATTGCAATTTTTCAAATGAGGTGTTCTCGTTTGCAGTAATTTATGCAGAAAAGGCAATTTCTTGCTTTGAGATAATTATCCAGATTAGTTCCAAGAATGCTGAAACTATTTAAATGGCACACAAACCATAAAAATATCGAGTGGCATAATGAAAGGCTATTTCTACTTTGTGAAGTGACATTGTGCCTAATTTACTATATACCTGTTCAGCATATGTTATAAAAGGTAAGCCCAGAACCATAACATGTCTACTTCTAGTTTCCAAAGGTATATGCAGCTGATATTCTTAAACTTCGTAAAGTAAGGAAGATTTTATTAACAACACTAATTATATGATTACTACAAGATATTCGTGAATTAACTATAAATTAATAATTTTATTGACGAATTTTAATGATGATTTTCCATTGAAAAAAGGAGGAATACTTTGAACATCAATTGTGGATTTTGAATTCGGTAAGACAAAACATTTAGATTAGATGCATTATTTTGCTAAAGTATTTCAGAAAACCAAACAAAATGAAAACAAAATTAAAATTGCGAAAACTGGATGAGCCACGACGAACACGATTTCATTCCAAAACGATACGAACGAATCTCCAAATAACACGATACCACTATAGCACAATTTCCTTCCAACACTATTTGCGAATAGCTGAATCCATCGCATAACACGATTTGTGAAAATAATTTAGAAATGCAAACCGCTTTTTTAATTTATAAATAGCCAATAAACTATTTAACTAGAACTTTAATTTTTATTCATTATATTTATCAAATTCCAGTTCACTCTGTGTTCATTATTATTTTTCCTTGTTAAATTAATATTTTTTCTTTAAATGTTCCAATAAATTTTCTGTAAGGTGCATATTATTAAAATTTGCTTGAATAAAATCCATATACTTTCTGTTCTTTAACTTTTTGCAATCGAAAATAAAAATTTGAATTTGTTTATAAAAGAGAGAAAATGTATCAAAACGTACAAAAAGTTTAAATATACATGAGGCCAATGAATGCCCATGAATGTGACAGCTCGTACGAGCACTTATCTCAAAAAGTTGTATTTTAAACTCTGAATGTGACAGCTCGTACGAGCACTCACCTCAAAGAACCTAGCCCTGTTTTTTGGACTATTTTTTTATAATTCCTGGAACCTAACTCCGCTTTTTATACTGCTTCCTTGTTCTGTATTAACAGAGTTCGCACAACACGATGTTTTTTAGAACCTAACTATCATGTTATACGGAAGATACCTGTATTACATATAAATTGAGAATATCGACGCAAACGATTAAGTATGGAGAAAATGTTACAAATTGGTAGTTACTTCTGAATTATTAAGTTTCATTAATTTAAAACAATTTTTACACCGCTTGCTTTGTTTTTTGCAATTTCTGACGACATTTCTCAAAGCTGAATTTGATTGTACACGACATGGGTTCACTAAAAAAAATATAACTCAATTTGACAAATGTTGTTTCCTTAATTAACTAAATTAATTAAGGAAACTAACCTACAATCCTACGTATTTTAGTTATTATAAAATTGCCACTATCTGGAAGATTCTAACGGGTGAATTTGAAAATTCGTAAAAAAAAAGAGTGCAAAATGGTCACCTTAAGCGCAAGGCGTGGCTTTCAGTTTAGTTGTATCAAGAAAGGGTACACTATTCGCTTTAGCGGCTAATTTTACATAGGTATAGACATCTGAAATTCTTTTATGTGTAAGTTAAAAGTTTTTTCATACAAGATCCCAATCCTATTGTAAAACATCCTTTGAAATCACATTTTCCGGAGTAGCTCATCCAGTTTTTCCAATCATAATTTCTTTTTTTTCATTTTGTTTGGTTTTTAGCACCCTATTTTCATATACTGCTGTCGGAGGGAAGATCTGAAATACTTTAGCAAAATGTATGTTTGTTGACAAAATTAAAAATTTGGGTGTACATATCAATTCCCCATTGCGTCCATCACGTTAATAATGTTGTGCCTAAAATTTATTTTGTGTTAACGCAATTTACGAATGTCCGCCAATTTTACTCCTCTTGAAACCCGTAAATTGCTTGTAAAACAATTAGTTGTCCCTCTGATTAAATATTATTATCTTGTGTACTGTAAACTCGATCCCCAATCCCATCATAAGCTACAGATACCGCTAATGATATGTGTTTGGTAAGTAAAAAAAATTCGATCATTTCATTAGCTGGAGAAATGAGATACTTGGCTGTGATTTGGAAGACTATCTCAAAGCAAGAAACTAATTTTTTTACACAAACTTTTATCTCTCAAGACTCCCAATTATTTATAAACTCTTTAGAGTAAAGTGCTGAGTAACAGAGTAAAAAAGTAATATTTTATCGTAGAGCGTGAACGCAACTAAAACTGGTATATTGCACTCTCTGCGAACAATGTTCCCAATTGATTGACAACAAAACTTGTTTTTTATTGTTACACAAGTCAAGAAGTAGGCAACACAAATTTTATCTCTTACTCAGTGTAACAGAGTAACAAATATTTTACTCAAGGGTCAAACCAGCGAAAAAGTGTAAAGTGAGGGTAAAAGCAAATGCCGTATATTTTGTTATTGTGGAGTAATTTTGTGTTACATTTTTAACCTGTTACTCCGTCAACCAGCACTTTACTCTAAAGCGTGAACAGGGCTTATATAGAAAACTGAAATTTGCACAATGCAGTCGTTCTAAGTGTTAATCTTTAATTATTTAAATACTAGTCCACTATTTTTCATCAGCGTCATAATAGCATGGAGCTCGTTTCCCACATCTGTGCGATCATCAGATAGCTTAGCAAGATTTAAAATTTCGATTTATGATTATTTTCCATGAAGAACCACTAAATTTAAGTAATTTAATTTGTTTTTATATATCAATTGTGATTCACTTTAATTTGTATGATTTTTTTTTTGTTCTCGTATTAATTTTTATTAACAATTTTAACCGACAGTTTTTCCTGTTGCTTTTTAATTTCTTTCATCTTTTTTTGTATTCTCTGTTTCGCATTATTAATCATTTTACGCAGGTAATCACTGTTTTATGCTAAGTAGTAGATAATGTAATAAATTTTGCGTTGACGCCACTGTATATTCGCCCCACTAAGACTACACTAGTCTTTGAAAAAACAATGGGAGCTTGTTTTTTGTAGCGTGTGGGGAACGTTCCTTTATTTAATTTTTTCTTTTAACTCTCCAGATTCTCACATAAAGTTTTCATTGATCAGAAATTTCTCATCATCAACGTTATTCAGTCAAAACGGGGAATCACGCATCAAATATTCCCACAAGTAGTAAGAATATGCATTTGTGATTCTGGAATTCAACTTTTTTTTATCTTGAAAAATTCATCAGAAAAAACTATTCTTCCCATTAAACCAACAAATTTTTTCTGAAAATAATTATAGAAATATTTTCATATATTATTCCAGCTTGATTATTCTTTTCATGTCATTAGACAGTTATTAAATGCTTAGAAGAGGCAGAAATTAAAATTTTATTTACTTAGTGATACATTTTAAGCTCGCGGATTATTTAATTTATAAATAAGAAAATATTTGAAAGAAACTATTAAAAAAAATATTCTTACGCGCGCAAGTTATATATAATAATAATGGCAAACCAGAAATGCCAAACGTAGCTCATAAGACTATATTTTAAGTAATATATATGTAATATGATAACATATTTGTGCAATATTCAATCTTGCTGAGTTACCTTTTTTGTAATAAGTGAATGACATTGTGAATTTCAAGGTAACTCAGCCAATAAAAGGTGTAGGGTAAATTTAAGCTGATAAAAGAATTCAATAAAGAATGAAACTGCAAGTAGAACGGTTGTTCTTTATTTAAGAAACAAAAGTGGCGCAGTCTTTTTAAAAAAAAATGCTGAAAATGCGATTGAAAATCCTATTTTGATGTGCGATTTAAACGTGTGCATTGGGGAACTCTCACAAAATTTGGACAAAATACAAGAGATGCCGATTCTAACAGGATTACAGGACAGAAAATCAAAAGATAAGGTGGTAAATAGCAAAGGAAAACATCTCAAAGATTGTACAGATAATGGTTTCTTTATAGCAAATGGGCTCACAAAGAACGATGAGTATGGAAACTTCACTTTCATAAGCACAATGGGTAGCTCAGCAAATGACATGTAGTGGATTTTGAGGTGGACACCAAAACCTGGTCAAATCACATGCCTATTTACTTAATTTTAAAGCTCAAATCAACAGTCAATATAGAATATTTTAATCTGCTACCAAAGTTGATCTGGAAAGACGCAAACAAAATACGTTATAACATAAAAATGAATGAAAGTCTTGAGCGGCTAAAGCAACAAAAGGAAGTTATTAGGTTTGATGACCTGCAGAATGTAATAAAAAACTCTACCCCGCCGCAAAAACCTTTTGTACATCGTTTCCAGAAAAAAGAAAAATGGTTTGATGATGAATGTTTCCGTGTTCGAATGAGTTTCCTGAACTAAATAAATATCGAAAGACATCAGAAGAGAGAGATAGAACAAAATATACTGAGGAAAACGAGAAATATAAAATTTTAATTGAAAACAAAAGATCAAAATATTACCAACTGATAGAACGAAAATTAGATTGTGTAAGAGATAGCAAAGACTGGTGGCAACTAGCGAGAGAAATGAAAAATATTAGTTTTCAAAAAGGGACAGAAATTAGTGCTCTGTATTCTGCACAAAACTCTGCAGACATGCAATACGCCAGAATGTTTTTTAAAGATGAACTCTTGGATGCGCCAATAACGGAAAATGAAATAAGACAGATGCTTGCGGGTGTGAAATTAAATAAGGCACCTGGGGAGGACCGCTTACCATACGAGTTTTTTGTAAATGCCTCTGACAAATTTTTTAATATTTTAGCAGAAGCCTACAATGCAAGCTACAACAAAGGGTGTGTGGAACAGTGTTTTGGCACCAGCATCGTTTTCCCTATTTAAAGGGGATACTAACATGCCCTCAAATAATCATGGTATCTCTTTTATGAACACTAGAGCTAAAATTTTAAAGGGTATTTTATGCCGTGGACTCACGGAATGGGTCCATCAGAACTACGTATTAAACGAGTATCAATCAGGGTTCAGAGAGGGTTACTCCACAGCGGACAATATATATAATTTAACGGCGATTGCACATTTGAAGTTTCATGAAGGGAAAGAGATATATGCATTCTTTGTTGATTTTAGTGCAGCTTTTGACAAGGTGCCACGAAAGTCACTTATCTTCAAACTGAATTTGATGGGTGTTTCCTCCAAAATGTTGAACTTCATAGAGAACATATATGAAAACACAAAGGCCGCTGTCTGGACTGGTGCAGAGGTTTCGAACTATTTTGAAACGCATACAGGAGTACGACAGAGGTGTCTACTTCTTTATGCTGATGATATTGTCATACTAGCGGAACAAATACAAGTGTTGCAAAGAATAATAGATCGATTGGAATCACATAACCAACTTTGGAACATAGAATTGAATTTAACAAAATAGATGATTATGGTATTTAGAAGGGGAGGGAGATTAGCTAATAAAGAGAAATGGACTTATAAAGGCGAACCTATAAAGATTACGTCCAAATATACATATCTAGGTGTTGTACTGACTCCTAAATTGTCATTTAAAAACATAACCGCAATCTAACAGTTAAAACATGTCTTAACATCACATGGAGAAACTTTTTAAGTAAAAATAATATTACTCTAAATGCTAAATGTAAACTGTTTGATGCGGTAGAGCTATACAAATTTACGGTGCACAAATATGGGGCTATTCACTCTTCGGAGAAGTGGATTCACTGCAAATTTATTTTCTGAAAAAAATTCTCAAGTTACCAAAGTCAACACCAACTTATGCTCTAGCTCTTGAAACAAATCTAGAAAACAATCATCTGTACTCATTGGACTTACGATGAGCAAAGACTACCAAATTATCTGTCACAAAAAATACTACAATTAAATATATTTTGGGCTCGAGAAATTAATCAAGTAAGCGCGAAGTTTAATATCATATGGCAAAGCGAGAGATTAACTCAGCGAGGATGGAACCAACAAAAACTAGAACTTCTGAATCATTTAAAAATAGCAAAATATAACCAAAACTTGCAACGAAATATAAACAGTATTACACGTATATACAAAGATGTGGATCATACCATAAGCTGCAACTATTTTAATTTAAATGTAAACAAAATTACATGGATAATAAAAGCACGATGTGATCTAATTCACCTAAATGGAAACAATTATAATCAACAACAATCAGGAATATGCTTACTGTGTAACACAGGTGAAACTGAAGATATCCGGCACTTCCTAGGTATATGCCCTATTTTAAAAGAGCATAGGTTTCAATACTTCGGAAAGGGATTTTTCGATGAAAACAAACATCCTTAATATACTTAACGATGTGAATAACAGCAAATGGAAAATCTACTAATGTACCTAAACCATGCACTTTTGTATAGAAACCAAATAGTACAAGAATTTAATTAAATTTATTTAACCAAAACTCTGACAGACGACCAAAATGGTCATAGTCGTACATCTTTTTCAAATTAAATAATGTGTTAATTTATCTTTTTGAATTAATTGTATATCCAAAGTTTTGAATAAAGAATTATTATTATTTTTATATTGAAATTGAGCTTCAAAGAAACTATTTTCTAAAGCAAACATCAATTTCAGGCTTCTGCATCTATTATTTGTATCGTTACCATTTCGTAAAGTTTTAAGATACAGCGCCGGTATGGAGTTTATTTTACACTCTCATACCGCCACTTAACCATAAACTCCTTAGATCAATAGGAGTGCCAATAGTGATTTTGTTTCGTTTATATGTAGTTCATGGACACAGTCCTGGATAATTTCTGATAACCTTATATGTATATCTGTAACAATAACCCAGAATAGCTTTTATATAACGGAAGAATTTTTTTTTAAATAATTAATTTAATGATATTTAATCCACCCTGAGTTATTGAAATAGATACATATGCATATAGTTTTCTTTTTACATCAATTTTTCATCTATGGAAATGTTACAATTTAGTTTTGTTTTTAGTTTTTGCTACAATATCATATACATATATATAAATGTCATATATTTTATTTTTATTTTTCTTTATGATGTGATCTTCCCTAAAGTGTTATACTTCTCTGCACACAATTCAAGATCTCAGTGGTACAAACGTTTTGTGTAAACTGAATATTTCAATTTATAGTTATTCATATAGTACATCTTTTTTTGCAACATGGAAGAAAACGATAGAAAATAAATAGAAAAATAGATATACAAATTTGTTTATAGTTTCCATTTGGTTTATTTAGTTTTCATTATTTATTTCTATTAATTTTAAAACAAAAATTTTGTTTTTAATCTATATAAACTTAGAGTATATATCTTTATACATAGACGAACAAATAATGATTTTATAATACTAACCAAATAATAGTAAAAATTAAAATGTACATTTTTGATATTATCACCATTAAAATTGATGAATTCAAATGAAAAATAATTAAAATAATGTTAACAAAAATATTTTTATATTAAATAAATAAAAAATAGCATTGCAAATTTAAAAAGGGATATGCAAAATAAATGTTTTTATTTACTTTAACATTACTCACGTTTTGTATTTTTATAAACGCAAGTGCGTGCGCTGTAGTTACAAATATCGCTCATTTGTGGCTATACCATCATAACTCTAAATTTAAAAATTTTGAATTATTGACTCAAAATGAACCATATAGAGTTGATGCTTTCCGTTCACAAAGATATTTTAAATTAAGGATTTAAAAGTTTCTCCACAAAAATAATCGCAAATGAGCGATATATATTAGGGTTAAGTTCTTTTCTCAGGAACATCTGGGAAAGTTGTCATCTGATGTCCATAGTAAGTAATTTTTGTTGGGATTTGGACGACGTGCAGGCGTTGGGATTATCGAGCTGAAGTGACTACGTGGGGGAATTTTTTTTATTTTGATAGAGTTGGGAAAACCCTTGGTACAGAAAATTTTTTTCATATGATAATGCTTTACAAGGTTAAAAATTTGTTTTTTAAAGTTAAGACCATGTTTTCAAAAGTCGAAACCTTGTCTCTTAACTCTAATACCTAGTTTTTGTTGTGATGGAAATGAGCAAATTTTCTATACTAGGACTTTTTAGATGCTGATGATGTTTTCAAAGAACAAGCTTCGTTTTTGAAAGAAAGTTATAAATGCCATGCATAACAGAAAAGGTTTCACCTCCCCCACTTCAACTCGAAATGCCAACCTTAATGCAAACCAAATTCAAAAGAAATTGCCCTACTTACTACTGACATTAGATCCCAACAGTCCCGTGCACGTATATTATTTTAAAGTAGTTAAGCTTTGCATTATTTCATAAATATGGATTAATTAGCTAACAGAAGTATATAATTTGCTTGTGCATCCACATCTTAATCTTTTTCATTATTTTATTAAATACAATTATTATATTTAAAGTTAGTTACGTGAAACATTTATATTTTAAACAATAATGGCTGTTTCATTTTATATTCTATTTTTTGTTTCATTTTTCTCTTTCATATATGTAGTTAAGCTAAATAAATTGTATAATATAAAAATTATTTATTTACTTTATATTTTATATAAAAAAAATCAGTCAATTTTTTATTTTATGTTGATTTTTGTTTCTTTTTACTTACAATCAAAACATTCTAGTTTTTGAAATAATATATTGAACACTGCAAAATGAGCATCGACATATCGTCGGGATTGTGACAAATCCACAAATGCTTGCTTTCACCAATCTTGTTAAATATGCTACGCAATCTAATATAAGCAAATGCACAATCCATCAAAACATGAAATCTGACGTACTGTTTTTAGTTTCATACTATCAATTTTACTTTTAATGGAAGGTTAGAAAGGGTTATATGTGTTTATAATATAACAAAGTAAAATTTTCCCAAAACAGTATTTTTCACATTCGTTGTTGTTCCAAGGACTCGTCGATATATAATTTTATTATGAGAAAAGCGAATCGCAAACTTTTTCTATATCTTTTTCTTTTTTAAGAAAATAGAGATATGCATAACTACCTCCGCACAATGTAATGAGAAAGGAATAATTTGCGTCTGGAATGTTGGCTAAGGACTAGCAGAAAGTAGAATAAAGAAGCGAAAATATTTGTATTTATAGAAAAATGCTCTTAAAACTATGAAGAAGTATAAGACTTTTAGGAGATGAGGATTTGAGTTATTTTTTTTACAAAAATACTTTTTTTGTTTTTTTTTTTTTATGATACCAAAACAATTACGTCTTAATATAAAAGAATAATAACTGAAATTAAATTATCAAACAACAATCGTATTTGCCATGTTATTTTTAAAATAAAAAAATCCCTGCATAACATTTTTTTATTTTTGTTTTTAATTTCGAACTGAGCATTAACATATGTAAACACAATAGGTAAATGTCTAAATCTAATTGAAAGTTATAACCATAATACTTGAACATTTGTTGCTGTTGGTGTTTATGTAATGAAGTTTTAAAATATATGGTCAACAAAATTTTAGCCTTATACATTTTCCTTAAATTTGAACACCAGCAGTTCCAAGGTTTGTTTTTTTATATTTTTCTTTGTTTTTGTTAAATTAGCTTAATCGTTGGATTTATTTGTAGACTGTTGTGTTTTCTGTTTCTTTTTGTTATCGGTGTTTATTCTGCTGACATTATGTTATGCACTTGTTCTAATTTAAAGGCAAGACGTTGCTTTTGTGAAAATTCATCTTCTTCCAAAGTAACAGTTAATTGCTCATTGTATTTCACAGCATAAGTATATAATTCATGGAGGGCACAATTTGTATTAAACTCTGTGGTGTGAAGCTAAATTTGTAAAAATATAAATCGTTAAGTAAAATTCTGTATAACTAATTTAACCCGATTTGAGCGCTAGTATTTTACTGCGTTAGTTAAATTATATTTAAAATTGACACAGTGCATTAATAATATGCAGACTGACGCAAATAACTAACGTTTCACAATTAAATTTAACAAGAAATAGTAGTTTAGCCAAAATCTGAGCAATTATTTTAAGTAACAAAATAAAAGATCAAACTTTTTCAGCTCTAAAATTTTTAAAAATTGACAACAACTCAAAAATCGGGTTAAGCGCTTAGAACATACTCTAGATTCCTCAGCAAGCATAGCATTCATATCCTGATCAGATATTGGAGACATTTCTCTTATATCGCGATAATAACGATCAACCCATTTGCGATATTCGGGAATATCTTTGGCGTAAAGCAGTTTTGAGCTTGGTGAGTCCTTACCTAGATATAAGAATTCAATAATTAATATTGGTAGTCCATAATTGACTTTCATAAGTAAAATATTACCTAATCGATGATCTGATGTAGAACAAGAATCCATAAATGTTTGAGCAACAACCGATAAGCAAGAATCAACTATATTTGATTTATGTATATCAAATACGAAATTGGGGTTTTTAATAAGATTCACCCAAAATCTAGAAGAAATAAATAAATATATTAGTTCAATCCAATAGCGGGTACAGAGATTTCGAAGGAAGGGTAGTTTACAGATTTTAAAAGATATTACTGTTTTTAAAACACTGATTTTTCTAGATCAAACCGCAAAAAAACATATTTTTTTTAAAAACTGCATCACTATTTTTTTTGTACTTTTTCCAAAATACCCATTTTGTCAAAAGTGCCCCTAGCATTGACTTTACAAGAGGCACATTTGACATTTTTATATATCTCGAAATAACATTGAAACCTTTGCAGAGATTGACACAAATTTGTACAATGATGCATTATTATTTTATTACTATTATTTTATTTTTCTGTTCTGACTATTATTATTAATTGCTCTTTATTTAGCAAAATTCTCATTTAAAATTTCATTATGATGCATTATGTCTCAGGTCATAAGATAGGCATAGTCTGAATTCAAAATTACAAGTGGTTGTAGCACCTCCCATACAAACTATATGCTTTTTTAGATATGTATCTAGAGCCATTCACGGTACAGTACTGAAATTTTGCGCAATGAAAGACCTTAAATGCTGTCCTCTACTCCATATTTTTAGGAGGCTGATGTAGCCGTTTCATGTTCTAATATCTCAAATAGCTCTCTTCACTTTCGCTTCGATTTGTCTTTATGTAGCTACGTACCATATCTTTAAAAATGTATAAACAGAAAAAGAAATGTATTGTAAATACGTAAATCTGCGAAATGAGGGACATTTGATATTTGTTAAATATACCCCTTTGGTAAAAGTCAAATGTGCCCCAAATGCTCTTGATGATTTTTTCTTCTTTTTCAATTTATCTTGTTTTATTTTCACAAAACGCACTTTAATTTTGTTAACATTAAAGAGCAGTGCTGACAAATTTTGTTACTTTTTTAAAAAAAAACAGTTACAATTAATTCAGAAAACGCTTACATACTAGTTGTCGAAAGTTACATCAGCGTAAGCAAATTTACAAAAAAAAGTATTAACCGAAGAAGAGTTAAAGTAGAACCTTCAAAATTCATAATGTGTCTTTAAATCAAATTAAGGTTTTTTCTGCATTGTAACTTTTTGGATTTTAGGGCGTGGTCACACTGAAAATTGCAAAGTCAAATGTGCCCCGGTTTCAAAGGTACCCCACTTTACCCAATATGTAGGTATGGGTGCCTTCACCTCAAATTCGAATTTCCTAACACTTCTGTCTATTGTTTTTATCCGTTTTTTAGACATTACAACTTTCTAGTGGCTCTTACACGATAAACAAGACTCTCTACAACTTTTATTTTAGCCAGATTTTTGCTAAGATCAATATTTTTCATGTTACTATTAAATTACACTAATTAAAAAATATTAAAAAATTGTTTGATCTATGGCATTTAACAGTCATTTCTTATGTAAAATCCAAAAATGAATTTAAACAAATTTAAAGTAGAACAGTTTTCGAGATATTGCCAAATTTCCATATTTAAAAAAAAAAAATTGTCTTTACTTAATTGACAATATCTTCGGTGTGTGAAGTTGTAAGTAAATTTTTTCATTATTTGGATTTTCACTTTCAAGCAATAATTTTGACCTAATTTAGTTTCCTATAAAAGTGGTGTACTTCAAGGTTGAACAAATGTTCTATAAAGTTGCCTGTATATGGGGGAATATAAATTTCATAAGAACCCCATTTTGTACATTTCTACAAAACCAATCTATTTTAAAAAATGTTTTGACTTACACCACTTTTGCACGCAACGGCTCATATCTAGTCACTCTATTGAAGTTATCTACTAAAAACAAGTTTAAAATATTGCGTTTCTCAGTTTCTTGCCCATATTTCTTAAGGGGATTTCGGGAATTTTCGTGATCTATCAAATAAAGGAATATGGGGATCGTTTTATATTCATTTTAGTAAGTGCACTTCCTACAATATTTCCATCAATTTTTATTAAAAAATATTGAACAGTTTTGAAGATATAGGCATTGCCGTGGAGCCCGAAAAAAATTTCCCCCTCCATGGTCGCGTCGATTTTTCAAGAACGGATTTTCTGAAAAAAATCTATATGAGTATAATTCTCATCGTACGTAACGTTTTTTTTTTTTGTTTTTCACAAAATGGCGACTGATTGAAAATTTTTTCATGTTTTCGACCCTTTTTTTTATTTCAAAACAGCTTAAAAAACAGCAAGAATCAAAAATTTGAAAATCGGCTACGCTTAACGATAGCCACTGCACAGACGAATAAAACGAAAAAAATTTCAAATCGGTTAATATTTGATCGAGTTATTGACGCGACCATATTTATATATATTTATATATATGGGACATTCTCTTTCAAAACATTCAACCTAATAGTCTACGAGCCCGTGGCGCAAATAAAGTCTCTGACTTTTTAAAAGCTAGTTTCGTAATATTTTGTTATGCTAGTGAAATACATACTTTGGACAGTCAAGTTTTGGTTAGAACAGGTGGAACAATGAGCTTTCAAACATGTCGAAATACGAGGTAAGTGCAACGGTTTTCTAAAGGCTGAAACTTTATATACAGGTTATGTAATCAATAAAAACCATAACTCCGGTAGTCAGTCAGATTTTCGTTAGAAAGGGGCCCGTCTGTCAGGTTCTAAGTTTGTATGAAAAATTTTTTCCGCAACGGTTTTCTAAAATCTGAAAAAAAAATTTTAAGTAGTTTATCAAATATAAAACATGAAAGAGTTAGTCAGTCAACTATTTGATTGAACAAACCAAAACTTGATTGTCCAGAGTATGTTCATGTATTTCACTAGCATAACAAAATATTACAAAACTAGCCTTTAGAAAGTCAGCGACTTTTTTTGTCACGGGCTCCCCGTCTAGAACTTATCACTAGAGCCGAAAAATTTTGGAAACCTTTACATAATAAAAATAGCTTAATTTTCAACTGTTTTAAAAAACAATACACATTTTTTTGAACTCAAAACCCTCAGAATTTCAAAGTAGATGAAAATAAAAATCCATGTAGCGGCTGAGCTCGTAGGTTCAATGAAAACCGCCACCCTTAGAGTTTGAGTTACCACCTCTAAGATATTAAAGTTTTAAATGATTATAACTGAAGAGTTTTGATTGCATAGTGGTCCGGTAATTAATGCTGTAAATATATAAATGAAATATAAAAGTATTTACCTTAATGGCAAACTATTACTCTTCCATGTATGCACTACTTCTGGATCTATTATACCATGCAGTAAAGCTTGATCATCCAAAAAATCAAACATGTATTTAATTGCCAGTGGTAGAGCTGAGCCACGATGTGCTGTACTGAAAATAGTCTCAAATAGATCATCCACAAATTTTTGTAACGTTCCTTTTGTCGCTAATAACCGTGTCAAATATATTTCAGACACAAGCTTATTGACACGTTCGCCTTCTTTTTGAATATCACTGTCATGATGTTTTACTAAGTGCCAATACTTAAGACCATTCTCGTGTAAATCATTGTTTAATGGACTGCCTGCTCGGCTAAATGTTGGTGAGGAAGATGTATATTTCGATAAGTTCAATGTTTCATATCTGCGAAAAATTAAAGCCAAAGAGACACACAACATACAATAGAGTTTTGTTAGTAGAATGTATACAGAATTTTAGTGGTAAATACCATGAACTTTGTACATACACCCATCCCGATTTATATGGTTTTTTATTTATAATTGTTTACAAAAAAAAAGGGTCAAAAATGAATACCTTTTAGTAAAAAATTTAATTCAGTATGAAATATACTTATTAAATTTTTTTTTTTTTCAAATAATTAAACTACATTTTTTAAATATGCCTAAATAGGTACAAATGATTTTACTTATAATCTTTATATACATTGGTAAAGTTTGTGTGTACGCTTGTGGTCACATATTTAAGTCTCTAGACAATATTTTATGCTGAGTTGGAAAAATACTTGGTAAAATTGAGCTTTAGTCACTTTTTTTTAATAAAATAGCTAAAATTCTTTTTCTTTCAAAAACGGGTGTATTTTGGTCTTCTGACTATAAAATAGGAGGGGAGATCGTAAATTTTCATCATTTATTTAAAAAATGCAATTTAAATTATTAAAATTTCGTTCGGACCTACACTGGTTTTATGTTGTTTTATGAATAATTACGCCTTTTTTTGTGAAAAAAGTTTCTTTGTTCATTATTATCCTTATCATTAGATTCATTCATCTATTTTATTATGTTTTTTTGTTGATCGTTTTCAACACACCGATTTATTGATGTTGCTTGTGTGAAACATCACCCTAAACAAAAAAAAAGGAAAAATGGCTCAAATATAGTTGGAACTATGGCCCCAAATTTTCGTGTTGTTGTAAATAATAGAAAATTTTGGGATGATTTTTCACTTTTGCTTTGGGGCTATTTTTCCTAGAGCCAAACAAGGTGAATTTATACCAGGTGAAGTTACCAGCAACTCATTCTTCTTCTTTCAATCAATATCATATGCTGTCAAAATCATTGTTTACTTTCGATTGTTTGTTTACGTTTGTTCTCGATTTTTACATTCTCTTCACGCTGCCATTATGGCCGCAACAACAAAAATGTGTTGTTATTGTTTTGTTGTACGGCTGGTTTTGACATTTTATGATATCTGACGCAACAACAAAGATGTGTTGTTTTTGCAATGGTGAAATTGTTGTAATCTTGCTATCGCCTTCTACATGTTTTCACCATGGAGCCAAAAGTTACCCAAAGCAGGCATATAATAAAACTCTTCATTGTGCCACCCTGTAACACTTTAGTTGTCGCGTGTTTCATTTCTGATAGAACAAAATCTTTCGCATTTTTTCTTAAGCAAACATTTCCTTTTCAAGACTTGTATTTTTTAACTATTTTTGGTCAGTTTTTATTATCGAAACTGTGTTTTTTCGATAGCAACAAACGCGTATTTCCATAGTGAAGTGAATTAATAGTGATAGTGGAGTGATAATTAGTGTAATTATTCATAAAACAACATAAAACCAGTGTAGGTCCGAACGAAATTTGAATAATATAAATTGCATTTTTTTAAATAAATAATGAAAATTTGCGATTTCCCCCTCCTATTTTGTAGTCAGAAGACCAAAATACACCCGTTTTTGAAAAAAAAAAATGTTAGCTATTTTATTAAGAGAAGTGCCTAAAGCACAATTTTACCAAATATTTTATATTAGTGGCCCAAGAATTTTTTATAATGTCAATTTGCGGTACTATTAGTTGACTTAAAAAATATTAATAGCAATTACAAAAGAGTGACGTATTTCGCGCGCAGTCGGCAATTGTGTGTGAAGGAGTAAGAGTGGAAGTGGACATATATTTAAGTCATTTTATATTCTTTCGCAATCAACTTGACTTAGTGCACTTAAATTCCGTAAAAACCAATAAAATAGATCATTTACACATTTCTGTATACTTTAGTTGAATAATTATCTATTTTAGTTGTGATGGGCATGAATAAGAATTCTACTTCTTAGAAGAGAGAGCTCATTTGGAAAACTTTCCAGAACCTTGGCAGTATTGCAAAGGTCGTGGAAGCGCTAGCTATTTTACGTGGAAAAGTAGTTAATGAGATAAGATATTACAAAAAAATTCAAATCATTTCACAATTTGCAACGCAAAAAACCACTTAAAACTTCTTCAGCTGAAGACAGGTACTTGATTAAGCTCAGCAAAACGGACGCTTTCTTAACTTTCATCAAACTAAGATCATAAATGGACTTAGAATACAACATCAGCCAGAACTATACGCAAGCGATTAAACGATATTTCTACCAGGTCCAACATTTTTGGAAAACGATTGTTTGGAACCAAAAATTCATATTTAATGTGTTAGCCTTTGTTAGGCATCCACATAATACTGAGCTGAACCCAAAATTTACTAAAAAAAAATTGTTAAACATGGGCCTCTTATGTAATGGTTTGGTGGTGTTTCATTTCATCTGGAGTTGGTCCAATTGCTTAAATCGACAGAAAAGTTACTGGAGAAAGGCATCCTTAAAAATCATCTTTTCGGAGAATACGGTGAAATTTAACTTTGGGTTGGGTATTTCGGTATGAAAATGACCCGAAACACACATATTGGGTCGTTAAAATAAAATAAAAATTCTCGACTGGCCAGCCCAAAGTCCAGATTTAAACCATATAGATAATCTATAGAATATTTTAAAAAGGTCCGTGACAACGCAAAAACGTTCAAATAAGGCTTCCTTATGGGCTATCATTCCGAAGGAATAGAATCAAATCACTGCTGCCAAATGCTCTGGTACTAGTCGAAACATTGTACAGAAATCATCAGGCAAAAATGGTTTCCACAAAGTACTAACAATACCAAAGGTAAAATCTCAGTCAAAAATTAAAAATTACTAAAATTTTTATTTTCAAATATTTTTGTTTAGCATATGACTTAATTATATGACCGCAAATTACACCATAGAGAACGATAATTTGAAACTTTTTTATGTATTTGACATTATAACTGTTTATTTCTTTTATAATTTTAAATATTTAACGGTTATTTATTTTACCGTTGGTTTTGTTTCTTTTCAATTGAAATTTAATTTTTTTTTTAATTCTTCTGTTCATAAATGTATGACTTAATTGCATGTGCACAAGTGTATGTTCGAAGTAATATCTGGGACTACTGACTCGATTTATCTTGCAGTTCCGTTCCGTTTGGACATAGGTTACATTTTATTTCAATTCAATAAGTGAACGTGGGAACTCATATACAAACTAAATACTTAAAATTACATAACTGAGGAACCATAGTAAAGAAGACAAATTCGGACATTTTTGTAAGAGTGGATGTGGCACCTCCCATACAAACAAAATGCTTAAAGTGACGTAACTGGCGAACCATAGTTCAAAAGAAAAATGATGGTTAGTATGAGTAGGCTGTATATTGACAGAAGCTATTGAATGTGGTGGCTTTCGGGGAAGTGATACTTGGAACGACGAAGTTCGGCAACATTGTTCGGAAGCCAATGACACTTGGTGTGAGAAAACTGGCAATGACGTAACCGTTACACAGGTATCCGCAAAAACGACCATGATAGTCCAATGTATAGTGCACTAGACTTTCACCCGGGAGGTTGCGGGTTCGATTCCTGTCCGGTGTTAAATTGAAAATCCAACCATGTGGTATCACAATAGACTGTTCTGGCATGAGTGTGCCCCTAGACAGACACTTAAAAAAAGGGACCTTTCTTCAACTTCAGTTTGATTTGCGTACAGGCCTCGGCGGATGAGAAGGGTAAATCGACTAAATATTACTTCTACGAAGCAACATGACAGTTAGGAGCACCAGATTTAACATTTCGATATCCATAAGACCACTCGGCTGTTTCCTGATACATCGACTCGGGACACTATTTGGTTATAGTCAAGATTCGCACACGCCTCTATGCAGCGAAACGCGTACGGATATGCACACAAAGAAAGCTGGTTGTTGAAAAACTGCAAGTACAATTGATAATCGAAACCTTTACCAACCGACTTTCACTCCTCCTGTCGCAACACTCCGCTCAACCTACGCGAAGTCGACAGATATTTACAGCACTATGTGAGAAGTCTGTAGTACCATCAAATATTGTAATGTTACTGAAGCATTTATGAATATTCATACTTAAAAGTCAGCCTGAAGGAATACAATCTTTAATATATGCGAATAGTATAATATGAAGAAGATAGCAGAAAACAATACAATTTTATATGTATTTTATGTGTTTCGTTTTGTGTGGTTTAAATTTCCAAAATTTGTCGTGGAACGTACAAATCTACCTTGTAAATCGAGGAATGGATGTACACACACACTAGTACTATATACATGCATAAATATATCACATCAACCGGATTAAAGAAAAATAAATTTAAATGAAACAGACAACCACAAGAAACTTACTTGTGAGATTTTTCATTTTTATCGGAGAGTATAGGAAAATTGTATATTGCACTTTGCTTGGCTACTAAACTTAAACCAGCACCATCAGGAACATTATAGTGCTGCAATGTATTCAGTTTTTTCCATTCACTTTCCGCCTTAGATGTAGTGTCTTCGTCGTAAAGTATGACACGGCCTGTTGCTCCGGTTCGCCATTCTGTGTATGACAAATATTTGATTGAAATTTATATCTGCATCTGTATGCAAAAAATAGAAGTTACGAAGTTAGGTAAAAGTTTCTAATCACGAATAAAATTTGTTCATATATATATAGGGCGATTCGACATTCGACCCGAAGGTCAACACAAAAAGAGGTAATAGGGCAGGCCGAGACAATTAAAAAACCGTATGGGTGGAGGGACCTATTTTTACTCTTTGCTAGCTACGTAAGGTTAAAGATTTTTTTTATCATGTTCCCGTCTTTACACTCTAATATCTGTTTAAAAGTTATGAAGTTTTTGCCAATGTGTGTTAATAATTCTTCGAGCTGTTCGTTATTGTTCTATAAAAGAACAAACTTCAAAGTTTGTACTCAAAAACTAAAAATTCTAAACTTTATTAGAATTTGAAGTCATTATTGTGCTTTTATGTAAAGAACAAATTAATATGCCCAAAGCAAATAGAACAAATCAATAGCAAATAATATATGGGAGGTTCTATTCCGTAATTTTTGGGGCATAAAAATAAAATTATGAAACATTTTTAGTTTTTAATGCCTAATGGTTAGCAAGAGTTTAATTTATAGAAATACAAAATTACTATGTGATCAACAACAGTTTTATAACTATTTTTAAACTTTATATGGGCATTAAAGAAAATGGATTGCCAAATCTTTTTTCGGTGAATACGGGCATACTGGTTGGTGATCCATTAGAAAATACAATAACTGGCAGAAACGAATTTAAATTAGTATCCAATAATCCAAGAAACTGCGCACAAATATTTTTTTTAAGCATTAACATAAAATATTATAAAATAAACACCTAACATAGGCATTCTGGTAGGTTTACTACCAGAAAAATAACGAATCAACATGTTACACTACTTTTTCGGTTAAACAACAGTGAAAAATAACCAAACTAGTGACAATTATTCGCAACTACTATGCGACGTCTGTTCAATATTGATAGAGACCGCAGAACTATTGGAAATACAGTAGTTCTAAAATCTCATATGGACAATATTTAGACTTTTGGTTGATCCAGATTAATGAGAGAAAACTGATTTCGCAACTTCGACCCAATATAATCCAGTATCAACAAACAATACAAAATATTTTTATCGTTTCGAGACGTTGCAAATACGATTTTATTATTGTAAAATATTTCGCATGTTAACATTTAAAATATTTTTTTAGCCTTCTGTAACGTCTGGCCGACCATCGATTACGTGCCAGAGGAATGAAATTTTTTCCATTATACACTTGTTTTTCGTTATCGAAAATAAAAACCAGAACATATTTAAGTTTGCATCGCCACGCTCTTTGTGAGCGAAGGGTTTTGTAAAATTTACATTTTTACAAAAATTGTGACGATTTTTTTTAAAAACCTTTATTTTCGAGGGTCTGGAAAGTTGGTTTTGGTAGCCAGAAAAAAAAGGGTTGTTCCTATTACAGAGGCTATTGGGTAAAGGTTTTTCAAGGGTGCCGAAAATTATATGAAAAAACCAAAATAATAATTTTTCATCAGAATAAACATTTTTTTATTGGTTTAGTAACAAGTTATACAGTCACTAAATTTCATCGAGAAAAATTATCAAGTTTAAAAGTTATTGACAATTGAAGTTTTTCAAATGGTTTTCTTAACGAATTGATTTCTCGTAAAGGGTTGGTCAGAAATCGGCGATTGAGGCATCAAAGCTTTTGTTGAAGAATAAATTGCGTTTTTTTTTTATAAGAATAAAATATAGTGACTGTATAATTTGTTACCAAACGAATAAAAAAATGTTTACTCTGACCAAAAATTATTATTTTGATTTTAAGCTGCACGCTGGAGTAACCTTAACCGATTGTCGATTTTTTTCGGTCAACACAAGTGTATATAACCCCTTAAACGCGATATAATCACACATATAATCAACATGAAAACTAATAATATAAATTCTACCACAAACTGGCTTCAAAGTCAGGATTTTTGACGGTGTAAAATTAACATTTAGGATTTATGTCTTTAGGTCCGAATATATGTATTTTAAGTAAGATTATGGGTTTTTTTTTTAAATACATCGATATCGAATTTTACTGTGATTTGAAACTTTTACTTCCTGTACATGCTTGCCTGTATCACTTACCTAAGTCTAAGTCGTCTTTTCGTGGTCTTTGGCTGGATGGTATATTTCTGTAAATTGTGTCTAAACATTTCTCTTTGACTTGACCAATTGTATCGCAGTCTAGAACTTTAACTGGAACATTTTCTGTATGTGTTGGCATCATCTCCACATTATTGCAAAATATTTGTTGTTGTATAATACTAGCATATACTGTCATTGGTCTAAAATCGATTAACTGACGTATGAGTTTCTCTTCGCTAAGAGAATAACGAGCTTCATGCGTACACGCATCTACTGGTCCTTTATCCACTTGCCCTTTTACCGCTCGGAATAACATATAAAGCGGTTCACCAGCACACTCTTTTAAAAATTTATAAAGTAAAAACGTAAACCAAGCACTCAACATCTTTTCAGCTACACTTTCAGTACGACGTAGTAGTAATTTTGGATGACTCTTTCCTTCAATGCATTTTTCAATGAGATCGCCGAGGAGAGTTTTCAGAATATCTGTACAGTATTCGAGCTTAGATTGTAATGTTACCATTATAAGTGAAGCTACATTAACGCGCTCACGCATTGAAAAATAGCGATTCGATTCTAAAGTTCGTATGAAGAGAAGGAGGAATGTCTTGTTCATAATCAATTGACCAAACAGTCGGAGACCTTTTTCTTTTCGTAGCAATTCAGGACGTTCCCATTGTAAGACTACATGATCCTCATGATTAGGAAATAGTATTTTCATGGCATAAGTACGATAGTCAAGGAACGGAATGCCTCCTGATGTTAGATCTCCTGTAAGGTCAGTCATCTCTGTTTGCAATTCAGCAAAAGCTTCTTTACATTCGGCAGCTACACGAAGCTCTAAAATATCCATTTGCTCCTGCATGTTACGCAATACTCGATTCGATTCAGAAGTTTTTTTCTTGTAGGCCACCACTAATCCAACGAAAATTACTAGTAGAACTCCAATACCCACCGAAACACCAAAAATAGCATTTTTCCCCAAATCTTGCATTATATTCGGTGAAGCATAACTAAGTACACCAATACGATACTCCAAGGATTGGCCAATGCGTACGATTACTTCAGGACCTGATTCGTTACCAGAATCGGTAGCAGATTCTGGTGGTGGACGACACGTTAACTGTTGTCGTGATAATGAGGTTATATTACAAACGCCTTTGCCAATGAGAACTAATACGTCAGATTCCTTACATGCGCGATCTAAATTTCGACCGTTGATTGTTAAATATTCACTTTTGTAATACTTAACACGTTCCTCGAAATTATAATAAACCGGGTTAGGATATAATTCAAAGCTGTTTTTATGTTTCTTTGATAAATTTTGCACTTGCAACACATTATCCATTATAAAACCATAGTCGAGCATTGCGGGATTCTCTGCATCTAAATTTTCACTATCAGCCTCTACAATTGGTGAATTGCATACCATCTCTGTTGCTGAGAGCACATGACATTGACTGAGAAACATGTTATTTTTATAATAAACATACATACTGGGGCTTTGTATATAATCGAATTGTGTGCCTGTAACTGAGATTTTAATGCCACCCGCAGGTATGCCTTTGGGAATTTTTATTTGACCACTTGGTCCGGAAGAAACTTGCTCAATTGTCGGATCAAGGACATATTTAAAATTGTATGTATTAAATTCACGAGGTCCATTGTCAAATAACATTTTTAGACGACCGTCAATAACCCCAGGCGATGGAGAAGTACGACAAATGGCTTGGGAAACATCAGCACTTAAAATTTCGCATGGTAAATGCTCATTTATAAAAGCTTGAATTCGAGAGCCTGCATTTAAATATTTGCCAATTATGCGAATTTGTGTACCGCCTGACACTGGTCCATGTCGTGGTGAGAAGTTTGTTATCTTTGGATCGACAAACTCATAGTCTTCTTTTGATTCACCTCGATAATCACCTATCTGCACAACAATACGTCCACTACGATATTGCTGAACTCCAGGACTGTCAACTGTACAGACAATCTGTTTCGTATCAATGTAAAATTGTTGAAATGGCATGCAATTAATGCCAACAATGCGAACTCCTGAATAAATGTCAGTGAAATTCTTTCCTAAATTTATTCCGCGTATTGTAATATTAGTTCCACCTTCCCAAGGGCCTGTTTTAGGAGAAAATGAATGTATTTCAGGATTAGGACATGTTTCCATACGATTAAGCCAATCAGTTTTTCCTTCGTTCTTTTTATTGCATTGTTCTTCAACTTCACATGTGTTGGTTGATGAACACCATCCGCAGTTATATTTCTCAGCAAGCGCAAGACACATTCCGCAACTGTCAGCCATATCTCGACAACGATATATCACAACTGCAATTAATTTAAAAATTTAATTTCGAGAAAATTGGTTTTAATGATTGGCTGCGTTTAAGGCCAAGCGTATTTGTATCGCGCTATGAAATGCGAATCGTTTCTAACGTACATATAGAGGTGCTTATGATGCAGCGATTTGCAAAAAGCAAGTTGGCAACGAGAAACTACAATCCACATATTGTGAATTAGTATAACGAATCGCTCGTACAATATAGACATATTTATTAACCTTGGTCGTGAAAAATAATCTCTGTGGAATCATGGTGTAGATCAGATTACCAAAATACAATTTTAATAAAAAAATATTGGGAACAAGGAACTTTTCCCCTTTTTTTAACTTTTCAAATATTTGTTAAGCATTAAATAGCTGCTTTCCAAGAACAATAAACGCCTTATTCTAACGCGCATGTTGTTCATTTTAGCACTGCTAAAATAAGAATGAAACTTTGCGGAATAGCTCTGCCGCAAACACTAAATCGCTAGCCATTCCACTGGTAGAGATGTCGCTAGCGATCGAGCGATACAAATACTTTTGGCCATAAACGCAGCATTAAGCAAACTAAAAAAGCAAAGAATTAAACTTTGATGACAAAAGTATACACAAATCTGCAATATAAAAAATTATAATAAAAATAAACTCACCATGAATATCATGTGGATTATCTAACGGCTTTGAACCACCCCAAATAACAGCAAATGTTGCCGTTAAATTAGGTGAACGAGATGTATATTGAAACTCCATGTTATCGCAATAGATTGTATCGCCCAATAGTTGCGCATTCAAGCTCGTTACTCGGCCTTCAATATTAAACTGGCACACAAAACGCGTCTGTACTATGAACTGACCAATTATATGTACCTTTACTTTTATAGATTTACTAGTTCCCGCTGCGACTAGCACTTCACTACCATCACCAGTAGCATTGATGGTAGGGCAAAAGCCTGGACCAGAACGATAGCTAGGTCCAATCCGACTTACTCCTGTCACCAAAATATCATTTCTACAATTTTCGGCAGTATCATGAGTGCAACGATGTGCCTCAACACACCAATCGCATGGAAATTCTGATGAAACACATCGTGTACACGACGAGTGTGTACTACAATCGAAGAATGTAAAATCAGTCGATACAAGATCGGGTCCATTTTTTGTGCGAACTGATAGCTTAGCAGTAAAATGATGTTTTCCTTGCTCAATTTGCGGTAGCATATCAGTACGTGGTGTTGTGCAGTTGACGCCATTACGTTTCTTTGTAGCATTTGTAAATAACGCTTTCTCTTCGGTGGTAAACGCACATACGAGGTTTTCTTTCAATTGCGGCAAATGATCAATAATCAATTCAAGAGTACGTGCGGTTGTCCTTTGCAACTGATGAGGCATGACACTTGTTATAGTAGTGCATTTCCCAGTCTTATAGCTAACCCAATAAAGTGGGTCGTTTGCATCATCTTGACAATTTGAGCGTGGACTACACTTATTTTCTAATGAACACCATCCACAGTAAGGATCACGAGCACCAAGACATTCACCGCACGTTGTATAGTCGGCGCAATCGTAAACCTTTACTTTAGCCACCTGATAACGTGACATTACATAAATATATAGATTTTGATTGTCAAATTGCATATCTGGATTAATTGATGAGCCCACATTAATCGGAATATTTGCATATTCAATGGCTGAATTAGCCGATTCCACAACAACTTTCTTAAGATAGCCATATGAAGTACCAAGAAAAACAACAGTATACCCACTAGTACTCGTGGCAGCAACTGAGGTAAGTTTGGTGTTAAACATAGATACTGGAACTGCTGAAATAGGCTGCTCCCCACCGAGTGGCGAATTGACATCCAAACCACAAAAATCTTCCCCGATTGTTTGAAGTTTAGTCGGAACGCAGCGCATATTTGGCGATATGAAGTCCAATCCACGCATTCCTGCACCATTAAAACATGATTTGATATTTTGCATGAATTTACGTCGTATTGATTTTAAGGAATAAATGCATAAAGCCGACTTGTCTGTCGAGACATTACCATGCCCTTCAGAAAATACCCCGTACAGAACATCATCCTGCACCGTAATTGCTAAACTTTCTGCCAAATCTACGCTGGGTTTACCTAGGTATCCAGCCTGTACAAGATTATACTTGGTGCCGCCTTGTGCCTCGCTTATACAGTCAACAGGTATCTCTGTGTACGAATAGTAGTTGGAGTCTTCTTGACATATACGCACCAGTTTGGTTATATATTCTTTTGGTGTAGGAGAATGATAATTGTGCTTTAATTGTGTAGTTAAAAAGTATGAAAAACGTTCAGAGCTAAATCCATAAACATAGTTAACTAAATACGATTCTCGTGCATATGAATTGATGAAAGCACGCGTTCCTGTTGTTACAGCTGATGAAGCTATTTGAAACATTTTTGTTTTCTCCAGCGAACGTGATGCCACAGCAGGGATCTCACTACGATAGGGAGAGTTATTTGTGTATGTTACACCTACGTACATAACATTTGTAACAGGATGTTGTGGTGGTCCCGGCGCAATGAATGCTACAGTGGATGAATTGGCATCGTTGGCAACAACAGCATCCGGTACATCCTGCTCCACTATGCTAACATTTTGTAAGTTACGCACTGTACATGTCCCTTGGAATAATGAACCACAAGCAATTAATCGTGATGTAGCACGATCGATGAGTAATACCTTGTTGTAGTTATCTGTTGGCTTACGTATAGCATTTGTGGGACAATCCAAAACAGTACATTCGACAGAATCATTTTGAGGGCCTGTTTGAACAGTTTCGTGGAGTTCTAGCTCAGGCGATAATTGATACAAACGATTAACACCACCAACAAAAACACGTCCAGTAACAGTATCTACCACCAAGTGATTGAGAGATGTATCAAAATTGATCACGTTTGTAATGATATTGCTGTAATTTTTGCTACTGATATCTTGAGATTGTATAGATGATGATGACAATGAGGAGTTATTCGATTCGGCTTTTAAGCTAGCTGATGGAAAACCCAAAGCAGATATGGTTGATGGCAATGCATATTGTGGGCTTTCTTTTTTTTCGTCTTCCCTTTCCTCGGACGACAGTGAAATTGCAGATGACGCATATAAGGGAAAATTTATATAAGTACTACTTGCACTACTGCTAGTTTGGCTGTTAATACTTCGGATTGATGTCGCATAATTTAGCATAGATGCCAACAGGAAGCATATTAGAAACTTCATGTTTCATAACATATGACCTATAACAACATAAAAGAAAATTTATATTACACATAAAATAAAAGTTAATTATATTTCTTTTTATTAGGTATGTAAAACAATTATCTCTATATATATATATATATATATATATAAATGAAAATACGTATGTATGTCTCGAAATAACACCGAAACCACAGCACAGCGTGACACAAAAATTTTTACAATGATGCATTATGTCTCTAGTCATAAGAGAGTTTTAAATTACAAGTGGGTGGGGATTGAAAAATAGGGCGGGACCTTTCTATATAACCTGAATTCGGGAATTCGGAACAACCCTATACGAAGTGATAACCAAAGATAAGTGCTCTGCAAAAAAAAACAAAAAAAAAGGGGTAAAAAGTGTTGAAAATAAGTTGGGATTTTACATACACACATTTCCGGCGCTGCGGAAGGATTGGACATTAAATGCCAGCTCTTTTTATGACGATTAGTGGAGTGAGTAACAATTTTATATGATTAGTGCTCCAGTGGACGGGAAAATTTTCACTTTGAACGCATAAATCAAAATAAAAACAAAAATTTGCAACGAGTTATCCACTGTTATCTTTAACAGTGCAAATTCGAGACAACATACCCAAAGGCAACAACGGCTGAAATTCACCTCAACAACAAAAAGCTTTAGCACATTATAATCTGAGCCTAAAAGTATGCAGCGTATACCACCAAAAAACAATCCGATCTTAGATACACTAGTTGGACCAAGAGCAAAAAGAATGTTGGCTGAAATATCTCCGGAGACGAATCAAGATGACAAGCACACACTCAGACAAGCACCTTGACGCGGTGTGGAGGCTTATACTGTAATGAGTTAACAGGCTAAGCTGACGGGGAGCAATCGCTCCCTGGTAGGGTCACCCATGTCAGACAGGCTGTTGAGCAGCAGTCACTAAGACTTGTCCCCCCTAATCCAGAGTGTCATGCGTCACCGTGCTCGTGGATGGTTTGCAACCAGGGGTAACCGGTTTTATTATAACGGCGCCTTCCTGATACCGGGGCGCATCAGGGAGTAACTGTGGCCTTGCCATGGTATCGGGCTCTGCCATGGTCGACCTTTCCCTTTCCCGCTTAAATTTCGTGGCTGGGACGCTTTCGTCTTTTAGATGCGAGCTAACAGCCGAACCAAAAAATGATGACACCCAAAAAACAAAAAAATAAGAAACAATTAAATAAGCGGGATCTCACCGCAACAGAAGTGGAAAACATGGCAGAGCAAATGCTCCGTGATGATTTGTAGTAGAAAAAGACCTTCTACGTCAAGTCGAATGGAGCTTAACGACCTGCAAGGACCAAGCACTAGTCGTAGAATAATACCATCTACCACTGTGTTCGGCCCAGCAGGTGGTCAAGCCAGGCCAGAAGGCGATTTCGGAAGAATACCTTCCCGATCGAAGCCTGTCCAGGCGGAGCAACAGGAGACGACAAGGGCCGGTGGTGGAAGAGGAACACCCTCTACATCGGTGGAAGAAAAGAAGAGTGGCCCCAAGCCCACACTCAGGGACGAAGGTAGAGAAGTGAATACCACTTCCCCACCTAAGTCAAACACTGAGGGCACGGGCGAAGGGGTTAGCACAAAACAGGGCACTCGCCCTAGGATAACAGCACGCAGATCCTCTGGACTTCCCCCCGTGGGTCAACCAGGTGGTCTGGATGACCCCCGAAGGAGAGGTTTAAGTGGATCTGGCGTGAAGTGGTACCTGAGATTCCTCAGGGAAGGTATGGCCCCGGAAAAGGCTAGCGAGAAGGCTTTGGAACGCAAGGTAGATCCCTTGGTTGCAAAGCAAAGTCAGGAACGTAAGAGGGGTAATGATAACATCACCCCTCCACAGCGTCCGGATCCGAAGAGGGTCAGGCCTGGGGATGAGGCACGTCTGGTCACAGGAAAAACTCCTGCCAGCACCTCCGCTGCGAATAAACCCGGTCAGGGTGGCAGCTATGCGAGCGCCCTAAAAAGCTCTCGGGTAGCTGTTCTGCCCAAGGATTACCCGCAGCAATTGCTCAGTCCTGAGAAGCTCACGGATCTGGAAGAGGCGATTGTGAGCGAGATGGCGAAGGGATGGACTGCTCCCCTCGTTTTTAGTGGCATCCACTTCCGGCAGGGATACCTGCTGATAGACTGCAGCGATAATGATACCGCAGCATGGCTACAGCAGGCGATTCCGCGTCTAGAAGGATGGAGGAGTATGGAGTTGAGGACGTGTCTTGGGGAGGATATCCCCAAAACACTCAACATCTACATATTCCTCCGTAGATGCGAGGGGCAGGACAATGCCAAACTGCTCGCGCTCATAAAAGCGCAGAATGTGGGACTTAACACCACAATATGGAAAGTTGTCTCCCGGAGGAAGGTAGAAGGAGGACAACTGATAACTATTGCCCTCGACGAGAAGTCCCTCGAAAAAATTAAGGCATACGGCAATAGTATCAACTATAGGTTCGGGCAGGTGAAAGTACACCACCGTAAGGACGCCTCGGCACCTGGGGGGACAAACCCACCCTTACGAGCTGAAGCAAAGGAAAAAAATCCGGAGGAAGCTGCAGAAGGGGCAGCTCCAATGGATGCACCGGCAACTCAAGAGTTGGAATTAGAGGGCATAGACTTCGCCTCTCTTGAGGTTGTGGAGGATGAATCAGAAGAGGAATTGCCACTCTCTGAGGTGGAAAAGATTCTCATGGAGGAGGTGGGCAGAGGCCCACCCACCGAAAATCAGTAGAGGTGATGGCCAGCAGCAACACAATAAAAATAGCCCAGGTGAACCTTCAACATGCTAAAGCAGCATCCGCTGTGATAGCAAGAAGGTTCACCATCGAACATCTACGGGCAGCGCTGGTCCAGGAGCCCTGGACGTACCAAGGGCAGGTAAGAGGCCTGCAAGACAAAAATACGAAGGTAATATGGGACCTAAGGCACGAAGTTCCCCGTGCTTGTATCTTGTGCTAATTATATTTGTATTTCAGAACTCATAACGAGGGATCTGGTTGCGGTTGAGACTCCCATGAACATCAACGGAGAGCAACGAACAATAGTGCTGGCATCAGCGTACTTTCCTGGGGACACAACACAAGCTCCACCCAGTGAAGTGCAAGGACTGGTAAATCACTGCAGGAAACAATCCCTGCCCCTCCTCATTGGCTGTGACGCCAACGCGCATAACATCTGGTGGGGGAGCAGTGACACCAATACTAGGGGTACCTAGGAGTACCTTTTAGAATTTTTAATTAGTAACGACCTAGAATTTTACAATGTAGGAAGTATCCCTACATTTGTGACAAAAACTAGGAGCGAAGTTTTAGATATTGCATTCGGTAATAACAAAATAAGTGATCTGATCAGAAATTGGTGGGTTTCTACGGAACCCTCACTTTCTGATCATAGAATTATAAGATTTGACCTCAAAGGAGAGACTATTGCAGTAGCTCCTTCGAGAAACCCAAGAAAAACAAACTGGAAAGAATTCACCAGGAAACTAACAGCAAATCTGCAGACTATCGAAGTGAAAAGTAGGATAAAACACTACTCAGAGCTAGATAACACTGTAGAAAAAGTAAACGAAGCAGTGGTGGATGCATACCATTCAAACTGTTTAGTTAGTAAAAGAACTAAGCACCAAAGTACCAAAGGTACCAGTGCGTGGTGGAGCCCGACACTGTCCAAATTAAGATCCGATACGCGAAAACTCTTTAATAGAGCGAAGCGTACGGGCGAGTGGCAGGAATACTCCAAGATAGTCGACACCCCTGCGGCAGCTAGGATTCATAAAGCACTAGCGAAAGGAAGGGTTGAAACTATGATGGCTTTAAAACTACCAGATGGTAGCTTTACCATCAATGAAGAACAAAGAGCTAACACCCTTCTGAGAAAACACTTTCCCGGAGCAACAGCTACGGGTGAAAGGACATCCTCAGAAAGGTATAGAACAAATCTAGGAGATTGGAAGATAGCTTCGAGAATATGTTCGACAGCCCGTTTATCCTGGGCTATCAGCACATTCCAGCTGTATAAATCGCCAGGTGCAGATGACATTATACCTGCCCTTCTGCAGAAGGGGAAATAGGTAATTCTGCCGCATCTGACGAAAATAACTAGAAGTAGCTTAGCCACAGGGCTCATCCCATGCTGCTGGGGGAGGGCCCTAGTGACATTCATACCAAAGATAGGTAAGAAGGACTACACTTCACCAAAATCTCTTAGGCCTGTCAGTCTAACGTCCTTCGTTTTAAAAACAATGGAGAAAGTGATTGACAGACACATAAGAGCATCGCCTTGGAAACGAAGCCTTTACATCCAAGTCAACATGCATACAGAGCAGGCAGATCTACGGAGACCGCTCTATATCAATTGACTAACTTCATCCAAGGCGCTCTTGATAACAAAGAAACAGCAATTTGCGTTTTCCTGGACATTGAAGGAGCCTTTGATAATACCTCCTATGAGGCTATCAAAAGGGCTCTGGAGATGAAAAGGGTAGAATCAACGCTGACTCGATGGATAAGCTCAATGCTTAGAACAGCAGAAACAAAAGTGGGTTCATCCACAATAAGACTCCAGACAACAAAAGGGTGTCCACAAGGGGGGGTTTTATCACCCCTCTTGTGGAGCCTAGTAGTTGATGAACTCCTCACTTTGCTAACAGACAATGGTATAACCTGTCAAGGTTATGCCGATGATATTGTCATTATGGCAAACGGGAAACACGAAGATACACTCTGTGACATAATTCAAAGGGGGCTTAACCTCACACAGAGATGGTGCAAGTCGGTGGATTTAAACATTAATCCATCCAAGACAACCCTAGTACCATTCACTAGGAAAAGGAAACTCCCGCTCATGAAGCCTATAAAGCTGAATGAGGCGGTAATCAATGTTACACAGGAAGTCAAATATCTAGGAGTAACACTAGACTCAAAACGTCTCTGGAAAGAACATGCAGACATCACTGTCAGGAAAGCGACTAAATCCCTCATGATATGCAGAAACTTAGCAGGAAAAACCTGGGGCTGTACTCCGTACATCTTAAAGTAGATGTATACCATGATGGTAAGGCCAATACTCACCTATGGTGCGGTAGCCTGGTCGCAAAGAGTTAAATTAGTTACAATGAGGAATACCCTCAACAAAGTCCAAAGACTGGCCAGTGTTTGTATCACAGGAGCAATGAGAACATGTCCGACGGCAGCCGTGGAGGCACTACTCGACCTCACTCCATGGCATATCAAGGGAAGGAGCCGGCAGGGGGAAAGCAGTACAAATCTCGAAAGTATCTCTGCTGATATTCCCCCAGCCAAGCTACCTAGAGACGATATGAACAAGAAATACAACTTCGAAAAACATTTCAAGGTTGTACTTAGTAACAAGAGAGAATGGGACATACAAACTTTCCATACCTCTCACAAAGAACATACACTCAGATGGTACACCGACGGATCGAGAACGGACGAAGGAACTGTCGCAGGGGTGTATGGTCCAAAAACCAAACACTCGGAGCCAATGGGAAAAACTTCAAGCATCTTTCAAGCAGAGATTCTTGCCATTTGGCTCTGTGCACAGTTCAACCTCGAACGTGGGTACAAAAAGCAAAAAATAGTTATATACTCTCCATTGGTCCAGAACCCTTGTTAGGTATAGGAATTCAAACCTTAAAAGGCACACTAAAAGAGGAAGAACAAAATACCAGATCATCCTACTGGGCACTCCTCCCAAAGCTTAGACAGTCAAAGCTGCTAATTGGGAAGTTTGATCCCAGCAGAGCGGCTCTCTGTCTTAAGTTAAATAAAAGCCAACTAAGGCTAATAATAGGCTTCCTTTCAAGGCATTGCAAACGGGAGGAGCATTTGAAAAACCTAGGTTTAAGTCAGGACAGCACTTGTAGATTCTGCAAAGAAGACAAGGAAACATCCGAACACATCCTAATGCACTGCGAGGCGCTCACTCACAGAAGGAAGAGGTACGTGGGGCATTACCACCTAAGTAGTGGGGATATCATAGCCTTAAAGCCACATCAATTGCTGAGATTCCTCAGCAAGATTGGCTTGTCTGACAACCTGTGAACAAGTAACTATCGGGGGTACAATAGATCTCTTAAGGTCGTAGTACATCACACCCTTTCTAATCTATCTATCTATCTATACCTGGGAGGAAATCTTAATGTTACTGAGCTATTGAAAAGGATGAACGCTTTAATGGCAGAACTACTAGAGGAAAAGCTGAAAAATATTCCCACGAAGAAAGACATAGAGATAGTATCTACAAAAATTGTCTGTATATCTGAGCAAGTCAGTGTGTTATCAGAAGAGAACAGAGCATTGAAAGAAGTAGTAAAGAAACTTGAAGAAGAAAAAGAAAAGGATCATTTGGAACTGATGCGACTAGTGGATGAAAGTAAAATAAATTGATTTTCAAAGGCGTGACATCCCAAAAGTAAAAAAAAATATGTATAGAAACTTTGAAAATTAAAAATATCAACGTCATCAAATCTACAAAGAAATTGTTTGATAGAAACGAAAAGATGACAGCACTAGTTGAATTCGATTCTGAACAGAGTGTAGAAGAAGTACTCAGAAACGCAAAAAAACAGGCTGGCACAACAATTTACATAGAGCGAGACCTAAATATGGTGAAGAGACAGAACAAAAGTGTTATGCTGCAGCTGAGAAGGGACATCATTTCTATTAGCAGACAACACCGGGTAGGAGTGCGAGATGATAGATTGGGAATTGCTGGTAAATGGCTGAAATGGACTAAGGAGAAGGAATTGGTTTGCGGGCAACAAAAAGGCCAGAATATATTGGAAGAATTGTATGGAGATGATTTTAAAAAGATTAATATAAAGTATAATGAGCTGTTAGAAAAAGTAAAAAAACCTAATTCAAAAAACAAAGAAAGAAAGGTAGTAATAAGTTAAAAATAAAAGATTGTATGATACTTAACCAAAGTGTAGAAAATAATAATATTAATGAGAATTTTACTACAATTGCAAATAATGTTGATGAATATAATTTAAATGGAAAATGTGAGAGAAAACAATGTGAACTTAGAATAGTATCGTATAATGCACATGGCCTCGAGAATAAATTGCTATTAAGTGAATTCTTCAATTATGTAAAATCATATGATGTTTTTGTATTACTAGAGACGCATGTATGCCAACAAAAAATGGAAAACTTTAACAAGTACTTTATGGGTTTTGATATATACTGGAAACCGGCAAATAGAATAAATGTGAGAGGAAGAGCCATCGCTGGATGCCTATATGGAATAAAGAACAGCAAATGATATGTAAATTAGAAGAATATTGTAAAATGTGGAATATTGAAGTCAATCTAAATAAATCCGAAATTATGATTTTTAGAAAAGGAGGAAGGATCGCTAAAAATTAAAAATGGCATTTCAATGGAAATGTAATAAATATTGCGAGCGAATATTGCTATCTTGGCGTTACGTGAACACCAAAAATGGTGTTCAAAAAACATATTGAAGTGCGTAACTTATCTGCGAAGAATAGTATAAACATGACGTGGAATAATTTTCTATCGAGGCAAAATGTATAGTTAAAATCAAAGTGGAAATTATTTCTTGCAGTATGCAGAGCCATACAAAGCCATGGGGCGCAAGTTTGGGGGTTCGCACAATTTGAAGAGGTTGACAAATTACAACTTTATTTTATTAAAAAAATATTTAAGATGCCTAGTTTCACGCCTACATACATATTGATGATAGAAACAGGAGCGGTAAAAGGAAACTTGTACACACTAGATCTACATTTAAGGTACGTAATGAAAGCTTTATTCGAATATGATGAAAGGCGACTACCCCACCAATTTACAAAAAAAACTGCTACACCGTCAACTTCTATGGGTGAAAGAAACTAACAACATTGGAAGAGTACACAACATAACGTGGACTTATGAAAACAGAGATAAAAGAGAGTGGAATGAGAAAAGAATAAATATGATTGAAATCCTGAAAGAAGAGCATTATGCTGAATGGCTACGAAAAAGGGAAGAAACAAACCGTTTTTACAAAAAATTGGATCCAACTGTAGGGCAGTTTTATATGATAGACGGAAGTAAGCAAAGTGACATAATGTGGATTCCCAAAGCACGCAGCGATTTAATTGAACTGAATGGCAACAGGTTTAATGATAATATGCCCAAAATCTGTTCATTATGTAATCGAAACGAAGAAGAAAGTGTTCAACATTTCCTAGACAAATGTCCTATAATAAAAGAAATTCGACATAACTTACTAGGAAAAACATTACTTGAAGAAGATGAAATTATCAACTTATTAAATGGCACATTGGTTAATTTGAAAATACTAATTACCTTTATTACAAAAAGTATAGAATACAGAAGGTACTTAATTGAAGAATTTGATTATAACTAAATAGATATTTAAAACTCAATCCTCCGACTGACATTATAATATAATAAAGTCGTATGTTCTTTTAAACGTATTTATAATAATGAAATATAATGAATTGTTAACATTTTTATAAAGTTTAAATAAAGAACAACCTACTACTATTATAACCTGAATTTTAATTTCTTTTTTTTTTTTGTATTTTCCACAAAATGGCGACTGATTGAAAATTTTTCCTTTAAGTCATTTCAAAATCTCAAAATGAACCCAGCCAAATATTACGTAGAATTGTTCCAAATTCCTTCAGAATTATAAATTTTCAAACCCTGAAATCGTACCTGATCCTTTTTGCGAAATATTTATATACACTGGCGGTTACAAAACCTGCACCACTTTCAATACTGCTGCAATTTCGGTAATATTTCCTAACTTAGCCCAAATTTCCCTTCCTTTGTTTATGTTTTTAACAATGTATTTCAGCGGAATGTACCAATTTTTATTGCGCTTGTTTGGCGAAAAGGAGAATTTTTGAAAAAGTGCCAAAAACCACTGCAAAGTATTAACAATCTTTTATTTGGATATAAGCACCACAAATAATTTAGGAAATATACCGTATAAAACCGATGTGTAACAGCCACTAACTCAAGCCCATATACATTTTACCCACCGAATTCTATTGACAAATGATATTATCATTACAAATCTTAGTACTGTACTACAAATTGTTTCTAAGATATACAATGATGGAAAGTTCCTCACCCTGTTTTTCAATCCCACCCACATTTTTTTGTAGCGTGGTTTTGTCAACCAACGTCGGTAAATGGTTCTGGAAATATATAAAAGCATTAGAGTTGAATGTAAAAAGCCACGCGTAGCCATATTTTTTCATAGAATGCCACTGACAAATAACATTTTTTACAAATGAATACTGAGAGGGCTTTGGAGCGGAGCTGGAGCAAGGAGCTGTGGAGCACACTGTTTTGACCGGAGATAGAGCAGGAGCTGGAGCTGCGAAAATTTAACCGCTCCGTTGCTCCGATTCCTAATTTTTCCAACTATTTTTGCTTGATATCATAGTTGTAAACTTGTGCACTATTACAATTACAGACAATGAAATTGTTCCATAAAAACCCTGTTATGCAGACGGTCACGGTCACTTCATGTGGTACAGAGTAATTCTTATTTTTTTGTTTTTAAAATATCACTGGAAAAAAGAGGTGGTTCACCATCTTAACTGATTCTATTGCTATGACAGAAACTTTCAAAACGTTATAGTTCTTATAGGAAACTTATAATATAAATTATAAAAGCGTTTCCATTAAGGACATAACAATTTTATCTATTAGTAAAACACAGAATTTTTTGAGATATTTAGCTCAAATTTGTTGTTGGTATAGTGCAAGCATTACATTTTATGAATGAAGTTCGATTTTGGTCATATGACCACCACGAGCTCGTTTACAGCGATCGATTCTTTGGACCCAATTTTCCACCACTCTCGCACACATTTCGACCGGAACGTTGGCAATTTCGCGTTTGATATTATCTTTGAGCTCGTCTAAAGTTGCTGGCTTGTTGGCATAGACTAGTGACTTGAAAGAAATCCAATGGCGATTGATCGCATGAACGAGGCGGCCATTCCACCTGACCATTTCTCGAGATAATAAATAAATCGATTGTGTGGCCAGTGGCACTGTCTTGTTGCAACCACATATCGTTGATGTCAAGTTCCAATTCTGACCACAAATAATCTTCCAACATGGCACGATAGTACTCTCCATTGACGGTAAAATGACGGAATTACGACCGAGCGGTCTTAAAGTGGCGACCACCAACTCAGAATTTCGGTAATAAAACGGCAGTAAAACGATTTCCAATCGTTGCTGGCTCGTGAACTTAACCATGATGAAAATGTTGACTTTAACTAACCTTTGAAAAAGTTTAAAGGTGTGTTCATATAAAGATACGAAATTCTTATGTCGCTAATGGAAAACCCTTTATATAATAATATTATGTGGTTGGAGCTCGGAGCGGAGCAGGAGCTATACTTAAGAGGTCAGAGCGGAGCTGTACTAACCAAAAATTATCTGAATTATTGATGGGCATATGTCCATGAAATCAAGTTCCAGTTTTATATCATAGTATGAAAAAAAAATAATTATTTGTATAAAAAAAGAATCACTTGGTGGTTCACCTGTAGTGGGATTCGAACTCATGACACCAAAAAAACTCACCACAATTTCTTTGCATAACCACAACTTTACCCTCCTTTTTAACTCACTAAGCCACAAACCTTTACAAAATAGCATGATCACATTAGTAATATATAATTATGTCTTTTGTGTGTTTGCATATTTTATATTCACCTTTGTCGGTATTTGTTTTTTGTTGTATATTTATTTTTTTCCACCACACCGATAAAAAAAGAAGAAATTATATTGAAAAAAAAAATTATTTGGTCTGCTTCAAGTTGGATTTGAACCCACTATTCCACAACTCTTTCCTACATCAACTACTTTACCTTCCCTTCTAACCAACTCACCTATACACCACTATGAAATACTGTGATCAAATTAGTAATATGTAGTTACATTCATGCAAATGAAAAAGAATTTAAAACGCACCCTGGAAATCAAAGGGAGTGAAATAAAAAAATCTTTGCATTTGATTCTAGGAAAAACATAAATATTTAAAATAACAAATGTAAGGGGAACACATTTTTAATATAAAAATGCATTTTACAGGTAAACTATTAACTTTAGATATATGCCACCACTGACTTTATTTTAGTAAACGATAAGATCTATAATCTTCCTATCCATAATTTGTATGTACCTCTTATAGTTTAAGCAGCATTTTGCATTAACTAGTTAAATTCTATGAAAAAATTGACTTTGGTCCAAATATCGGTCTATATTAAAGAAACTATTTGAAATTAACTTCAAATAAATATCAACTTAACTCGACAAATGTCCAAAGCAATTACATAAAAGCAAATTCATGACAATCCATTGCGAAATATAGAAACCTATTCGGACTAAACATTTAACAGCGCTCTATTTTATATATATAGATATAAATTCACACACACCGTTTTATTTAATGATGCCTTTTACAATAAAAGAGAAATGCAAAAAATGAATTCAACCAAATAGTTGATAGAGATGACCATATGGCCAATTTTTTCTGTAGGAGTAACACGCGAAAAAAAAATTCTTTGAATTTCGCACTATGTCGACTAAATTCCATTCATATATATCCCATAGCATCGGGAAACATAAATGTCAAATCAATCGGTTTCTTTCGATCTTCACTGTGCACGTTCCTTTCACTTTTGTCGCCCATCTGATCGAAATGGGCAAAGATTCGGAACAAAAACGTAAAAATAACTATAATATTCTAGTTTTTTTTCGTGCAATTAGCTTTGTGTAATAGAAAAGGACTTAATATTATGAACCAATTCCAAATACAATTCAATTCATTTTTTTCTGTTGATTGTGATGACTTTGAAATGTACCGCAAATTTCATGTAACGTTAAAGACCTATTTTTACAAAAAGTTTTTTCTGAAAAATCTAACAAAACAAAAATTGGAAACAACCTTTTTTTTCGAGAACTTTTGACCTAGGTGCTAGACACAAATGCATTTTTTGAAAATTATTCAATTTCCTCGCTGTATTGGCCATCAAACTTTTGTAACGTTAAAGACCAATTTTGCTTAAAAAATTGTATTTTGTGATTCGACATAAAAACATAATTTACTGTTCTCAGAAACCACTGAGCCGGGCAGAAACCACTGAGTAGCCAGACGTACTGATTTTCTTGGATTTTTTTAAGAAGTACTGATTTTAAAATTCTGAAATCAGTACGCAAACCTAGCAATTTTCGAATTTTGCATTATTTTAGTACTGAGTTCTGTAATCTTAATAACATTTTTGGTATTTTTATTAAATAAAAATCTATATATATCTGGAAAATGTACTGATTTTTGTATTTAATTCAAGTCCAATATACTGATTTTTCAGATAAAAAAAAATCGAGAAATTTTATCAGTCGATCTGGAAAGGGTTGTACGTCAATGAGGTGTTTTAAAAAGTTGTCTAACTTAAAGAAAAGAATAAAAAAATTAATATCACGTACATTTAATCTGATTTTATTACCATATTAGCCAAAATATATGGAATTTTTCATGTTTTTTTAAACTAAAGCGCACCCTAGTAAACGTTGTTGGTAAAAATAAACTACAGATTCAAATTCTTCGTATCCGAAAACCCCTAGAAAGACATTTTGATGGTAAAAATAATTGCATTTAAATGATATTACTCCGACGCGACCATAGACTAAATCAGCAACTTTAAAATGAAAAAAAAATCGCTTATAATCGCCAAACCTTTGAAAACTAAGAAATTACTTTTCTATATACAACCCAAGCTTTCAGAAAAACTTAGTATCATCAATTCCACAGAAATCCGAAATATTCTACAGTGTTATAAGTAGTGGAGTGTAAAATAGACCCCACGCGAGTGGCAGCGGATTAAGAGCACTGCAATGTGAAACTGCAAGACTGGTTTTTGGAAACTAGTGAAAAACAAACAATAAATATTTGCTTTTTTTATGCTCTAGCAATTTTTAGTTTTTTATTGCATCATATTTTCTTGTTTCTCAAAATAAAATCGCTAGGTAATGTTATAGACTTTTTCCGTGTAACGTTAAAGACCGGACATTTTGCAAGAGAAATATTTTTTGATGTGTAAAAATTTTAGCTCACGGTATGGGCAAAATTTCAAATGTGTAAAATGTATAAGTAACTGTAACGTAAGATGTAAGATAACTGTAACGTCTAGTTCCCCTCTCGCTCACACTACTGCGCGGCATGACTGTGCTACTCTAAACAACAAAGAGATGAGAAGAAGAGAGGGAGATATTAAAATACGAGCGAAGTTTGTTTATGTTTCGATCAATTTACTCACACATACAAACGAAACATACGAAAACAAAATGTGTGTGTACATTTATTCGTGGCAGAATTATTTGTTGGTGTTAAACGTGTGGAGATCAACTATACCATACAAGCAGAGAAGTCACCGTAGGAAACACAGGCATTTGATAGGTTTTGCATTCGGTTAGTTAGATTGGATTAAAATAAAATATTTTTTGAAATATAAAAATAATACAAAATCATAAGTAATAAGGAATCTAGGTTTCAATAAATGTATAAACTGTGACGAGCAAAAATTTGGACCACAAATTTTAGCCGCACAATAACACCGTCCTCCAAACACCGCATGCCGCATAAAGAATTAAAAACACAATAGCCTGCCCCAGCATAGGCTGGGAGAAGATCACCGCAAAGGCGAAATGGACAATAAAGCGCGCAACAACAACAAAGACGCACACAGTTAGCACAAAGAAAAGGAAAAGCACAAATGCGCTACACTAAGTGTGCTACAACATCAAAAGATGTATACTAACATCTACGTGTGGGTGTATACTACAAAAAACTACAATTGGGAGAGCAACAAAACAACAACACAATGCGTTCCAGTGGCGACAGTCTGCATAATGGAATAACTGTATGGCTTGCTGTGAGCTATAAAAGGGCAAACAGAACAGAGATCTTTCTTTTTGGCTGGCAGCTGGCATCGGAGCAACACGTACCCTGGTAAGTACAAGTAGTGGGTTAGTGAGGAAAATTTTAATTCGACCAGACGGACAAAATTTGGGAGGACAGAGAAAAACTCCAAGTCTTGTAACCTGCGAAGACGTGTGCGGCTTGCCGTTGATCGTCGGAGGAACAACAAGCCGACTTGGTCAGTAGTCAGGAAAAACTCCAAGTCTTGTAACCTGCGAAGACGTGTGCGGCTTGCCGTTGATCGTCGGAGGAACAACAAGCCGACTTGGTCAATAGTCAGGTAAAACTCCAAAACCTGCGAAGACGTGTGCGGCTTGCCGTTGATCGTCGGAGGAACAACAAGCCGACTTGGTCATTAGTCAGGTAAAACTCCAGGTCTTGTAACCTGCGAAGACGTGTGCGGTTTGCCGTTGATCGTCGGAGGAACAACAAGCCGACCTGGTCTAAGAGGCAAGATATCACGACCGACGCAAGACGCCGCATGGTACGTCCGTTGTACACCAGTCTAGCCATAGCCGCGCTACATCAGCACGATCCATTGCATTCGTCAGTTATACTCCAGCCTACGCACAGCTGCGCTACGTCGGTGCGACCCATTGCATTCGTCAGTCACACGCCAGTCTACACACAGCAGCGCTACGTCAACGCGACCCATCAAATTCACCCGTTATACGCTAGTCTACTCACAGCAGCGCTACGTCAGCACCATTCCATTGCATTCGTCAGTTATACACCAGACTACGCACAGCAGCGCTACACCATCGCAATCCATTGCATTCGTCAGTTATACTCCAGCCTACGCACAGCAGCGCTACGCCAGCGCGATCCATTGCATTCGTCAGTTATACACCAGTCTACGCACAGCAGCGCTACGCCAGCGCAATCATTCGCATTCGTCAGTTATACGCTAGTCTACGCACAGCAGCGCTACGCCAGCGTGATCCATTGCATTCGCCCGTTGTACACCAGTCTACGCACAGCAGCGCTACGCCAGCGCAATCATTCGCATTCGTCAGTTATACGCTAGTCTACGCACAGCAGCGCTACGCCAGCGTGATCCATTGCATTCGCCCGTTGTACACCAGTCTACGCACAGCAGCGCTACGCCAACGCGACCCATCGGATTCACCCGTTATACGCTAGTCTACGCACAGCAGCGCTACGCCAGCGCGATCCATTGCATTCGTCCGTTGTACACCAGTCTAGCCACAGCAACGCTACGCCAGCGCGATCCATTGCATTCGCCCGTTGTACACCAGTCTACGCACAGCAGCGCTACGCCAACGCGACCCATCGAATTCACTCGTTATACGCTAGCCTATTTACAGCAGCGCTACGTCAGCGCCATTCCATTGCATTCGTCAGTTATACACCAGTCTACGCACAGCAGCGCTACGCCATCGCAATCCATTGCATTCGCCCGTTATACACCAGTCTACGCACAGCAGCGCTACGCCAACGCGACCCACCGGATTCACCCGTTATACGCTAGTCTATTTACAGCAGCGCTACGTCAGCGCCATTCCATTGCATTCGTCAGTTATACACCAGTCTACGCACAGCAGCGCTACGCCAGCGCAATCATTCGCATTCGTCAGTTATACGCTAGTCTACGCACAGCAGCGCTACGCCAGCGCGATCCATTGCATTCGCCCGTTGTACACCAGTCTACGCACAGCAGCGCTACGTCGGTGCGACCCATTGCATTCGTCAGTCACACGCCAGCCCATTAAATATTAAATTGAATTATTCGAAGTAACATTGATAAGTGTAATTAATATTAAGTGAAATTAAACTTGAATTATTGTTATAATAAAAAAAAAAACCTGTGTGTCTAAATAAAGTGAGGGTCCCCTGCAAAATACAAATTTTGTAACGCAAAGAACCTCTGGAGCCCGCTGAGACTACCCCAGCCTAAGACCGGGGAAACGGTTCGTTACAAAACAAAATGAAGTGATAATGATAGCAAGCCACGGCATTATAAAAAAGTTGCTTTGTGCATTAACCTTAAAAAGGCAACACTTTTTTATATATGTAAATGTAATGTAATGTAAATTTAATGTAAAAATCAAACTTATTTATAATAAAATCACTTATTTATTATTATTATTATTATTATTAAAGCATGTTCTTAAACTATTACAATTAATATTATAAACTTAAGAACTTAGCCTTACTTCACTTATTTACTTCAATAAAAATACATTGTTTCTTATTTTTACCACGTTTATATCATCTCGCTTTCAATGGTGTCTGTCTGTCAGTCAGTCTGTTCGGTACAAATTTTGCAATCGATTTTAAACTAACTTCCCGATGAGCTAGAGACTTGAAATTTTAAATATAGTTCAGAACTGGAAGACAATGCAATATGAAGTATCTAAAATATATATAAATATAATAATATTTAAAATATTAGCATCGGAAGTTTTTCAATTTTTTCATTGATCAAAGCATTGCATTCATCGTTGTAAAATGCATTGCTTTAGTATAATATATGGATATGTGTATACATACCAGCGATGCCAACTTGCGGGGAATTCCCCGATTTGCGGGGAATTTTACTTAGTGCGGGGAATCGGGGAATGATCTGTTTTTTGCGGGGAATTTGAAACCATTCAGCTTTTATTCATTAAAATGCCTTGAAAAGTTTGTAAAATATTTTGTTGTCAAATTTTATATTCCTAAGTACAATTCTGGTAGATTCGCAACCAACACTATAAAAACAATTACTTTAATAGCAAGTAAATTAGCACTGGACTTTTCATATAAGTAGACTTGGTAAGGGGAATCTATAAAGCCAAAACTGCACATTTTCGTTCAGAGACTTAAATATCGTTTAACTTACGCAATATTTTACATTTTGGTCTGGAGAATCTGTTACTCCGTTAACCAGCACTTTACTCTAAAGAGTGAACAGGGCCATTGTATTTCAAAAGTATTTTGTAAAAGTTTCAGAGAGAAACTCTGAGTGGTTTCGTAGATATAAATGATTATAATGCTGAGTGTCAGACAAGCCAAAAAGATCGCGCGTCGCTTCGGCTTCTCTCTCGGCCGTTTGGAAAGGCTTAGCTGTGCCTCCGTCCAGCACCCCCTGACTGTAATCTGTAAACTTACAAATTACGGTCAGCCATTATAAATAAGTAGAAATATATTTTATTGTTAAGAACCGATAGCCAAAACTTTGAAACTGTATTTCTCAAAATAAGGTTTTTTCCATTGGTGTGCACCATAACTAAAATTTAAATATACTCTTCTACACAACAATGGCCCAGGACGTACTAAAAAAAATAAGTTTGGTAAATTCCTTGCTCAATTTGTAACTTAATTTTTTACGAAAAAAGTCCTTTTTTTTGAGAAAATCAATTTTGGCGATCCACTATTTTGTGAATTGTTGATTAAACAAAATAATCGTAGAATGCCCTGGGGCAACAATCTAAAGGATTTTTTAGACGTTCCAGTGAGCACCTAAGACTGTATAAAATTTTTTTTTAAATGAATTAAATATGTCAAGGGAATTTCGGAGTTAGAAAATACATTTTTGTTAATCTAACAATGCTATAAAAATAGATAAAATTTTTGACCGAGAAAATGCAGGTCCCCTTTAAAACAAAACTCACAGAGTAATTTTAAGCCTACGGAAAGAGCATTTTTCGTTTGCATAAATGCTTATATAGAAAATGCGTATCGCACTGTTATAATATGAAATTATACCGGTGCGGGAAATTTGGGCTAAAATCGGGGAATTTCTCAAGAGCTAGAGGGGAGGAAGAAAAAATCAGTTGGCATCCCTGATATATACGCAAATTCAAAGACAAATGAGAGAGAGAAGATATAAGCAGAGAACAAGGTAGAAACCAGCAACGAGGAGCAATACCGATGGTTTGACAGCGACGGTTGTCGACACATGTATGATTGGATGAGTTTGACTTGTTTGATAAAACAAATATTTAACATTTCTTTTGGCAAATAACATTCAGCATTTACAGTATTTATATATTCTTTATATACAAATATGTAAACGCTTGGTTGCGGTTTTACATATTTCATATAAGTACTTTTGAATCTTTTTCTACTGATTTCATGAATTGTTATTACTTTTTTCAACATTTTATCTAAATGTATGTAAATAAGTATATTTAGGTAAAATAGTGAAATATTTAAGGTAAATATATTTAGCTAAAATGTTGAAACTTTTCATATTTTGTATTTCATATACTTATAAATAAATTATTATCCTTGTACATTTTGTTACATTCATACCAACAAATCTTTGTCATACTTAATTGTTTGTTTACATGGTATCGTAGCAGCGATATATGAAATTTAGCATGTATAAGAGAATTAACACTGCATCTCATGTTAAAATCTGATTTAACAGAAAACCAAAGCAAAGAATAAGAAGAAGAGATGTTTTAGTTGTTTTCCCGATAGTTGACGAAAATAAGCCTTTACAGAATTTCATATTTAACATTTTCAATCGTTTTAACATTGCACCTCGTTGTGGTTCTACATTTTGTAACAGAAATGAAAAAAAAGGCATTTGCCAAATATCATAGTAAGAAGAAAATTTGTTGTTGTGAATGTAAAAAAATGTACAAGGAGGATAATTTATGTATAAGTTTATAAATTATAAAATATGAAAAGTTCCAACATTTCAGCTAAATATATTCAACTAAAATATTTCAACAATTTCTTCGCATTTTGATTTCATGAAATTAGTAGAAAAATATTCCAAAGTAGTTATATGAAATATGCAAAACCGCAACCAAACTTTTACATATTTGTATATAAACAAAATATAAACACTGTAAATGTTGAATGTTATTTGCCAAAAGAAATTTAAAATATTAGTTTTATTGAACACGTCAAACTCATCCATTCACACATTTTTGTCCGCGGGATGTGTCGACAACCGTCGCTGTCAAACCATCGGTATTGCACCTCGTTGCTGGTTTCTACCAAGGCGGATTTAACATGGTGGTAGCAGCATTACAACAAGTACAACGTAACAATAACAACACGCTACTTTGTTGTTGCTAAAAATCTTAATAGTCAAAAGCACAAGAACAAATGCATGGAAAACAAAAAAAAATGGATGCGTGCAAGGCACGCAAGATATTTGATGTGTAAACAGTTAAGCCAACTGAATGCCATATACATAAGCTCATATATGTATAGCCATATATAGGGATTTGATGTATAATCTATATGCTTAGGTAAATAATTCAAATTAAAACAATTCTTTTATAAACTTAAAAATTTATTAGATATCATTATCTTTTATATAAAATAACCCAATTCACCATAAATTGCAAATGGTCTTGCATCATTGCAAATGCAAATTTTTATCCCATATCGTATATATTTGTTGTTGTGATAGAAGAAATATTTTGCAATTGCACAAAATCGTGAATAGGGCTGATATGTTGTAGTTGCATAATTTTTCTTTACTCAATGCATCGGGCACTATATGCTCGCATATACGCAGCTGCATTTGCATCCTTTTTTCCGTGCTTTAAGTTTTACTTCCTGTCGATTTGAAATTTTATTAGATGTGAAAATTTTACATAACGTCGCCTGAGAAATGATTTGGCGTATAGGTATATGAATTTGTACACACATACGCCAAATCCATCCTCAGGCGACGATAAGTGCTTTCCGCATTTAATCTTAGAAGGACAACAGGGGTGACCAGTCACCCCACTACTTTTTAAAAGCACCGCGCAGAGAGTTGCCTTAACTGCATTTAATAAAAATAAGAAACAATGTATTTTTATTGAAGTAAATAAGTGATTTTATAATATATAAGTTTGATTTTTTCTATTTAACATATTTGCTATTTACATAAATAAAAAAGTGTTGCCTTTTTAGGGTTAATGCACAAAGCAAAATTTTTATAATGTCGTGGTTTGCTATAGTTATCACTACATTTTTTTTATACATTTTTTGAAACCTAGATTCCTTATTACTTATAATTTTGTATTATTTTTATATTTTAAAAAATATTTAATTTTAATCCAATCTAACTAACCGAATGCAAAACCTATCAAACGCTTGTGTTTGCTACGGCGACTTCTCTGCTTGTATGGTATAGTCGATCTCCATACGTTTAACACTAACAAATAATTCTGCCACGAATAAAAGTACACACACATTTTGTTTTCGTATGTACATATATGTGTGAGTAAATTGATCGAAACATAAACAAACAAACTCCGCTCGCATTTTAGTTTCTCCCTCTCTTCTTCTCTTCTCTTTGTTGTTTAGAGTAGCACAGTCATGCCGCGCAGTAGTGCGAGCGAGAGGGGAACTAGACGTTACAGTTATCTTACATCTTACGTTACAGTTATTTAGACATTTTACACATTTGAAATTTTGCCCATACCGTGAGCTAAAATGTTTACACATAAAAAAAAACAAAGATTCTGATAGTTAAGATTATCGTCATATAAAAAAATTGGAGAAGAAGACAGAGCTGACGCTGCTATCACCTATTATAATTTCGCCATGGTTTCTACGTTTCTTTGTTCCAATTTCAACAAGAGCGAATAGCGACCTCCTTACAATCTATACTCTTTCTTCAAAGGAACGAAACACACCAAAGCATTGTATTCATCGTTGTAAAAGTCATTGCTTTAGCGGGAGTAGAATATATATATATGTACATTAGTGATGGGTTTTTCGATACGATCGTAATTTTTTCAGTACATTATTTGAGGTTCGAAATACGTCAGTACATAAGCAAGATTTTCGGTACATTTTCGTACAATTCTTTTTATGTGATATTATTTCAAAGAAAAATATAATTGTGCTAATTTTCTTATGTTGTTATCGATTACAAAGTGCAACACGGAAAATTTATAAGGGATTTGCCCTATATAGTTGTTGAATTGGCAGTAAAAAATTTCACACATACAAGACTAAAAAGCAGAAAAAAATAATTTATATAAAAAAATTTGTTTAATATAGCACGTTTTTAAAACGGACTAAAAATTTCTTCTTGCCCCATACATATTTATAACACCATACAGATTCATAACCCCATACAGATTGTCTTGAAAATATGTAATTATGAATTTTAGTAGGTCTGAAAATATTTGCATGATTTAAAACAAAAAACGTGGGTCGCATGCAATATGAAATTGATAGATGAATAGTTCACTTAAGTCGCTACCAATTTTACCTCTATCCAAAAGCGTCAATATTTTCTAGAGTGGGTCGAAGAAAAACTTTTGAAAAGTCCACCCCTTATTTGAAAGCTTATGTGGAGAAATTTCGAAACAAAAAAGAAATATTTTGGACCACCCTAAAAACAGCAAAAATGATATTTTTATTATAACTTTACTAAAGTAGTTTGATGTACGATATTCATAAATGACATATATGTCTTGACAAATGCAATATTTCCTTCTTAGATGTTATTCATCTCCGAAGTCATATTTCACTAGTGAAGTCTGTTACCCTACCCCCCTAAAGGCATTTTTATTTTTCACCAAATTAAAGCCCTTCAAAAACCATTAAATTCTTGCCCAAGAAGTAATCAACGAAATACGTAACTGTAAATTCAGCATCGTAGGCATCGCATTGTATTACTCATTAGTAGGGCAATGAATTTCATGCACTAAACAATCGAAAATATGCGCATATAATATGCACTTAAAGTTTAAAAATATGCAACTGAAACTGCAAAAAATGCACTAAAAACATACAAAATATGCAATTAAAAAAAAATATTTTGTCTTTAATTGCATATTTTCGGTAAAAAAAAAAGAAAACAAAAATATTGCACGTAATTTAATAAACAAAGGACTAAAACCAAACACTTTAAAATATAAAATAAAGTTATAAAAAGCAACAAAAATATAAAATGAACTTAAAAAGTTTAACTCAAATTGAATTTAAGTAAATATGTAAATAATCATGAGATCAATCTTAATTTATTGTTTTATTGGCGTAAACAATACAATTTTTTTGAAATGCAAAACTTCCCCGATCGGGTCTTAAAAAATGATTGTATAAAGAAAATGACCGCTCTACATCAACAGACGGACGATAGATGCACAAAATTCATTTATAGAATAGTTGTTTCTAGACCAATTTTCTTCATTAAATTCCAAATTTACATATCTGTGGACTCATCTATGGAAACCCATAAGAAGTGGTTTTTAGGGCGAACTTAATTTCTTTTAATAAACGAATATATATTTGGCCAATATAAGTTTTGCGCAGTGATGTTTCAAGAGGAATGATTTCATTAATATATGTTCTCAAAAAACTTCTTAATTGTGAATTGTAAGATACAATGGAATATCTGCTGAAGTAAAAGTTTGGCATAAATCCAAACCAAATATTTTAAACTCTTGTTTTTTTCCGGACGCGTTCATTCAATTCTTTATGTTTATGGCTTTTCAAATGCTGGTCAACTTGAAATTTTTTTCGCAGCTCACTAAAAATTTATTAAAAATATGTAAATCAAAAAAAAAAAAAAATATGTGAAAACATGCATTTATTGTAAAATATGCAAAAATATGCACAGTTACCCAAAAATATGCATTTATAGCTAAATATGCAAATATGCACTAACGATTGAATGCCATTTTAAAGGAAATCTAATGATTCGTAAAGATAACTTCACCATTTCAATTTTGAGATGCCCAGTAAAAACATACATTTGCATTAAACTCCTTGCCCTACTCATTAGAAATCGTTTATTGCGTGCTCTTCTTTGCAAATTCAATTTTGCATGAAGATGATCGCGTGACTGAAATAATCATTTCATAGGCAATTGTTTTATTTTAATCCTAGATACATTTTATTTTATTGTTTTCTGAATTATGACTAACTATATCATCCATTATTGATCTACATCAGACCTCGATCTTTAAAAATCGATTAACTGTTTAATCAGCTCATCAATAGCCTTGAAAAGTCTACACAATATCCAATGTGACCTGAAATATAATATGATTGGCTAATATTTATGAGGTGATTAAATAACGCCCAAACAAAATTTTGGGTGTTATGACCGCCCTAGGAATGGCCATAACGCCCAAAATCATTTTAGACGCTATGATCGCCCCGAAAAAGGTCATAACACCCAATGGGCGTTATGACCGTTTTTGTAATTCTTTCATTAAAATTTCAAAAGTAAAACGAAACCAAATTTTCATGTATAAGAAAATGCAGCTTTATTTCAGGCTTTTTCACAAATTGGCTTTTGTTGAAATGCAACCCTGCAGCAACTCATATATCCATGCTTATGGATAAGTATTCATATTCATCTATTATCTTTTTCTTATTACATTACTTTTTATATCCTATTTCTATTCTTTGTAAAACACTTGCTTTTGAACTTTGAAACTAACCACATGAAATAAAGGTTATGTTAATATAAAACCTCGTGTGCTTTTTATATTGGAAAAAACATTTGCAACAGGTTATGGGCCCAGGTGCAAATTCCTGGAGCTAATTTAAAGAAAACGTGTAAGTCAAAATTATAGAAATGTCTTCGTCACTTTTTAATATCGAAAAACTGGATGACTCCAACTACGACTCTTGGAGCATACAAATAAAAAGTGTGCTAATTCACCAAGAATTATGGTCTGTAACATCGGGGAAAGCAGTAAAATCGGAGACTGACGAGAAAAATGCTGCCTTGTGGGAAGCAAAAGATGAAAAAGCCACAGCTACAATAATTCTCAGCATTACGCCAATGCAGATTAACCATATAAGACACTGCAAGACTGCAAATGAGGCATGGACAGCTCTTTGCTAAATTCATAGACCAAGGAAACGATCATGCTCGCTGGCGACAACAAAATGCAAGCTAAAGGAAAAGGTAGAGTCCGATTGAACACAGCCCAATTCGATGTAACACTCACAGATGTTTTATTTGTACCCGGTCTCCAATGCAACTTTATTTCGGTTGCAAAAGCAGTTAACAGCAGTTATGAGTAATTTTACGTGCAAAAAAGGTCAGTGATATATTTTTATTTGAGCCAAATAAAAACAAATTATTTTTTACAAGTAAAACTCCCGATGAGGCTTTGAAATGGCATAACCGCTACGGTCATTTAAACTTTACGAGCTTGAGAGAACTAGCATGCAAACAAATGGTGCAAGGGTTGAATGTCAATTTACCGAAAGACATCAATTGTACTGTGTGTATGACGAGCAAATGCAGACAGAGACCGTTCAGCCGCGCAGAGAGTCGTGCAGTTGACTTATTGGATGTTGTGCACACAGATGTATGTGGTCCTGTAAACAAAGTGTCAGTTGGCGGTGCGAGATACTTACTAACTTTTATTGATGACAAAACACGCTATGTATTCGTTTACTTCCTAAAAGGTAAACACGAAGTTTTCGATAAATTTAGAGAATTTAAGACTATGGTTGAGCGTCAAACTGCTAAGAAAATAAAAACTCTAAGGAGTGACAACGGCACAGAGTTCGTCAACAACGCGTTTGATAGCTATCTAAGGGAAAATGGAATTTTGCGACAGCTGACGGTTCCATATACGCCGCAACAAAACGAAGTAGCGGAAAGATTTAATCGCACATTAATTGAGATGGCTAGGTGCATGCTGGTCGGCGGAGGAATAGATGAGCCACTATGGGCTGAGGCAGTTCATACGGCTGCGTATTTGCGGAATAGATCACCAACAAAGGCTTTATGTGGTGTGACACCATACGAAATATGGCATGGGCGTAAACCAACAGTGGCGCATCTACGAACATTCGATTCATACGCAGTTGCTTTAGACAAACGACAACACGGTAAATTCAAACCTCGAGGCAAAGAGTACATCATGGTCGGTTACTCGGACACATCGAAAGCATACCGATTATACGACAGCAAGACGAAACAACTAATCATCAGCAGAGATGTTTATTTTAATGAATGTGCTGGGATGAAACAAAACGCAAAGTTAGACATATATCCGCTAACAGAGGTAGTCACTGCAAAAGAAAATAAAACTGAAAGCGAGAACGCAGCAATTAGAGTAGATCGAACGGAAGATAAAAGTGAATTTGAGTCAGCGGAAGAAGATCCACCAGAAGAAGAGTCAGCAACGGAAGAAGATCCATCAGAAGAAGGAGAGTCAGCAACGAGCCAAGAGCTAGCAAAAGTAGAGCCTAAAGCAAGAGAGAGAGGTCCAGGTAGACCAAAGATAATTCGCACAGGAGCGCCTGGTAGGCCGAAAAAGCAACACAACGTTTTAAGTTTGATATGTTCAGACAGTATTAAAGTGCCTGACACGGTAGATGAGGCGTTATCCAGCAAATATGCAGAAAAGTGGTGGGACGCAATGCAGGAAGAGTATAAGGCACTATTGAAGAACGACACCTGGGAAATGGCAGAACTTCCGAAAGGACAAAAGCCAGTGCGAAATAAATGGGTTTTTGCGGTGAAGAAAGACAAAGATGGTTACGTGGAGCGTTTCAAAGCGAGGCTAGTCGCTAAGGGATGTTCACAGATCTACGGCGTCAATTACACGGAAACGTTTTCACCGGTTGTGCGCTACAACACAATTAGAATGATCTTTGCTATTGCGGCAGAGTACGGTTTGTACCTCCACCAAATGGATGTGTCAGCCGTGTTTTTAAACAGCGAATTAAGCGATGAAATATACACGACTCAACCAGAGAGGTTCGTCGATAAGCACTATCCCAACCATTTTTTAAATTAAATAAGGCGCTGTATGGATTGAAGCAGTCCGGGCGACAATGGAATCTCAAATTGGACAATATCTTGAAAGGAATTGGTTTCCGCCAGTTCGAGAGTTTGTCCTGTGTGTACACTAAAAACCATGAGGAGCAAATCAGCATAATAGCAGTCTACGTTGATGACATGCTCATAGCCAGTTCAAATAAAAACGAAATGCAGATAACCAAAAAGGCGATAGCAGAACAAGTGCAGGTAGTCGACAAAGGGCCTGCGCAACATTTTTTGAGTATGGTGATCCAAAGAGACGGCGAGACAGGAGCTATACAAATTAGTCAGAAGGCGCATATAATAAAACTACTGGAACGGAAAATTGCAGACCAATTGCAATCCCTTTAGATCCAGGACATCAGGTCAACTGTGCCAACAACGAATGTAAGAAGGCCGATCAAAAACAGTACCAATCGTTAATTGGCTCGCTTATGTATTTGGCCATAAGTACTCAGCCAGATATATAACACTCAGTGTGCAAACTCTCACAGAGAAATAACAATCCACACAGCGAGCATTTAGCTGCTGCAAAGCGCATATTACGTTTCTTATATGCAACGAAAGACAAGCAGTTAAGGTACTACAAAACATGTAAACCGATTGAGTGCTATGTTGATGAAGACTGGGGAGGTGATGCGAGCGACCGTAAATCATATACGGGTTACACATTTTTCTTGGCAGGTTGCGTATTTTCATACGAGTCGAAAAAACAGTCAACTGTAGCTCTAAGTGGTACAGAAGCAGAGTACGGGCACTATCGTCTGCAGTAAAGGAGGCTGTATATTTGAAACAACTACTCGGTGAGATGCAGATAGAGTGCCCCGAAGCGGTTGTTGTAAATGGTGACAACTTAAGTGGTATGGGGCTAGTGAAGAATCCAGTACATCATTCGCGCAGTAAATATATTGACATTAGATATCACCACATTAGGAATGCGTACAAAAATGTTGAGATGGAGTTGAAGTATTGCAGCAGTGGCGATATGGTTGCAGACATACTCACTAAAAATCTACCTAAGGCTAGCCACGAAAAATTCACAATTATGATGGGTTTATATTGAATTTTTTTAAGGCATGGACATATTCGTTGAGAGGGCGTGTTGAAATGCAACCCTGCAGCAACTCATATATCCATGCTTATGGATAAGTATTCATATTCATCTATTATCTTTTTCTTATTACATTACTTTTTATATCCTATTTCTATTCTTTGTAAAACACTTGCTTTTGAACTTTGAAACTAACCACATGGAATAAAGGTTATGTTAATATAAAACCTCGTGTGCTTTTTATATTGGAAAAAACATTTGCAACAGCTCTTCCGTTTTTCTCAACACTAGTAAGAAAGCGAATGGGTAGACCTATAAAAAAAAAACAAAGGGAAAAATATTCTCATATAGTAAATGGGAATGGCATGGAAATGAGCGCCTCATCTGAAATATTTTTACAGAAATAAACCAAGATATTGATTCCGATTAATTGAAATGTAAGATGTAAGAAGAAAAAATTGCGCGATTTTTTTTTAATTATTTTCATTTTTTCTTTATTTTTGTAAAAAAATTTCGCCTCCGGCGCTACTTTCAATCTTACATTTCAATTAATCTGAATCAGTAACTACATATATCCTATAATATTTAATATTTTACGTGCAAAACATTATTGTGACTTACATGTCTATTCTTCCCAAAGTATATTATAAGCAATTGCTTATACCCACAAAATGGTACGACCGAGAATGTAGCGTCAATTAAATAATGACGATTATCAGCTTCAATATAGTTCTTTTTCATATCCGCAATTGTCACTGAAAACAAAATCGTATAGACGACTGACACGATGCTAAGCAAAATTTCAGCGACACATTCTAAACGTAATGCTGATTTCTAAAAGTAACTGATTTTTAATCAAAACACGATTTTAATTATTGAAAACCAAATATAACAAGAAATAATTGTTGGGCCTTATGGCCACTTCTAAGGCGATCATAAAGCCTAAAAAAATTAGGTGTTGCGATCGCTTCTACATTGGGCGTTATGACCGTTTTCGAGGCGGTCATAGCGCCTAAAATGATTTTGTGCGTTATGGCCATTCCTAGGGCGGTCATAACACCCAAAATTTTTTTTTGGGCGTTATGTCCGGGCACCTTAATTTTTATATTTTTTACATACTTTTTTGATTTTGTCAAGATGTGATTATTATTATAGTTTTCTCCATCACGTATAATTAATGTAAAATTTTGGAAAGTTAAGAAAAAATTGATTCTTGAAAAAAATAATAATAATCACATCTTGACAAAATCAAAAATGTATGTAAAAAATATAAAAATTAACATTCAGATTTATGAAAAATTCTAACATTAAATTGTTTTGTTCAATAAAAATAAAAGAGACTCCTGATGATGCCACCGAAGCGGGGCGAAACGTTGAGTAAATTATGAAAAAATTTGTTTAATTGCATCTAAAAACATGGACTAGTAAGCCTGATAAAACAAACAATATCTAATTATTATTATTTTAATTAAATTTCCTAAATAAATTAATTATTTCACTATTTTTGCATTTACATTAAAATTAATAAAATGTACTTTTTTCTAATCGATTTAATTTTTGCTCTCCAGTACCTACCATATTTTACCTTAAAGAACAGGATGTTTTTTATTTTTAATAAGTTACGCTAAAATTTGCTGACATATATATGAACAATTGAATATTAAATATGAGAAATTATGTAAATTAGAATTGCATTAAAAATCTAAGTAGCTATAACTTGTTTATGGATTTAATTGAACACTTCTTGGGCAAGATAATAATGGTTTTTTAAGGGCTTTAATTTGGTGAAAAATAAAAATGCCTTTAGGGGGGTAGGGTAACAGACTTCACTAGTGAAATATGACTTCGGAGATGAATAACATCTAAGAAGGAAATATTGCATTTGTCAAGACATATATGTCATTTATGAATATCGTACATCAAATACTAAAGTTATAATGAAAAAATCATTTTGGCTGTTTTTAGGGTGGTCCAAAAAATATTTTTTTTTTCGAGATACTCTCCACATAAGCGTTCAAATAGGGGGTGGACTTTTGAAACTTTTTTTTGTATGGGGACTGACCCGCTCTAATATTTTCATTACATATATAATTTATATATTTAAATATATCTAATAAGTGATATTGAGTATTAACATTTGCCCTAAAAAATTAAATTTTTACCAAAAAAAAAAAATGTGTCCTCCAGAATTTCGAACTTTGGAGGCGTGGAGTGGCTATAATAACAATAACATTAGAAAAATATTTTGGATTTATTTTAATTAAAGTGTTATCTTTCGATGAGTACAAATATTTGCATATGTTGAAACTTTTTTTTTTTTATTTTTGGCCGCACTCGCGACATGCACTCGCGAAGAAGAAGAATCGCGATGGTGCAAGAATAAGTTTTCAAAAGCTTCGACATCCAACCGGCCACCTTTTTCCTAACAATTTAAGTCAATTGGTCTTCTATATTGGAAATAAGATTTTTACATCGTTCTGGAATATTTTGCCCCAAACCTTTATTCACTAGTTTTTCTTCATTCCATAATACTATGGGAAGGGTGCTCCTAAAAATGCATTTTCAATCTTTCGTTGCATTACCGTTTGATGACTAGTCAGGGCTTAATGGTGATCATTAGAAGATACTCTTTCATCATTACGAACATATTTTAACACTATTTGAGAAATTTTAATGAGACATTATGTTCTGAGTTAATGAAAACTTTACCAATTCAGCTTTTATCTTCAAGTAATGGTGCGCCTTTTAAAGGATTAGGGCATATATATGCATTCAAATTGGTTTTAAGTTATACAATTTTGATTATGCTACCCATGTACAAACATTCTAAAATTATTTTCCACTTAGAGGTCAGTAATGGGCCCATAGTAAAGAGAAACTCTCCAATAATCGTTCCCCCCATGAGCATTTTATTTATAAATCATTTATTAACAAAAGTAATATACGTACATGAGATAAGAATCTTTTCACACAATGATTAAAAAAAAAAGAAGTATAGACTAAGTAAATAAAAAGTAATTAAATTATAATTAACTCTATTACATATGTTGCACTTAAAATTAAACCTACATAAAGTAATATGAAATATGGATATTTGGTATTTTCTTATTTTAACGACTGGAGTAAAATTCAAAGATGGAGAGCTTAAATTTGTTTCTGTTGACATAACAACGCATGTAATTAGGCAGTGCGTTCCACAGCTTAATGGTGTTAATGAAGTAAGACTTTGAGGAGTTCAAATACTTGAATTTTGAAAGAATCAAGCAATTCATGCGACTGAACCGGCTAAATTGTAACTTGTTGAAAATATATTTCGGAGTCTCAGACATAATAAGCTTGTGACTGAGAAGAAGATACATTTCCTGGCTTCAAGATAATCAACTAGATTGCAGCCAAGTAATTGATTTCTGTAGGTTGATAAGTGGGCAAATTTCCTAAGGCCAAAAACATAACGTGTGACATTGTTGAATGCAATTTCAAGGTTATGCAATTACTGGGAGTCCATTTTGCTGTAAACATGTTCCGTAAAATAGTACAACAAGCCTTTTCCTGGTTTCAATAGGTAAGAATTCAGCAGACATTCTTAAGCAAGTTAAGAAAATCTTTTTTACAACACTGTTTACATGATCAGTACAACTTAAAGACGTATTTACTTGGATACAAAGATTAACAACTTTACTAAAAAATTCTAAAGCAGTCCCACTGACATATAACGGTGGAAATATGACTCTACGTAGTGAACTTCTAGAGATTGGCAATACAAAAATTTGCTCGGGTTCAGGGATAAACCATTATTAATACTCCTTTTACTAAGAGCAACTCCGCTTTCATTTTAGTGCACAGGTCATTAACAAGCTCTAGGGGACTGGACAAATGAAGCTGAATATCATCAGCATAAGCATGAACAGAGGAATGTAGGCCCACGGAAAAAATATCATTTATTAAAATACTGAATAGCAGTGGACCTAGAGCTGATCCCTGTGGAATACCAGATTTCTTGGAAATGTATTGGAAAGAGACATTGCCGACTTTAACTCTTTGTACCCTATATTGTAAATAACTATACATAAATGTAACTGCATGGGTGTCGCATCCATATTGTGTTTTTAGTTTTCCGCACAGCAGTGAGTGACTAACATTGTCAAACGCTTTGGAAAACTTCAGTAAGCAAAGTAGGGTAGCATGATCCTTGTCATGTGATATCCTAATATCGTCCATATTTTTCATCATATCTGTAAAATAAGTATGTCCGGCTCTGAAACCAGATTGAAGTGGTGACAAAAAATTGTTTCTGGTAATTTCATTGGCTCGACTTTCTATAAGATAGCTTTGTCATAAAATCTTTGCAGCTTCAATTTGTTATCGCTATAGGATTAAAACTATTTAAGTTTTGCCTTGAAATTTTAATGTGGGTGGATAAATTCATGATAAGAATGAGAAAAGCTCATAGGGTGGATGATTTTTTTTTGACATTTCTCTTTACTATGGACTTTTTTCTAGCTTTTGACGCATCTGAAGGAAAAAAATGTTCCGAAATATTTGTTCACGAATGGTTTTATAATATTTGTGTCATTGAAAACCAAGTTGAACACTTATACAGTCTATACAGGGTGACAATCGTAAAGTGACCCACACATTTCAGCAGTTATTTTCAAAAGGACGTACTTCCATTAAGTACAATTAAGTGTTAACATTGCTGAATATATAAGCATTCATTTGAACCCCACCTCATTCAATATAACCTCCTTTAGCCTGCACACATGCCTTCAATCGATCCGGAAATCGTAGGACTGTTCGCCGCAGGACTTCCTGATCAATTTCAGTCCAGGCTTTCTCTAATGAATTTGTCAGCGTCTCCAGACTGTGGTGTTGAGATGCACAAGCCTTACTCTCTAAAATACTCCAAATAGAGTAGTCCATTGGATTCAAGTCTGGGGAGTATGGTGGCCTAACTTGAGATGTTATGAATCCACAAAAATTGTCTTTTATCCATGTTTTGCGTTAATTTTGCCATGTGGGAAGGTGCAGAATCTTGCTGGAAAGTCCAGTTTTCATTTCCAAATGTATCTTGGGCCCAGGGAAGAACATGTTCATTTAAAATGCTCCGATAAACAACCTGGTCAATTTTAACACCCTCTTCAACGAATATTAAAGGGGTTGTGGCATTAGCGGAAACTCCAGCCCATACCATAACGGAAGCTGGCTTTTGAACTCGGCCAACAGTCCTATTTTGTTGCGATGATGATGTTAGCCACATTCGGTCATTTTGCGCATTGAAATGTTGTTCAACCGTGAAAATTTTTTCATCTGTAAACAAGATATTTTCAACATTTTTTAACACGGAGGAGCGTAGCAACGCCTTGCATCTTTGCAGTCGCAAATCTTTCTTTTTTTGTGTCAGATCTTGAGCTTTTCGGAGCTTGTACGGCTTAAGATTAAGCTTTGATTTTGCAATGATTCGCACTGTTTCACGGTTTACTCCCACTTCCTTAGCGATTTTTCTCATTGAGCGCCTTGGATTTCGCTTGATTCGTTTACGAATTTTTTTTGTTAAACCAGTAGTGGCAACTGTGGAAAATTTTCTTCGGTCTCCATCTCCAAAACCCCCAGTTTCATTATATCGAATAATAGCTCGGTCTACCGTACGACTTGACAAATTTAAAGCCTTTGCAATTTGACGGCTACTATAATTTGCCAAATGAAATTTCATAACTTCACGACGAATATTTTCCTTGTCCATTTTTATGGAAATTTCAAAATGTAATAACAAAAATTCAAATGAAATTAAAAGCAAAGCCAATGATGAATGAATTTGCTTTTTAAAATAAAACAACAGTTTTTGAATGGAAAACCTTAGTAGTTAATATTTTCACCCTTCCAGATCACAAAACCCAACTTGGTCTACGCCCCGAAGCGACTCATGTCATCAATGTGCACATCAATCACTGTTTTTACAAAGCGGAGCAGAACACTCGGGCTACACTGCTCCGATTATTACTAACACTAGCTGGAATAGAGCAAAATCCAAGCCCTCAGGTCTGGCTTTGTACTGTGTGCCATAAACACATTCGTCGAAGTCATATCTCAGTGCTATGCATAGAGCATATGAGACGACAATAAGAGAGCCATCACTAATACAACCACATTTTCGCTCTACCTCGGTACAAAGGTGGCCGCCATCGATCTCAGCTGATACTCGATTCCATATGTTTTGCAAAATTACACCACACTTACAATGATGCCACTCTTTAAAATTTAAAAATCTCCTAATTAACTGAAAATCTCCTTATTTTAGTATAAGAAAAACGCAGCTATTAACATATATTTACAATAATCGGCCCGTAGTTATAGTCGTAAAAAAAATATCTTTTGGCGTTGTTGTTTATTCAAACATGTTTTAGTTAAAGCCAAACCTCGAATTAAAAGCACACAAAATTTCTTTGTCAATTATAATCGTTAAAACCAAGTTTCAACTAAAGTGGAGTTATATAGAGTGAAGAATAGAAAAATTTCAATTAACTATAAAAAAATTTATTAAAAAGGTCTTTCTGTGTAAAACAACTGAGTATCGCAAAAAAAAATGTTGAGGCATTTTTAATGTTTGAACATGGAGCACCAGAGAAATTCATTTGATTTTTGCAAAATATACATACATTATAAAAATATTTTCCGTGCATAACAATTAGATAAGTCAAGAGAAGGCAACTGGTCGGTGGCAGTAAAAGTCTGCTTCATCGAAAATAAAAAAAGCGAAAAGTGACTGCCGCTACTGAAAATATTGTGCAAATACAACATTTACTTTTTTTTATAATATTAAAAATGCCAAATATATTTTAATGCCAAACATTTCGTAACAATCAATTTGGTTTTTCAATAAAATGCCACTTAAAAGCTACTTTAAAATTTTTAAAACCACTTCACATATTTTTAAATTTAAAACGCGTTTTAAGAGTTAAGTCATATTTTATGTCGACTATAGCAGACTTAAAATAGTGTTTATTTTAAAATATCGTTAAAAAAATGCTTTTAATTTGTTTACAAGTTTTCTTCAAAATTTTGTTTTTCAGTTCTTAATAAGAACTAAGAAACTTGAAGAAAATAGTTGTTTTATATAACTTGTTATAAAATTGTAAAAGAAAGAAATACAAAATACAACCATGGTACTTGGGTGGCAACATTTTTAATATTCACCATTGCTCATTTGACAGCGAAAAATATCATTTGTGTGTGATTTATCAATAATAGTTAAATAATTGATTAAATAATGCCACATGGGCAAAAAAATTGCATATGAGGGAGGAAAAAGTATCGAGTACTTAGTGTAAGGAGTAGTGTCCGACCGATTATTCGGCTTCGGTTCTTCTGCTATTCGGCCTAAAATTGCACCTTCGGCATCGGCTTCGGCAAAAAATGGCCCAAGTTTTGGCCGAAGATTGTAATATACTTTTTTATAATAATTTTTAATATAGATTGGCAGTAAGAATTTGTAGTGAAATCCAAATTCGTCGTTGCCGACAGCTGGCAATTAAAAAACTAAACGGCATCTAACGCCGTTAGAAATCATCTCATAATACTACAGCGAGATGACGTGATTCGCTGTCCAATGGCATGATCGACCATCACCAACCGTTAACTACAATAAAAACCCAACGTCGTCGGACTCATATACAATGGTGTGACATTTATCACAAAAAAATTTAGTTCATTCTAGATCGTCGAACTAAACATACTTTTTTTCACATTTTCACATTAAATATATTTTCTAACCAAAACGTTAAGTCTTTTATTTAAACTTTAAAGTGGACACTTGCCCAATTTTCAGCAAGTAATCCTACATTGGTGACCCCGAAAAGAACATTTCACCGGCAGTAAGATAAAAAAAAAAACTCCCTGCAACAGTGAATATAGACCACAAAATTTTTTTAAAAACAGTCGATTAACACACGAATTCAAGAAAATACAGTGAATTTTGACAAAACTTTTCATCTAACAATCTTTTTGCCGCCATGTTTGATTGAGCTGCGCGTGAAAACTCTGTACATAGCATCAGGCCACGTTGCCGCTAAATCGTTTATTTTCGTTATTATATTATATTCAAGCGACACAGTCGGCACCCAAACATTTTACTAAAAAAAATTTAATAAGACTTTGAAAAATAAGTACAGTCATTTATGTAGAACGGGATTTTCTTAGATATACGACTTTGTGTGGCGATTTGTACAACAAAATATAAAAATTTATTTTGTTTGCAACCTAAAAAATCTTATTTAACTCGATAAAACATCACATTTTATTCAATGAATCCGAACGATTTGACCATAAATCACGGCAAGCCTTTAGATGAATACGTTGGACAGCTCGGCCCCCACGTGCAATAAAACATTGCGCCACTAAATCCGGCTGTTCGACAACAACCACAAATCATTCAACAAAGAGTACATGAAGCACCGGTCAGCCAACAAGACGCACAACAACAAATAAACGCAATGGATAATTCCAAGGTCAAATTACCCGATTTTGTTGAAGAATTCACCGATCTGTGTTTTTGGCAAGTTGACGCAGCTTTCGATGCAGCCCGCATCACAAACGATAAAAAAAAGTATAACACAATCATCGGTCAGTTGCCAACTCGCGTCATGTACAAACTGGCAGACTTGCGGACAAGTCCACCGGCTAATGGCCAAATGTATGACACATTAAAACAACGTATTATATGCGGATAGCACACAAGCGAAAATTACCAAATTACTTGGTGATATGGCGCTACCGATGACCTATTAAAAGAACTCTGGACAAGAAATCTACCTGAGCAGGTTCGAGCAATTGTATCATCCAATGATTTAACATTAACGCAGGCAGCTTCCATGGCTGACCGTGTATTCGAAGCATTGAAACCATCTAGATCAATCAGCTCTTTCTCTTCAGCACCATCAGTTGCAAACGACAAAACAATGAATGCTATTGTAACTATGCAACAACAAATTAGCCAAATAATGCGCTACATGCAAGACCATCAGCAACCAATGCGCTCCAGATCACAATCACGATCCCATACACGCAGCAACACGCCATCGCGTTCAGGTGAAGGTGCTGGCACGCTACCAGAGCAGCAAAAACGACCTTTCAAACATTGTTGGTGGCACTTTAAATTCGGTGCAGAAGCACGCAAATGCAAACCGCCGTGCAGCTTCAACCAAACACATCACTCAAATCCCAATTCGGGAAACTAATAAACCGAGCCATTGGAGAGAATTCGCTCGGTCTAAATAAATCTCTTCGGTTATTCATCAAAGACCAACGTACAAATATACTTTTTCTAATTGACACAGGTGCCGATGCATCTGTTTTACCGCCAACAATAGCTGATTTACAAACAGCAAAATCACATGCATCATTTTTATGCCGCTAACGGCACACCCATAATAACATACGGCAAGAAAACATTAACAATGAATTTAGGACTGAGGCATGAGTTCAATTGGACTTTCACAATTGCGAATGTTCGGGCACCAATAATCGGAGCTGATTTCTTAGTTCATTACAAACTAATCGTTGATCTTGCAAATAAATCCCTCGTCGATAAAACAACTAAACTCCAATCAATCGGTATAGTTCAAACAACAGAAATTTCAAGTATAAAATTAACCAGTAATAATTATTATTAGGTACAAAAATATTAAGTATTCAGAACAGCGTACACGGTATTCATCCAAAAAAAGTACTAATTTGTAAATTGAGAAATTTTGACAGTTGATTGAATAATGATGAGAGCTCACACGTATATGGCAAAAAGCTCGACCCCGACACTTGCTCTCTTAGTGTCGGCTCATATGCTCTATGTTGCTATGCACCAGCTGCAATGCCTGGTGTCATCTGCGATTATGCTCCGGACTAAATTCGCATCGAGACTGGCATAAAAATTACAATGCGAGCTGTTGACGAAAAACACCACCGCAATAACAGACCCCTCACTAACCGAATACAGCTACAGCACCGACAATAACCGCAATACCAACGGCACCACCAACGCCGGTGGCCACAACACCACCCACAAGGCCATCGATAACACCGTCTCTGAATTCCTTAAAAATCCTGCAATTCAATTGTAACGGGCTTTGGGGGAAGCTAAACGAAATTACCGACTACATGGACCGCAACGACATCCCCATAGCGGCAATCCAGGAAACCAAGATGACTGCACGCTCAAAACTAGCACACATGGGAGACTACAACATACTAAGAAAGGACCGCACAGGGAGGCGGTATTGCGTTTATTCTAAATAACAGAGTCAAATACCGGCAATTGGCCCTACCAAATAATGCAAATGACAACTACATTGAACACTAAGGCATAGCAGTAAGGTCAGGTACAATCGAAATTGAGATAGTAAACATATACATTCCCTCGAACAGCAGCTGCGCTAGCGGATACCTGCCTCAAATTGAAAACCTTCTCACAGGAGGCATTCGTTTTGTCATTGGAGACTTCAACGCCCACAACGAAATGCGGAGCTCAGCCATAAGCAATGATCAACGGGGCCTCGACATCGCCGAACAAATCGACAGCTCCAGTTTCGACATCCTAAACACCGACTCACAGACAAGGGTCACGGCCAACTGTTCAAGTTCACCGGATATAAGCGTCCCCGGATCATCCCTCCTAATTAACTCCGATCATCTGCCCATCACAATCAGCGTGGATAGTTCAAATGATTTAATCGAGGTAGAAAACAAAACATTTACGAACTATAACAAAGCGAATTGGGAAGGCTTCAAAACATTCACAAACCTCCGCCTCTCCGCAATGATACCACCCAAGAAAGTAAGAACTGGAGAAAAAATCTTCCGTGACAGAATTACCAAAGCTGCTACCAGATATATACGGGCTGGTAGAATTCCACGCATTCGGTCGAACTTCCCAAGAAGGCTGCCAAGCTCGCAGATGAATGAGATCTTACCCGTACGGCCAACCCAGGAGACCATCGGAGCTCAACGCCAAGATCAAGCAGCTGGTAGAAGTGCACCGAAGGAAAAAATGGACAGAACACCTCGAAAGCTGTGACTTTTGTCAACTATAAAATCACTTTCGAACCCAGGCAGGCGTAAAGATCTGACGGCAATCACATTCGAATTAATTCCTCTCGAAGAGGCTAAAAAGAGTGCGTGCATGATCTGCCGACAGTTCGTTGAACATCCAATAGCGAACGACAAGTCCAAACGAGCAGTAATCAGAAAAATACCTGCCTTGGGCATCGGAAGTGAATGCGCCGCTTTCACCTTCACAAGCGAAGAAGCTTCCAAAGCCATCAGCAATACCAAAGCATCAAAGGCTTTAGGTCCGGATGGCATATCCATGGTCATGCTAAAGCAACTGGATAACCCAAGCTTGGAGTATCTCACCTGCGTACTAAATCTCTCGATGCGACCATCAATCATCCCAGACGTATGGAAAGTTGGTCGAATAATTCCACTTCCAAAACCAGGCAAACCACCTAACCAGGGAAAGTCCTACCGGCCGATTTCATTACCGTCACCAGTAGTGAAAACACTAGAAGCTCTAATGCTGCCCACATTAACAGAAACTCTGGACCTTGCACAACATCAACATGGGGAGTCCTATCCCCCTTACTATTCAACTACTACATAGCCAAAATGCCTGCACCACCAAGTAATATCACGCTCGTATCATACGCCGACGATTGCACCATACTGTCGACAGGGAAAGACGTAGCCGAACTTACCAGTCACTTAAACACCTACCTGGTTGAAGTGGCAGACTTCTTCAAAAGTCGAAACCTACAACTATCAGCAGAGAAATCAACAGCAACTCTGTTCAAGCCATGGATAAGAGAAGTCAGGACCATGCTAGACACCAAAGTGGATGGCCACTCAATACCCACCGTCAGATATCCGAAGATATTGGGAGTAACATTCGACTGCCTACACACCTTTTCGGCACACGCCTCAAATACCCGCAACAACCTAAGCAGGCGCAACAATGTACTGAAGGCACTAGCAGGGAGCACATGGGGAAAAAACACCGAAACTTTACTGAGAACATACAAGGCCATCGAAAGATCGGTTTTCAATTATGCAGCGCCCATATGGACTCCAATCATCAGCCAAAACCCAATGGCGAGGGCTGCCAGAGTGTCAAAATGCCGCCCTACGTACCACCACAGGCTGCCACTTAATGACACACGAGGACCATCTACACGAGGAAACTAGAATGCTGAAGGTTAAGGACCATAACCACCTACTAGCCAAGCAATTCTGGCTGGCCTGCCATACAGACCAACACCCGAACATAACACTTACAGACCTCACCCCACCTCCATGTGACATCCGGAAAGACTTTACGCTGTACAATAACATAACAACCTGTTCGACCAGACGTCATACACTTGCCGTCAAGCAGCTGCACGCTGAAGCGGTGACTGCAGCAACAGACGCCTACAAACCATCCATAGTTCTTAATGGCAGACCACCACCTATAGCTGATGCGGAAAAGACTCTACCTAGGAAAACTAGGCGTACTCTTGCACAGCTCAGGTCAGGCTACAGGAAGGCCCTCAACTGGTACATGGCAAGAATTGACGAGGCAGTAACGGACGAATGCGCAGACTGTGGCCAATCACCTCATGACACTATCCACCTATTCAATTGCCTCATACACCCAACCAGTCTGACTCCGGCACAACTCTGGACGCACCCATTGGAAGTAGCTCACTTCCTGGGACTAGACCTAATTCAATACAGCGACGACATATAAACAGAAACGATGAACACACAAAATGACAAAATTTTAGTTGCTACAACAACAACAAAACTCAATTAAAATTTTTAAAAAAGAACTGGAATTTATTCGCAATGATAAAAAAGAGATTTTATGTGATCATCACTTAGCCTTGACTCGTCATCAAATTCAAATCACGCTCCCCAAACTAACGAGGAATAGCTATCTATTGTTGACAGGATATTTGGTGTTAAAGTTTTTTTTTTTTATTTTGACAACCTATTTTCTTCACCTACTGTATATGTGTCAAGCTGTAGCCTATAAAATGTGTCAACATCTCGAAATTACCACACAACTCTGATATCTTTGAATATATTAGAATTAAAGTAATAAAATTTGATATCAATCAATTCTCAAAAAATGGGCCTGGCTATGGTGGGAGAAGGGGACTGAGAGTGAGCTTAAGATGCAAATGAGTAAAATTTTCTGAAATGTAACTCCAAAATTCAAACGCATAATTTGATATGTTACTATCATTGTTCCTGTAGAATTAGTGACTAAAACACATATTTAAAAACAAATTTGTAAAATATTAATTTTCTCGATTGTTATAAAGTTTTTCATTAAAGTTTTTTTCATTTTGAATTTGTTAATGAATGGTTTAATAATTATTAACCATTCTTGTGGTTAATAATTATTCTCAAATTAATCGTGAAATATTACTTTACAAAATATTAAAAGTTATTAACATAAAACTTTTTAAATATTAGTTAAAAATTAAAAAAATTAATCGCAGAAAAAATATTTTAAGATCATTATAACCGTTACTTATTATTGGGGCACGGTATTAAGTCAAAAGTTATGAACGTTTTTGTTGTGTAATGCAGGCACAAACGCGTCAAGCGCAGCGTTGCTACACAGATTACACAGTGCAACAAAATTTAAACTTTTGGCTTATGCGCGGGAATTTCCAACGGTTTTATAGTAGTTAGGGGTCACTGGATCATGTAGGTTTTGCGTGATCAGTTTTTTTCCTTCACATCTAGTTCTCCCACAATATGGATCTGAAGTCAGAAAATGGGGTCTTCAGAGTCTCTTAAGAGTTTTTTTTTTTTATTTTAACATATACGAATTTGATGTATGAAGCAAAATTGTTAAGCACAAATAGATAATCAGTTTTTGCGTATACATTTTTTCTCCATCTCCTACCCTTCTTTTTGAAAATGCGGTTTTAAGCCCCGTTTATCGATATATGGCCGATAAAAAAAGCCGTTGAGAAAACTATTATACTGCATTTGAAGAAAAAAACGTACCTTGCTAAAAATTATGAAGGGTCCTACAATATTGGAATGACCTACGAGGTACACATTTCCCATAATAATACAAAAATTGAATTTTTTGCATTAGAACCAAGCCACTCACACTACGTAAGTAAATAATGAAATCGTTTGTTTTTGTAATTACATTAAATTACATTAGGAAATAACGAAATTAAAAAAAACTTACTCAACTGATTTAGAAAAAAAAAACTTTTTTGGCTCCACATGGAATTAACCTCTTCAGTGCCGAGTGTGAACCACGCTAAAATTAATATATTTTTTTTCGTACACATACAATCAGCGAAACAAAAAAAAGCCGCATGCAAATTTTTTGGGTTTTTGGATGTTTTAAATCAAAAAGCTCGTTAAAAACTTGAAATATTATGTCTTTTTAGCTTAAGTGTTTTTCTTTACAATAAATGAGTAAAAAACACAACAATTATTATCAAAAAGTGAAGAAAAAAAGAAAAAACACCATATATAACTATTTACTTCACAGCTTTTGCATCATTTACGAAAAAATTTAAAAATCGTAAATATTTTAAAGATATATTTTGTTTTGCTGTTTATTTTATTAACAGTGATCGTTTATTCAGATAATGTTTCAGCTGAATTGTTTTTGCTACCAAAACATTTTCAACATTAATTCTTCAATATTTAGTGGAACCTCCTTTAGCCTTAATGACACTTTGAACCCGTTTTGGCATGGAGTTGTACAAAATATTCAAATAATCATCTGTAACTTCTTCATGCTATATTTTTTCAATAGTGTCCTGCAATCCAATCATTGGTTTGGACTTCTTTTGCGTATTTTAGCTGTCATAAGGGCCCAAACATTTTCAATCGGATTGAGGTCCAGACTATTTCCAGGCCAACCCAATGAAATTATGCCGAGTTTTCCTTTAGTTTTGCTATCTAAAAATTAAAAACAGACCAATAAGCTCTAAAAAGTGGTGGGAGTGATAAATAGTCATGGTGTTACTTACAGAGTGTGCCCGATGGCAAGGTGCCGAGTCATCCTGAAACGCTGGCTTTGAAACAAATTCTGTTAAGGATTCCAAGCTGGGAATTACTCCGTTCAGTATATTTTCTGCATAAACAGTGCCCTGTATTACTACTATAGCCGTTTTTCTTTAATTTTTTTGGTCAAAAGTGGTTTCTTTGCAGCTTTCCTAGCCGACATACCCATTTCCTTTAATCGATTTATCTTTGGAAATCAATGGTTGCAGCTCTGTTTTTATATCTGCAGCATTCTTAAATCGGTCATGCAGACTAGTTCTCAAAATAGCCCGGCCTACTCACAGATGCGTACACCTTTTTCTACCGGATCCCTCTTTCCTCTCCAGTTGACCATACTCACGATACTTTTTTAAAAAACGGCGCACTGAGCTTTCATTGAAGTGGAGTTGAGCAGCTTTTTTTCGAATTGATATATTTCGATCAGCTAATGATATGATTTGTTTAGCCATAGTTTTGGCTAATACCATTTATAGAAAATTTGTTCAAAATAGCTTGTGCGGCTTACTTTGGCTGTTAGCGCTGTAAAAAGTTACTGTTTTTTACTGAATTAAGGCCACCTTCTGGTCTAGATTTTTCAAAAAAACGATTTTTTGCTTATATTTCAAAAGTATAGGCTTTTAAAAGTATGCTGTAAAATCAATATCAATATTTCCAGTATTTCGACTTCTACAACCTATTTTTATCAGGTGAGCACAGAAGCAGGTAAAAGGGCCGACCGAAGTTTAAACTCATTTATCTCGAAACTATATTTTTCTGCAATGCGTGAGACAAAAAAAAACTACTCGACCGATTCGTTTCAAATTTTGCTATATTATTCAGTAAACCAGTGCTTATCGCAGGAACTACTTTCTACGTTGAATACTTCTTACTTTTTACATACAAATGACAATGGGCCGTTCAGGCCTAAGTGTGTCTCTCGACAGCCACTCCAACCTAGCCTAACCTACATACAAAAAGTAATGAAACGCGCCATTTTTTCAATTTTTTTTTTCATTTTAGTTCTTGCGATAACTACACTCATACTAATTGTAATTTTTTTTTTTTGCTTTAGATCAGAAACATGACACACCAACAAGATCCGCTTTTTGAAGAGGGCAACTGTAACACCAATTCTAATTTACTTAAAATTATAATTTTTTTTAAATTTTTGTATATTATTAAAGTAATAAAATATATCTTCAAAGTTTAAATACTATTGCTCATTATTTCATTAAAAAAAAATCCGAAAAACCCGTCAAATTCAAGGGCGCTAGACATGAAGGTCCCCTTAAGTTTATAAATGAATATATTACAAATGAAAGGATATGATAAAATGTAGCAACAAAAAAATATTAAGATGGTAATTACACCCGTTTTAATAAGGGCTGTCTAGAGACACGCTTGGAAACTAGAGGTTTAATGAAGGAGCTGAATCACCCAAATAATTTTAAGAATAGTCGATATTAGTACGAACGATTTTTGAGGGGAATCCTACTGTAAGCCAAAGAGTTTCAGAATGCTTGACAGTTGCTCGTATTTCTGCCACAGAATTCTCCAAAGACAGTATAATAGTTTTCTCAACGTTGTTTTTTATCGGCCATTTATCGTAAAAGGGGGTATATACAAAAAGCACTTTTTGAGAGGAAGGGAGGGAGATGGAGGAAAAATGTGTATTCAAAAATTGTTTATCTCTTTGCGTTTAACAAACTTTGCTTCAGACATCAAATTCTTATCTGTTAAGATATATTCGATCACTCCTAGTATTTACATATAGCAAAATTTTTAATATGTGTATGCACCTTTTAAGAAGTTGATACGCTAGAAGCTACCTAATATTCTTACATTTTTTTATTGTTACGTTTTTTCAGTTTTTTGAGTAAAAACAATATATATATTTTTTTTAAACTGTTTTATTTTTTACAAGAAAAGGCTTAAGAAGAAACAAGAATCACTCAAATCTTCCTTCATTAAATTTCGAACGGAATTGTTTTCGCATTAGCACGGAATTACAAAATTGACAAAATTTTAGCACGGAATTAGTTGCAATTAAAGGTTTTGGAAAATTGAAAATAAATGATTCAAATTGTAAAAATACTTAAAAGTCAAGTAATACATGAAACCCAAAATTTTTATCTTGGTACCTTTGGGATCATAACAATTTCTTTTTAAAGATCAAAATGTCTTAGTGGCACGGAATTGGCTGCATTTACCTTAACTCGAGAAATTGCTAATTTCTTATCACTGAGTTCTCTTATTTCTGCAAAATTGGGTACTAATAGTTTTACTGAATTTAAACTCTTTCTTACAACAAATATAGAAACAGACTTTACCAGTTTAAAAACAGACTTTACCAGACATTTAATTTCCACTACCTTTATTTAGTTTTGATAATAATTATTTTTTTATGTGTAAATATACACCAACCTCATTTACTACGAACGAGGAGAACAAGGCGTATTAGTAAAGGAGATGAAATGGTGAAGGAGTCGGAAGGAGGATTCGTGACAGAGCACAACATACAATTTTATTAAAGACTCCCTATGGTAGTAGTAATGTAACAGTAGATAGTAGGACCGAGTTATCATACTCAGTCTAACCCCCAGTATGATCCCAATGAAAAATTTTAACAAATGAAAGTTGGTATCGATCGTAAGCTTAGCATCATTTTAGATATTGATGATGCATAGTTCTGTACCCTCCCAACCATGATCTTATGACACGCAAAGAAAATTATGAGATCCCACTGTAATTTGTTAAGCCCTATTCCTAATCTTCACATAACGTCAAGGAAAAGCAATATTTATTCGACATAATTATTAATTTTATTAATTCACCCCATTAGAAAAATTAAATAATGAATTGAAATTTAATGATAACATTACGATCTAGATACTTGAAAATTCATTTAATTTACTTACATTAAATGTAAAGTTGTATTAGTTCAGTTAAGTGGTAGACTCAAAAATAGTAGTATTTATAAAAAAATTAAACGTCTAATCAATTATTTTCCCTATTAGGAATATAATTACAAAGAAACGAAAACAATTACATTTTTTTTTTTGCATCTCAAGAAATCTCATAAAATAAAATTCTATACTCCGAAAGAGAATAAAAAAACAGAATAGTCTTACGTCGAAATAGATGTTGTTTCTTGAATGTAACTCTGTTATTATATTATTTAATTTTACTCAATTAATAATGTTCGGATAGCAAAAATCAATAAAATGTTTCTATGATTAAACTTACTTTTAAGAATCACGCCTGCAAACGCATTAAATTCGATGAAGGCCTTCTCGATGATAATGTGCCCGTGTTTATGTTGTTTCCTTTTTTGCTATTAATAGAATTATAAAATTATGATTTTTGCGTTCCTATATACACCAGAAATTATTATCTTTAAAAAAAATACATTTCGATTATTAAACTTAATTATTTTAATGTTTTAAGATACTACGAGTATTGTCTAAATGTTAACTTTCCACAATTTGCATCTCTATGTTGTTTACAATTACACGTTCTATGATATTCTACATGAAACTTCAGTTTTTTTTTAAGATTTAGTTACATATTTTAAAAAAATCACGTGAATAAATTCATCTAGCAATTTCAATATTATTAATTTTTTTAGTTTTCTGTTGATTTTCTGGGATTTTCTTTATATCGACCCGAAACCTATAATTTTGTTTTTTTTTTTTGGTGGATTCAATTCTCTACCTGAGAATAGAACCCGTTGAACTGGTACTTGAGTCACGTATTTAAGAACTAAATCACCGAAATGATCCATTTTATTAGAACAATCCATTTGGACATTTTTTAAGAATTTAACCCCATCTGAGAATCGAACCTGAGGCAGATGTAACTCCAGTCAAGCACTCATCCACGAAGTAACCATTGTCGAACGTCGTCGAGCTGTTTCTGGACTAGATTAGCAGCTTCTGTAGGAGATTAATTTGACGCTAAAATGGCAGTATTGTCTGGATAAGTAGCTATAGTAACATCATCAGTTTCAGGCAAGTCGCAGGTAAAAATCGAGTAAAAATCTGGACCCACAAAACTGCCTTGTGGTACTACGGCTTTCACTTGACATTTGGCTGATGTTTCATCATTTACTTTGACATAGAATGATAACAGCCCTTGATGCCAAACTTTTTCGAACGCTTCTTGAATGTCCAAAAATATGGCAGAGCAATATTTTTTGCGTTCCAGAAAGTCAGTGACAATATTGATGATATTATGCATTATAGTTATATTATAAATTATAGTTTATTGGAGCTGCATGTCCACGTGTAAGCTTTCGTCACAGTACATTAGGCAACGCATGCGGCTCCAAGTTTTTGTTTTTAAGAAACATCTGTCTTGTACATCTGCATCAAATTGGCAGTCGCAACTACGTCAATTCTCGCCTCGAAAATATCGAAAGTGACTATCAAGGTGGATGTAGTCGCTTTTTCTACGACTGGGTACTTTTTTTGGAAAATCCTTTGCCGCCAAGTTCTATTAGATTAAAATGACCTTATGATTTTACTTGTGCAAAAATCGCTAAAATATTAACTAATATATTAAAAGTTACCTGATAAACAAAAAGTATGATGAATTCCAAGAATTTGTATAGATAGATTTCAGAAAAACCTCTGATGGATTTGTATTAATTAGATATCAATCTAAATAAAGTGGCTCACAGAAAAAGGAAGTAACTACATAAGATTCAATACCCTCTTGCTTCAATCGCAATGAAGATTCAGCGTTGATTACTGAGCGTGTTCACACAAGCTCTTCACAACTGAGTGATCGTTCCGCCACTTAGTTCGCGCATTTTGTGAACTTGTCGGCAACATTAAAACTTGAAAACAAGTTGATAAATGAAAATATAATAGTATTTTTAATATGCAAATCAAAGTTCTCAGAAAACGACTGACGACTAGTTTACTACCCAATTGACAAATAAAATACTCGTATGTATGCTTTAGTTAGTACCAAAGTTTGAAACTATAATTTTTAAATCATATTCAATAAATAGAATTTCGGCATCGTCCATTACAAGGATTTATTTCTGAATCGCACATTCACCGGAAGTGGAAATGGTTTTTGTTTTGACGGGTACAGAAAATACTATATATGCTTTGCTCTAACTTTGAAAAATATTCTCCAATCTTTTCGAAATTGATCCTTGATTAAGTTTGGAATACTAAATACAAATTGCAATAATATTATTAAAATCGATTAAAAACTGTTGATGTTTTGTCAACTATGGAATTTTAGAAAAAAATTTAAGTTTTGTGTCCTTTCGTCAGAGGTTTTATCAGTGAATTCATAACAATATGTCTGGCTTCTATAATGTCTCTCTCACTCTTAGAAAAGAACCACACGTCTGTTCAATTCAATGTCTCAAGTTTATTCATTGGTTCCCTTATCAATATAATACCTATATACAGTTATACTTATATAGAATAATACATTGAGTATACATATAAATATATGTATATGTTTATCCAAATACACTACAGCTTCCATTTTTTTAATTTCCATTTACATATTTTTTTTGCATGAACAAGCTAAAGTACACATATGTGCACTTACTGTTTCAAAGCGAATAGCACATTAATTCAAAACTTAAATCCATAGATTTCTTTACACCCTAATTAAACAATATTTGCACTTTATGTTTTTATAAAATTTTATAGTATTTCTTTTACAAACAATAACTTTTTAATTCACCGACAAAAAGATCTTTTTTTCGTGATATTGCTTTATTTTCGAAGTAAAATAAATGCGCAAAGTAATGGTAAACCATATTTTTTTTATAATTAGAGAATATGGAATGTGTGCTCTCAATTCCACTAAATTTTAAGAGGATAAACCAAATACTAATATTAAAAATGATAAAAACTTGAGTCCACATATGTGTACTTTTTCAGCGAAGAGGTTAAACAACGAGTATGTAGTACAAGTATCTGATTTTCTAAAGTAATGGTACAGATATTAAACAAAAAAAAAAACGCAGAGACTCAAAAACGTTACCGCCTTGTTTAATCGTTATATTTACTTTTTATTATCCATAGTTGTTAATTTAAGTTTTTTCAATGTTACCTCAATGTTTTTTTGGTCTGTCAAGTCGAGTCGTGGCTATCGGAACGCTACAACTGCTCTGCTCATAATTTCTTTGCGCTTAACAATTTACCTTAAAATAAACAAATTTCTTAATAGACCCTGAAGACCCCATTTTTCCGACTTCAGGTCCATATTGTGGGAGAACTAGATTTAATGAAGAAAAACTGATAACGCAAAACGTACATGATCAATGACCCCTAATTACTATAAAACCGTTGGAAAATCTCGCACATAAAACAAAAGTTGAAATTTTGTTGCACTTTATCAGTATAGCAACGCTGCGCGTTTGTGTCTACATTACACAACAAAAACGTTCATAACTTTTGACTTAATAAAGTGCAACAAAATTTTTGACGATAAGTAACCGTTATAATATTTTTCTGCGAGACGCAGAACATTGTTAAAAATTCAATTGTTTATAAAAATCTAATTTTTTACTAATATTTAAAAAGTTTTATGTTAATAAATTTTAATATTTTGTAAAGCAATCTTTCCCGTCTTGGTCTGGTGGTTGATTCTCATAAACTTATTATATTCACTATCGATGTGAAATGAATGAGAATTATAAGTGTACAAGTACACACCTTGGTTGGTAATGGCAAAGCCACCGAGCTGATAAAAAATTGCCACACAGCCATTCGGAATCGAAGTTATACTGTAGGTCCAACCATCACCACTGTGATCTAGTGGCAGAGTGCCGGAGTGTCTCTGGAGACCCGAGTTCGTTGCTCGGCTTGGGTATATTTCTTATTTATCTTTCTTTCTCTCTTCCTATCTTTCTTTCATAACTTGTGGCTTTGGTACAATAGATCTTATAGGTCGCAGTGCTTGACTTTCGAGTCGTCTTTCTTTCAAATAATAATAAAGCAATCTTTCACTACATATTACTTTGAGATAAGAATGTTTAATTTTTATTAAGCCATTCATGAACAAATTCAAAATGAAAAAAACATTTATGTGAAACTTCAATTGTTTATAACAAACAAGAAAATTAATAATTTTTTTTTAATTAAAGAGTGAGATCGAAAAAATCTTAACACACGTTTTACCCAATAATTTTTTTTGGGTGTAAAATTTAAAAATATCTTTGAACTAGTTATCTTTAAAAAATATGTCAGTTGTTATTTTTAATGACAAACATGTTGATTTATTGTGAGTTTGATCAAAATAAGTGAAGAAAAAGAAGTACGTCTTAAAATTATTTAAAATTAAAAAAAAAATCCAAATGGGTCCTACAAAAAATTGGCCAAAAAACTGAATGTCTGCTGTCAAACTGTTTCCAATGTTATTAAACAGGTTCAGGAGAATTTGACCATCGATAGGAAACCTGGTTCGGGAAGAAAACAAGCACCACATGATATTGGGAAAGCCAAGAAAATAGAAAGCATATTGAAAAAATTTCCAAACACATCTGGTAGAAAAGCTGCCCGGTTAGCCCAGTGCTCTGACTATTTGGTGCGAAAAGTTAAAGCCAATGCAGGTTTGAAAACATACAAAGTCCAAAAAGTTACAGACAGGAATGCTGCGGAAATTAAAATCGAATTTCAAACAAAAATATTCATGTTGTATAATGGACGACGAAACGTATGTACTGGCAGATTTTACGCAGCTTCCGGGTCAAAATTTTTGTGTTGCTGATGCTCGAGGAAATGTCGAAGAACAATTTAGAATCCAAAAGCAGACAAAATTTCCTAAAAAATTCCTGGTATGGCAAGCTATATGCAGCTGCGGCAAAAGAAGCAAGTCATTTGTTACAGTGGGCTCTACAAATATCGAAATATACATCAAAGAATGTTTGAAAAAAAGACTTCTTCCTTTCATAAGAGAGCACAATGTGTCCACATATTTTTGGCCGGATTTGGCATCATGTCACTACGGTAAGAAAGCTCTGGAATGGTACCAAAGTAATAACATAGGTTTTGTACCAAGAGAGGCCAATCCTCCAAATTGTCCGGAGCTAAGACCAGTGGAGAGAAAAGAAACTTAAAGAGTACAAAAAACGTGTCCCAAAATATCGAAGATTTTAAAAGGAGATGGACAAACTGTTCTAAAAAGGTGTCTGAAACAACTATCAAATCTCTAATGGAAGGCTTACCAAAAAAGGTCCACGAGTTTATAAATAGTGGTTAGAACTATAAGTCATATTTTTCTGTAATTTGTAAAATATTATTAATTAAATAAAAAAAATCAAAGCTCTAGGATCAACCGTTTAAAAATTATTGAATTTTATATATGTTAAGATTTTTCGATCTCACTTCGTATGTTTTTAGTCACTAGGACTACAGGAACAATCATAGTAACATTTCAAATTATGCGTGTGAATTTTAGGGTTGCATTTCAGAAAATTCTATACATATTATAACAAAGGTATTGTACTTTGTAATATTACTTTTATCTGCTTTTTCTGACCACGCCTGTTACCATATGAACAATAAAATATCTCCAAACATATTTGAGGAGAAGACTTAATTAAGCTTTAAAAAAAATTTATAAATCAAAATGCTTTTTATTTTTACAATGTAATTTGAAGTAGAATAAATACTTATCATTTAACAAAAACCAGTTTTGAAAAATACACCTCATACTGAATTTGAGTAAAAATTTCTTGTTAGTTTTAAAATTATTATATTAAGAGAAATGCAATTTCACTGGCCTGAAAATTTCAACTTTTCTTATGCGAATAAGATGGCTTCTAGTGATTTCCAATGAATTTTTTATGCTTAACTCGAATCTGTGGTCAAAAACTTTCCATCACGTCACGTGTCCGAGAAAAACGGGGTTGAAGTCCCTGAAATCAGCGTTTTTGGTCATTTTTGTAAAATTGTGGAGCTGAACCCTGACGTGCTACAAACTTCGCTAATATCATAAATTAATGACTGAGTTATGCCCTTTCAAACTAGCCCTAAGCCAAATTGTTCAAACGCGCCCTCAGAGCAGGGGGTGAGATTATGTCTAGGGGTGCACGAAAAAAATGTACACAGAGCTGATTTTATCTTCCATCTTAATGCGTCCGCCATATTTGATCTGCCACTTTGAATTTTTAAAACCTGACTGCAGATTTGTAATCAATGACCCTGAAAGCACTTCGGACCACTGCATTTTTCATTATATTTCGTTGGTATGAGTAAGAAAAAAATCCGCCCACCATATTTGATCCACCATTTTAAATGTTTGAAATCTGACTGCAGACGTGTAACCAACGACCCTTTAAACATTTCGGATCGCTGCACTTCTCATTATGTCTGGCCGTAGGTGTAAGTTAGATAAAATCCGTTCTGTATACATTTCTTTCCTGCTCATTTGAAAGGACATGGTTCAGTCTTTAATTTCTGATATAAGCAAAGTTTGTAGCACGTCAGGGTTCAGTTCCACAATTGTTCAAAAATGGCCAAACCCACGCAGAGCAGTGTTATTTAAATCACACTGTGCTAGTCAAAAATAGAGGCAAACGGGCACCTAGGGAGTGACTTTTGTATGGGTATGCTGAGTTAAGATCTACCGGCATTTGGCTGGATTGGCTTAAGTTTAGGAGAAACCCGTCTTGGAATTTTCCAAAACCGTTTTGAATTTCACTTTACTGTCCTCAGCAAATTTATAGCTATTATTACGGCCAACAAATTTGCTGAACTCACTAATAAAAACAAAAAATACATTTTAATAGTGCTTTCCGCTAAAATGTCGAGAAAGCCACACTATTTTGCCGATTTTGTAGAATTGTTAGTGGAGAAATTTAGCCAAAAAATAAGGACAGCGGCGATGAATTTAGCACATACAAATAAATAGAGTTAACATAAACACCAAATAAAATAGTTTGTTTGAGAAAGATTGTTGTTATTAGTTTTTTATCTATATCGTCAAAAGCATAATTGTTCAACCTTCAATAAAGGACAAATAAGCTGTTAGCTGTATAAGTAAAAGTAATCATTGATATCACGTAAAAGTTCTCTAACGGCCCCAGTTAAAAAGATGGGCTGAAAGCGTTAAGTGTTGTGTTAAAGATTCTATCAATACTTTGATTTAACAAGAATGTGAAAGATATAGAGAAGAATTCAGGAAACAATGTTTTTATGCAATTCTGCGAGTTGGACCTAGATCTATTGATATAGTATGATGCTGCCACTATGTGCGAACTGTTTGAAGAGACCTCTGCCCATACTAAATAATGGCAACTGGTGACTAGTTTTATCTTTAATGTGAGCCTAAAAAAAATAAGCTTAACTCTGGTATTCACAAAATTATTACATTTTATGTTTAACACTTTTTCATCAATAAATATTAGTAGTGCCAACAGGACCACTCTTTTCGGAGTTCACATAACGAGATCCTTCGTCGGATGAGCATATCTAGTAATGAGGAATCTATAGTTAAATTATATTTTAACTTTAACCCAGATTACAAAATTTTAATTTTTGGTCAGCTAGAGTGCTTACATTTGAGCAATTGCTTATTTTTATTCATACGACCCAATATCAGAATATTAGTTCTATAAACCAAACGGGTACAACACACCTTAAAGCCGCAGTACAATAAACCCGTAAATGTCGTGCCTAGCATTTACTGATGAGGCAAGCCTAATGAGTTTTTTTTGTGAACCAAAAAGCTAAATTTAGCAATCCGGATGGAATTCGACTTTTGATGTGTCAGATTTTAGTTTTATTATTACGAAAGAGCTTAAGATACATGAAAGATTTAGTAGTGTTCCGAGAGGACACAATATTTTAGAATGGTGGTAGCATCACAAAACTGAGCTTCATTTATTGTTTGAAGCTTCACATGTGATCTTAGTAGTTTCAGCCACACAAGTGAACGTAGAAAGGGCACTTTTAGGACTAAAACTAAAAAACAAATCGTTAAGAGATATACTATTTGTTAAACTAAACGATAATTATAATATAAACCTTATTAAATATTTTATAAAAATGCAAATTATCATATATAAAAAAATGTCAACGGACTGGAAAAATGCAAATTCTAAGTTACTAAACGTATTGTGTATGTAAATAAACAAAACTATTTTTGAAAAATCTTTATTTGAACCTGAACCGGAACCCACTTTTACTCTTTGCTTGAACCTGAACCCCAACCCAAATTTCTTCGGTTCGAAACCCTGTTAAAATCTCACGTGAGACACGAAAAAGTTTTTTGGGACTTTTCATTTTTTAAGGTTAGGGACGACATGTAACATTTCCTGTTCAAAATAATATTAGATTCATGTTCATCAGCTGAAACTACACAAAAATAAGCTTTTCCCCCTCGTTTTATGATGACTTTCGTAAGCGTAAGACCCGAAGAACAGCATTTTTGGACCTTTTATGAGGTAAGGGACAACACGTTAAAAATTATATAACACGTATAAAATTAATATTAGATCAGTGGTCGGCAAAATTGAAAATGAGATTGTATTGGTGAGCGCAGATTAATTCCCATTCACTGTAAAAAAATAAACCTAAAAGCCGTCACATGACAAATAAAAAACTTAAACAAAAGTTATCCTTCCAATGCATTTATTTAAATATATTTATTGAATGTTACCAAAGGCATTTGAAATCATAACTTATTTTTTGGCGTTAATTTTTAGTCATACATATAATTTCTCACCGTGAACGTAAGGAAAAAATCAACGCATCCTCTGCTCATGTTGCTTCGTTGCTGTCTGAACAACGACTAATTGCAAGAGTGTAAGAATGCGTGTGATGAGCGTACTGCTCGTTTGAGTAAGATTTGCCGACCACTGTATTAGATTCATATTCAGCGAAAAAAATATACGAAAAAAGGCTTTATCTGTTTTTTTATCATGACTTGTAGTCCAGTCATTATAAAGATTTACATCATAAAAATTCTAAACTGAGATTTTTCTTCAGTAATTGTTAGTGGGGGTATGACAGATTCAAAAGCCACAAAAATCAGTCCTGGGGTTGTAGAGCGCCCCTCCCTCCTTTGGTGTAAAAAGCCTTTTTTACTTATAACTGGTTAACCGTTGGAGATATCAAAAAATTACATACTACAAAAAAAAAGGCAATTTTTTGTTTATTGTATTTGATGTTTCTTTTTTTTGTAATGCAATTTCTTAATAAATTAAATAAATAAATTATTAGAAAATATTGTTAAAAGATATGTGAACTGAAAAAAACAATTTTTGAGATATATATTGAATTCTTTTTTCTATTTTAAGGAAATAATTTAAAAAATCGCCAAAATTGGATGATTTTAATATGCTGATAAAATTGCAAAATGAGAATTTTTTTATTTCTAACTTTTGCAGGATTTTCAGAAGAAATGTCTTGAACCAAGAGATAATACATTTATAACATATAGTGAAACCAGTTATTTTTATTAGGCCTGCAAATAGTAAAAGTAATAAAAACCAATAGGCAACTATACTATATTATTATTTTTGTATACAAAAAAATATCCGTTGTCAATGAAAATCGCAGAGGATGTTGTACTGTACATCCCCTTCAAAAAACTTTTTGAATTTTTTTCCTAGCTTGTTTGGTTTTTGAGTCATTCAATTTTTCCTATAGGCTCCGCACGCAAAATTTCAAATAAACAAAGATGCTCGCGCATTCACAGTACATCCAAAGTACTAAAATTTTAATTTCTTAAATATTGAATATCTCGAAAACTATGACATATACAAAAAAAAATTAGGAAATCACTCAAGCTTTTTTTTTTGTAGTATGCAATTTTTTGATATTTCCAACGGTTAACCAGTTATAAGTAAAAAAAAGGCATTTTTCACCAAAAGGAGGATTTTTTTTTTATGATTTTTGTGGTTTTTGAATCTATCATACCCCACTAACAATTACTGAAGAAAAATCTCAGTTTAAAATTTTTATGAACTTTTGGTGCATTTTTTACTCTACCGACTGGGCTATTGGGTAAACGTACTAGTGTCCGACCGAAGGTGATTTTTTGGCCGAAGCCGAACTTCTGACATTCATCTAACCTTCGCCCGAAGGATTTTTAAAATATAAAAGATAAAAATCTGAAAATAAATTGTTTCTACCTATGTATTTTCAAATATATACAGAAAAATATAAATAGTAGATACTCCAAATAAAAAGCTGACCAGTAACACTAAATAACTGTTCACTGTCGAAGGAGCTGACAAATATTATTTATTTCAAGAATCATTTAAAAATTTGTTTGCGTCAAAATATAAAGTTACATCGACTACATATCTGTAAACGACTGTCTTGAACGACACTTGTGTCAAAAAAAAAGTTGGCCAAGGCTTCCATGATTCTGCTTATCTAAAATCAAAGATTGATTCAGTGTATTAATCGATAAACCTGTAGCCGCAACCAGAACCCTTTAGTTCCCAAATGTTTGACTGATTTAAAAAAAATTGGGATTGATAAATTTTAATGTAAAAAGCATAAATCTGATCTCAAACCCCTAAAAAATTTAATGGGCGTGGTTTTATAAAGCCGGAAAAGTTGAATGCCTAAAAGTGTTTGTTTTTGAATAAACTTTTTAGCAATTTTTTTTAAATAACTAAATATTTTGTGTAAAAAATTTAAATTCCTAGCTACTCACAGCTATTTTTTTTATCTGGCAGTATTTTATTTATTTTTTTATTTTTATCTCAAATTCAAACAAAATGACTAATTTTTTTGTTTTTGACAAATTTTAACTTTGACTGTCGCTAACATCATAATAACACATAACTAATGCATTTTTTTAAAAGCTTGGGAAATTCCATATTTGCAACAAAAAACTATTAAGGTGGTAATTAAACCCGTTTTGATGAAGGCTGTCTAGAGGCACGCTTGGGAGCTAGAGGGTTAGGTAGAATTGAAAATTAAATTTTTTCTTTTAGTTAAGTCATTAACAGTTTATATTTTTATCTATCTAGTTTTGAAAATAAGTATTTGATTTTTGTCATTTTTTTAACTATTTCAATTTAAATAAAACACATTAAGAGATATCACAATGATCCTGGTTCGGACGGAGTAGAACTACAGATGCATTGAAGATACGATGAACATTTAAGCGCAATCAGTTCATTAGTTTATCGCGATTTAATTCCGCGACGCGTCACTCGCGAAATTAAAATTATTTAATTTTAATTTTGTTAAGAAGAGCAGCCGCGTGCTGCATTTCCTAACCTTCTTATTTTTCTTTTTCTCTATTTACCTTTTGCCTGTCATTCTTCCTCTTCTTTTTGGCCGATATCCACATTCACAATAGTAAAAGAGTACCATTTAGTAATAGATTATACTGCTGGGAGTGGGGATATGGGGACTTCTGTAAGAGAGCGCAGAGGTGTATTTGTTGTAAATTTGCGGAAAAACCTTGGTTCTCTCGTGTGGTTGATTTTCTAGTGAGAATTCAACGGTATGACTCCGCTATGCACTAATACAGTTGCATTGCCGCCAATTCTCATACAATAGGTTGGGTCGGGGACTTTGTCCAGGGTGTAATCATGTACACCCACACATGTATGGGTATGATGATTTCCCGTTTAGAGACCAGTTTCTTGGAGAAACTGCATTGTGTCCTGCTGACAGCGGACGAAAAGATAATGTATGTGGCTGAATATAAGTGGTACATATTTTTGCACCGTACTTATAGTACTTATATTCAGTTCAGCAAGCAATCGAGCGAAGAGCAGAATTTTTCTTGAGCGAATTGTTTGTGCAATTATTTTAAATTACGAGCGAATTTGGTGCGATTTATTTCAAATTATATATTTTTTTTAATCTTGTGCGTTGCGAAATTTAATAGTTGTGTACTTTGGCATCACCAAGTCGGGTGAACCGAAGTATTTTAAGTTAATAATATTGTGATTGGTACCACCAAGTCGTGGTGGACCAAAAATGTTAAATTTAGTACTTTCATTAAATATTGAACGCGGATCGCCAGGTCGTGGTGTATCGGGAATTTGATAATTAAAATAAATTTATTTTGTATGTGTAAAGTAATTTTAGCCGGGTTACTTTGTGTTTTAACTTTCAGGAATTTATTTTTCGGGTCGCGATCCTTGTGCGCGAATATGGAAGGGTTTATAAACCCATTAACCCAGGGAGTACCATTTTATTTTTATATTATTTTTTTTGTGGTCACTTTTTGGCAGTTGGTGCTAACTGCAAGTGACTATTTTGTTTGTGGAGTAGGCTTCTCTTACTATTGACTTTATTTTCTCTCCTTTCTTCTAAAATTTGTGAAAGTCCGTTTGTGTGCTCGTGAACCCAGCAGGTTGTGCGGGTGAAATTTAATTTTACATTTTGTAAAATTGTGTGGTAGCTCAGTATTGAGTTACAGAAATCGAGCATTTTCCAAAAGATATTTTCATTTTATTTTCAACCTGCGACCACTTCTCCACTGAGATAGCTGGCAACGCAGAGATTGTTATCCGTTTTGGTTTATTTTAATTTTTTTTGATTGAGTTTAAAGTAGAGTCGCGGTAATTGTTATTATTTTTTTTTTAATTTAATTTAAAAGCGAAAGTGACGGTGACAAGTTTTGGAGATATTGTGGCAGCCATTTCGAAAAATGCTGTTTTGAGAAAAACTAGTTTCAAAGTTCAAATATGCATGGCTGCTGTATCAGGGCCTGCAAATAAACATCTGTAACTTTCAATCGACTGTGAATTTCAAAGAATCTATTATTTTATGGTAAGGTGGTAGACTTGCAGCCGCCATATTGGTTCGCCATCATGCAAAATCAAAAAAGGCCTTGTTGTATTCGAAACTAAAGATAAGCTTTCATTTGAGCCCAAACATGCCCTAAAATACCTTAACCAATTTTGGACAGGGGGGGGAGGGTGTCCCATTGACAGAGAATGTCACATATATAAAATAGAGCACTGCTTAATGTTTCGTCCTAATAGGTTTCTATATTTCCCAACGGATTGTCATGTAATTTTTTATGTAATTGCTTTAGACATTTGCCGAGTTAAGTTGAAGTTTATTTGAAGTTAATTTTAAATAGTTTCTTTAATATAAATCGATATTTGGACCAAAAATGTTTATAAAATTTATGCAAAATGCTGCTTTAACTGTAAGAAGTACATTAAAATTATGTATAGAAAAATTATAGATCTTATCGTTTGTGGTGCATATATCTTAAATTAATATTTTACCTGTAAAATGCATTTAAAAAAAAAAAAAATTTTGTCACATCTAAGGAGACTGTGATCATTGGATCCACTCCATCAAAAGTCATTTGTTTTTATACTTATAAATAACACAAAAATTACTAAATGTCCACATATTATATGTAAATTATGGATAGATTGTAAGCTTCGTTGGAATTAAAACAAAAAAAAATTTTAAAAATTTGTTCCCCGAACATTTGTTGTAAATATATTTGTTTTTCCTAGAATCAAAAGCAAACATTTTTTATTTCGCTCCGTGATTTCCACCATACAAACAAAGTAGAAAAGAATGCGTGAGATCTTTGCGTTTTAAATTCTTTTTCATTTCCATGAATGTAACTACATATTACTAATTTGATCACATTATTCCGTAGTGGTATGTAGATGAGTTGGTTAGAAGGGAAGGTAAAGTAGTGGATGTTGAAAGGAGTTGTGGAATAGTGGGTTCAAATCCCACTTGAAGCGGACCAAATAATTTTTTTTTTCAATACTTTTTTTTATCGGTGTGGTGGAAAAAAATAAATATACTACAAAAAGCAAATACCGACAGAGGTGAATATAAAACATGTAAACACAGAAAAGACATTATAATATACTAGTCAGTAAGGCCCCAGTAACTGGTTTGTTTTGTTATTTGTGTATGCAGATAATTCGTTAGATAATTTTGAGAGATGCCGTTATTCATGTCTTCTCTCTCTTATTTATTGTTTACTCCCGCTTAAGCAATGATTTTTACAACGATGAATGCAATGCTTTGTTCAATGAGCAACTTTTAAAAAACTTTCGACTCTAATATTTTGGAATTGGCTTAACCGATTTTTAATCTGATAATTTTTGGCTACCCTACTCATCAAGCTCTTCAAATTGATATACAGCACTTATGGATCTTCTGGAATAAAATTGTAGTTTACACTAATAAATGTATAGATTACAAATGTGATCACATTAGCCCTGTTCACGCTTTAGAGTAAAGTGCTGGTTAACAGAGTAACAGGTTAAAAGTGTAATACAAAATTACTCTACAATAACAAAATACATGGCATTTGTTTTTACCCTAACTTTACACTTTTACTCTAGTTGAACCCTTGAGTAAAATATTTGTTACTCTGAGTATGAGAGAAAATTAGTGTTGCCTACTTCTTGATTTGTACGACAGCAAAAAATAAAAAATAAAAGTTTTTTGCTAGCGCATTCAATTGGGAACATTGCAGAGAAAATAAAAAAAGCTGTCAACGAGTGAAAAAATAAATAATTGAAGAATATAAATGAAAAATATCTGATTGACATTTACTCCAGAGTTTACTTTACATTTTACAATATTTCTTTCTAAGTGTTGGCAAAAATTTGATTTATGAATAAATGTTATTAGAAAAAAATGACCATTATTGTTTTTCTATATGACAAATTAACCAAATAATCGGAAACAATAAACTTTCAAAGTTATAGGTGTGTAGATCATGTAACTTGATTTCATGGACATATGCCCATCAATAACTCAGATAATTTTGGGTACAAGGATGTTAATTGGCAAAGTAATGCCGCAGGAAAAAGGTCTGTGAAATTGGAAAAGGGTCATGGCATCTCCTATATAATCTGAGTTTTAACTGTGGAATATCTCAGTATTCATTTGTGGCACGTCTTTAAAAAATGTTATTTGTCAATGGCGTTCTATGAAAAATATGGATAGATGCGGTCTTTTCCGTACAACTCTAATGCTTTTATATATATTTTCCAGACAAAACCACGCCACAAAAAAAAAATGTGGGTGGGATTGAAAAAAAGGGCGAGGAACTTTCCATATAGCCTGAATTTTCATTATTGTATATCTTAGAAACTATTAAAAATGTAGTATTAAGGTTTGGAATGATAATATAATTTGTCAATAGAATTCGGTAGGTAAAATATGGGTAGGATTAAGTTAGTGACTGTTACACCTTGGTTTTATAATATATATTTCCTAAATTATTTGTGGTAGGAGAGCTTTGATTGCCAATGGAAAATGCTACATAAAAAATGAATGGAAAAAATAAAATACCATATGTGTGACACCTCCCATGCAAAGCAAATGTTTAAAACTGTATACCTGAGAATCCATAGCAAAGAACACATTGGCAGTTTGTGTGTGAAGGCGGATGGTTAGCAGTAGTTATTAG